>PVNU02004006.1:0-41585 GCA_003013855.2 Liriodendron chinense | reverse complement strand
TATGGATGCGTGGGGCCGAATTTACAGACACGTGGGCCACTTTTCGGGTGCGTGGGGTCATTTTACGGGTGCGTGGCCAAACTTATGATTGTAGGTTTCAGACCTGTAGTGGAGTATCTCTGCGATCGGAAAGGGTATTCCGATGGTCGGAAAAGTATTCCGGCGAGGATTCCGACGAGAATTTTGGGTTTCTGGCGGCGGCAGCTCTCTCTCTCTCTCTTTTGAATCGTCTCGAATGAATGGGTGGAGGGGGTATTTATAGTCGAAGAAGCCGGAAGTCAGCCAATGAGGGGCTGCCACGTGCCACGCACCTGTTAAATGTCCCCCACGCACCTGTTTAATGATGTGCGGATGTCCGATGCTCCCAAAACATGTTTCTGAAAATACTCGATTTTTTGGGTATGTGGGACTTAATTTACGGGTGCGTGGGGCTCTACGCATCTGTAATTTGATTCCTGAAAATTTGTGGAATTTACGGGTGCGTGGACCCATTTTCAGGGTGCATGGGAGTCTAAACGCTTCCGTAATGAGAATCACAAAATGTCGTTTTTAAGGGTGCGTGGCACCATTTTCAGGGTGCGTGGGACTCAAAACACCCTTGGAAGAATTCCTGTTTTTTCTGATTTTTCGGGGGCGTAGGGTGTCCGAATTTATGGGTGCGTGGACACGTAAATGTGGGCTCCATTAATTGGGTTTTGAATTTTGGAGGGTTTGTGGGGCCCGTTTCGTTGCGCAATCACTTGCACTATTCATCATGAGTAGTAATGAGGTTGCGGGTCCACTTCCGGGCGGTTCTGAACACGGCGATCGGCGGGGCCCACTGGAGATTTGGCTAAGTAAGGAAATCCTGTATACTTCCGTTTTACGTGCACCGGAAGGCGTTCTGTGTGATTCCTTTAGAGGTATACGGTTATTTTGTTTATTTTAAGAGTCCCTACCTTTTGGGACCCCTACAGTGGCGGGCGCCTCTACATTTCCTCTCTGTCGAAAAGCTGCGGAAGGCTGGCGCTCATTAATGTTAATGCAAAGATTTGTCAATTACCATGGTTAGTGTGTCGTCAAGTCTGCTTGAGGCTGAAGATTGAAGCCCTTGGAACTCCGACAGAAGCTACTCAAGAAGATTGCTCATCTAGTCAAGCTTTAAGCCTTTTTCATCCAAACCTTTGATCCCAAAACCCCTCTATAAATGGCCTAATCCTTCTTGTTGCATCTTTAGCCCTTTCTATAGTCCATATTCCATAAAGATCAGCTATGGAATAGGGTGTCATGGCAGTTGTTGCAAAAACAAGTATAATCTCAAAATTACAGTTTCCGATAGGTGTCCGATCCATCGGAATTATGTTCGATAGGTGTCCGATCAATCGAAGGTCATGCCCGATCAATCGGAGTATAGTCCAGCAAATTCAACAAAAAAAACTCTCTGGACAAAATTCCGATCAATTGAACCATCTATCCGATCAATCGGACAAGGCTTTCCGATCAATCGGAGAATGATCCGATCCATCGGACAAAAGTCCAGAATATTACAAAAACTCTCTAGATGAAATTACGATCAATCGGACAAGGCCCTCTGATCAATCGGAAGGATATCCGATCCATCGGAGAAGTGTCCAGCAACATTTCAAATTTTCTCTGGACATTCTTACGATCAATCGGAAACTCTCTCCGATCCATCAGAGATGGAGTTCCGATCAAACGGAACTAAGTCCGATCAATCGGAGAATTTATTTTCAACAAAAATTCAAAAAGCTAATACTTATGTCCGATCGATCAGATCCTATCGAGATGACCATTTTCTAACCGTTGAAATCATTTCTATATATGGAACTCGGTTGGATCTTGTGAGAAATACCTTGAGCATCATCTAGGGTTTGTTTGTGCTTCCTCCTTGAGATCCCTTTCTCTCATTCCCTTTGATTTGTTGAGTTCATACTTCAATCCATGTTGATTTGACCAACATTGAAGAGCATTCAAAGCTTGGATTGAATCATGAACTCAACCCCTCTTTAATGGCATCTTGACCTACCTCTAAAAGTCATATTCTTGTCATCAATGCCATTAATGGTGGTTTAGGTAGAAGCTACTCCTCACATAAAAGCCATATCCCAATTTAGTTTCAACCAAACCTTAATCCCTCACCTTGGAACCCACAAGAAGACATTCGTAGCAAGGTTGCTGACCGAGGGAGCTGAAGAAGCCATCGTTCGTGCAAGCCGAAGCTTCTTCAATAAAGGCATCATCAAGGGGCTCAATCAGCTAAGTATATTTAGTCTTTCGAGTCCAAGAAACCACCTCAAAGTTGAGATTTGGGTTTCAGAGTTTGAAGACCCAAACTCGGTAGAGTCCTTGCGTAGGACAAGTCCTTGAGTAGGACAAGCCCTTGTGTAGGACAAAGTGGTTAATGGATTAGTCCTATAGAAGGATGAATCCATGTGTTGAAGTCTAAGTCCTTTTGTAGGCTATTAAGGTTTATGGTTAACCTCATTTAAAACCATAGTGATAGTGAAATCCGGCCACTCAAGGAGTGAGTGGATCAGCCGGGAGTGGAGTAGGAACATAACCGAACTACTATAAAAATCTCTTGTGTGTGATGAATGATTGAACTGCTTTACTTCTTTCACTTGCTCTTTTATTTGATTAATATCCTGCATATCTAGTGTTTGAAGTAAGTTCTCTTAAGCATGTTGCATGTTTATAAGTATGTAATTTTGTGATTTTAAAAAGTGTCCTATTCACCCCCCCTCTAGGACAAAGAAACCAGTTTCTTGCTTTTACAAAAGTGGTAATCAAACTTATACCGCAATTTCAATTGGTATCAGAGCGGGTTCCTCCTGAAAGGCTTAACAGTCCGGAGTGTGATCCGGCTCTAGAAGCTTGAAATCATGTCAAAAGGGGATTCTAGTATGGTTTCCAAACCTCCATATTTTGATGGATCAAACTATGTATATTGGAAAGCGAGAATGAGAGTCTTCTTGCAATCATTGGATCATGCAACATGGAGGTCTGTGGAAATTAAACATGAAATACCCCTCTTGAGCACTGTCATAGATGGGGTCACCACCACAACAATCAAACCTGATGATTTATGGACTGATCTTGCACAACTGAGATACATTAGTAATGCTAAGGCACTCAATGCTATCTTTTATGCCGTTTCAGCAGATGAGTTCAAAAGAATTTGTAACTGCACAACTGCTAAGGAAGCATGGGACATCTTTGAAACTACTCATGAAAGGACTAGTACAGTCAAGACGTCAAAACTTCAGCTCTTGAATACTCAATTTGAGAATATGAAAATGGAAGAACATGAGAACTTCATGGACTTTTACACTCGACTGAATGATGTCACCAATGCTATGTGGGGTTTTGGGGAGAGGATATCGGATCCACGCATTTGTAGGAAAATTCTAAGATCCTTACCTGAACGATTCTCCTCCAAGGTCATAACTATTGAGGAATGTAGAGATATTGATACTATGAAAATAGAAGACTTACTAGGATCTCTACAGACCCATGAACTTCACTTTAAGAAATCCCCAAAAGGTAAAAACATTGTGTTGAAAACTTCACACACTAAACAAGAATCTGTGGTTGACAGTGATGAAGAAATGGATATGAATGGATGGCTCTCATGGCCAAGAAGTTTAGAAAATTCTTCAAAAACAAAGGAAAGAGGTTGACAGGAATAGCAAATCTTTTGACAAAAAGCGCTATACAGGAAAATCTTACAACAAGCCAAAAGATCCTAAGTGCTACAACTGTGGACGCTATGGTCATATTGCCTCTGATTGCCAAGCTCCTACCAAAGAAAAATTAAAAAAGAAAGCAATGGCAGCTACATGGGACAACTCCGATAGTTCAGATTTTGAATCAGATGAATATCAAAGTGATGGGGGAAGAGGATCAGTTTAAATTTTGATGGCCACTATCTCGGAGATTGTCCCAGACATACAGGGCATAAGAGACAAGGATGATCATGAGTCATCAGAAAACAATGTGACATCCTCCGATGATGACGAGGATGATAATGAAGGATTGCAAGTTTCCTCTGATGAGTTATTTCGTCAAAGCATCCTTCTTACTAAGAAATTGAGCCAAGCTAATATTGAAAACAACAAATTGGCTGATGAAATGCAAGAAGTGAAAGGAGAAAACAACATATTTCACTTTCAGATCTGTGATTTGGAAAGAAAAAACAAAGCAGCTCAAGATAAAATTAATACTCTAGAAGATGAGCTGAAGAAGGCAAACTCTACAAATCAATGTCTAACTATGCAGCTTAATCAAGAACGTCAACTCAATGAAAGATTTGCCCAGAGTAGAGAAAATTAGATGATATCCTTAAATCAGGTAAGCCTTGTAGGAATACAAGAGGGCTAGGATATGGTGAGCAAACTGAGGTCAGTAACCTAGAACTAGAAAATTATGAATGCATCAGGAAGCAATAAGAAGAATTCACCAATATGTCATGCATGTGGAGATGTTGGACATCTGAAGTTTGAATGCTTGATCTTTAAGAATCCGGCTTGGAACTTGAAAGGAAAATTTGTACCTACCGGAAAGGTGATGAATCACATGTGGAGTCCTCCAAAACAAGCTCCATGGAAAAATAGGAACATGAGGAGAAATTATCCCACTCCACCTAAGAAAGACAAAAGAATGGAAGAGCTCCTTGAAATGGTGAAATAGTTAAACAAAAGAACCATGGAGCTGATGCAAGAGAAATCAAGCAGGGAAAAACCTCGACACCTCATGCTGAAATGATGACATCTCTAGAATCAACCAAGAAGTATGTTTCTCCAAAAAGGGTAGTATCTAAGTGGGTAGTAAAGAACAAATGCTTAGTTATCCATACAGCCCTTAGAGCCGGAAGAAACACTAGGTGGTATCTTGATAGTGGATGTTCCCGACACATGACAGGTGACAGGACTCAGTTTTGTGATCATGCTGAGTTTGATGGTGGGTCTGTTACCTTTGGAGATGGGAGCATGGCCAAAATTGTTGGAAAGGGAACCATCACCGGGCCAGGATTGGCCAAAATTGAGGATGTGCTGTGTGTTGATGGTTTGAAACATAATTTATTAAGCATTTCTCAATTTTGTGATGAACAACATTCCGTAAAATTCTCCAAAGATATGTGCGAAATGACCAAACAGGAAAATTGATTGTAAAAGGACTTCGCACTGGAGATAACTGTTATGTGATTGAAAATAAGGGTGATGAGGGACCATCTGTCGTATGCCACATGGCCATTAATGATGAAACTGAGTTATGGCATCAACGGCTTGGTCATGTCCACTATAGGAATCTAGCTAGGTTGAGTAGAAAGAAACTAGTTAGAGGATTACCTAAGATAGAGAAGAAACCAAAAGAAGTATGTGCAGAGTGCTTGAAAGGTAAACAAATTAAAATTGCACATAAGAAGACATCCACCATTGCTACATCAAAACCCCTTGATGTACTCCACATGGATGTTGTAGGTCCCACAAGAGTGATGAGTCAAGGAGGTAAGAGATACTTCTTTGTTATTGTTGATGACTACTCCCGCTACACTTGGGTCGTATTTTTGAAAGAAAAATCTAATACATTTGAGGAATTTGAGAAACTCATGAAACGACTCCACAATAAGAAGGAATGTACAGTAAAACGAATTAGGAGTGATCATGGGGGAGAATTCGAGGACGGGCAATTTGAACAATTCTGCGAAAATTTAGGCATCAAACATGAGTTCTCAGCCCCAAAAACTCCTCAACAGAATGGAGTAGCCGAGAGGAAAAACAGGAGTTCTACTTGACACTGGCCCACAGTTATGATGAACAACAAAAATATAGCAAAAAATCTATGGGTTGACGCAGTGAATACAGCTTGTCACATCATAATCGAGTTTATTTGAGAGCTGGCCTAGATAAAACCCATATGAGTTGTGGAATGGAAAAGTTCCAAACATCAAGTACTTTAGAGTCTTTGGTAGCAAATGCCACATCCTTCGTGATCGAGAAAATCTAGAAAAATTTGATTCTAAGAGCGATGACGGAATATTTCTAAGATATGCGTCTGATAGTCGTGGCATATAGAGTTTATAACACAAGGACTAAAACAACTCAAGAATCCATAAATGTTATCATTGATGACCAATCAAAAGAAGATACAAGACTTGATGATGATGAAGTGGGAGAACCATGCCACATAGGAAACCTATTGAAAAATCTGCCACTCCTGGAAATGTTCCACATGTCAAGGATCATCCCCCTCAATCAAATCATTGGAGATCCGGATGTTAGAGTCAAGACTAGGAGACAACTTGAGGCCATCAATAGTCATGTGTGCTTCACCTCAAAAATTGAACCAAAAAATATAAATGAGGCTCTCAATGATACTTGCAATGCAAGAGGAAACTTCAACAGTTCACCAGAAATGAAGTTTGGTTTCTGGTTAAAAGACCATATGAGAAGAATGTCATTGGAACTAAATGGATCTTCAAGAACAAAACAGATGAATCTGGCAATGTGATTCGAAACAAAGCCCGTCTAGTAGCTCAAGGGTACTCCCAAATCGAGGGAATTGATTTTGATGAAACTTTTGCCCCGGTTGCTAGACTAGAATCCATCCGAATTTCATGTCCATAACATGTGCACTCAAATTCAAATTATTTCAAATGGACGTGAAGAGTGCCTTTCTAAATCGTATACTCGATGAGGAAGTTTTTGTTGAACAACCTAAAGGGTTTGTGGACCCTAGATATCCTCAAAGAGTCTACCGATTGAAAAAGGCTATCTATGGGTTAAAACAAGCCCCCCGAGCATGGTATGAACGTCTTACTCAATTTCTAATTGATCACAAGTTTGTTAGGGGGAGTGTGACAATACCCTGTTTGTTAAAAGGACAACTGATTCATTTCTCATTGCTCAGATTTATGTGGATGATATTGTTTTTGGTTCAAATTGTGAAGAATTTTCTGGTTTATTTGCTGAATTGATGAAATCTGAATTTGAGATAAGTTTGGTAGGCGAGCTGAATTTTTTTCCTAGGATTGCAAGTTAAACAACTGAAAAATGGAATTTTCATCAACCAAACTAAGTATGCTAAAGATTTAGTCAAGAGGTTTGGGCTAGACTCAGGTAGATCACACACCATGCCTATGGCCACTACCATTAAACTCTCCAAAGACTTGTCAAGCAAAAGTGTTGACAACACTTATATAGAAGTATGATTGGAGTCTTCTCTACCTCACAGCAAGTAGACCCGATATTGCATTTAGCGTAGATGCATGCGCTAGATTTCAAGCCGATCCTAGGGAATCACATCTCATTGCTGTAAAAAGAGTGATCCGATATGTGGCCTGCACAACTAAATATGGCCTGTGGTACCCCTTTGACACATCATCCATCATTGCGAGGTACTCCGATGCCGATTGGGCCGACAATATGGATGATAAAAAATCCACAAGTGGTGGCTGTTTTTTTACATCGGAAACTGCTTGGTTGCTTGGCATAGCAAAAATAAAATTCCATCTCATTGTTTACTGCTGAAGCTGAATATAGTGCTGCCGGTAGTTGCTGTGCTCAACTCCTTTGGATGAAGCAAATGTTGAAGGATTATGGTATCAATCAGGAAGAAATGACGCTTTTTTGTGACAACACAAGCACCATTAATATTTCGAAAAATCCTGTTCAACATTCTCGAACCAAGAATATCGACATCCGGCACCATTTTATAAGAGAATTAGTTGGAGAAAAAGTGGTCAACCTTAAATACATCCAACCGAGCGCAATTGGCCGACATCCTACAAAGCCGTTAGATTCCACTAGGTTTGAACACCTTCGGAAATCTATCGGGGTATGCTCACTCTAGTCGGTTAGAAAGGCCATGTGCATATAGGTATATCTGAGGAATAAGCCTCATGTCTTTAAATGATTGTCAATGTTTTCAAGCATACATCCTTCCATTTCTCATAAATAGGCTGTCTCATCATTTGTAAAATTCTGAAAGGATGAGACTGTTAAAATCTCACTGGAGACTTTTCCAATTGATCGGAGACTCTCCGATCAATCGGAAATATCGGGCACCCAATGGCTATATACGAACGTTCTATTCATTGTGCCCTATTTTACTATCTCTTCCAAAAATCCTCTGGTAGGGTTTCTCCTTGAGGTCGGACTGTAGCAAGGCTAGCCTTCCAACTGCTCTCCTTCACAGGAAAATGTGGTTTCATATCCCTCCCAGGTAAGGATTCTAGGTTCCTCTTCCTGATTTCTCCTTTCCCCCTTTTCTATTTGCTTATCATTGTTGGGGATTAGGAGTTTCTTCTGCTGGGATCCTTATTTTTCTTTCAATCTCGGTCTGTTTAATTGTTCTCCCAGTCTTATATTCTTCAAAGGATGCCAAAAGATCCTAAAGGGAAAATCCCAAAATGGGTGCTGGGCCACCCCACCACTTCCAAGTCTAAGAAGCTCCCAACTTCTAGACCCTCTCAGGCCTCTCCAACCTCCTTCCGCACCTATAGATCAACCTGAGAGTCCATCTACCCTATCTCGCTTTCAGTCCCGCATAATCATCTATGAGCGGGAGGTAGTGTTGTCGTGTGTGGAGCCATTTGGCATCCCAGCACTCCTTGCACAGATAGGTTGGGAAGGTGTGCTACGTTTTGGAGGAGTGGCACATCTAGAGGTTGTGTATGTCTTCCTGTCCAAAGTGATCAATCCCGTTGGAAATCCTCCATCCTGCGAGGTCATTGTGGGTGGTCGTGTTGTGAAGACCACAGCCCAAACAATCGCAGACCTCATTGGTATTCCTGTGTCAACAGCTCCCTAGCCAAATGATAATCTTCTTGATTCTTCTCTTCGGGCTGATTGGACACGTTATTTGTGTCGGGGTCCCAATCCCGAATGGATAGATGGTAGTGCACTCCGCACGTCCGAAATCTCCAATAGATTCCGAGTACTTCACCAAATCTTCAGCACCAATGTTTACCCTCGTAGCACCAACAAATTTGATCTCACTGCTAATATGGTGAATTTACTCTATCACGTGGCTCATGGGACACGTCTATGTCTTCCCTCCATCATCCCACATCACATTCTAGATTCATTGCCTGACTCTCGCAACACAATCCCCTTTGGCTGGATCATTACTCGTCTGGCCCAAGACTGCGGGTTTACCAATATTGTGGTTCCTCCCATTCCTCGTCGTACCTTCAAGGACCTCAATATTAAAAAGATGACTCTGCCAAAAGAGGTTGACGTGAAAGATCGGGACTTCTCCCATACCCCCACACAGGTGTCTTCTAGCACCCATGGCGAGTCCTCCGCCCCGACGCCGGCTCCAGCTCGATGATCGGTAAGAGGCGCCTTCAATCTGAAGCCTCTTCCACACCCCCTCCTCCCAACTCGGAGCAGATTATTGTTGAACTGGATCGCGTAGAGGTCGCCTTAGCACAGCACGGTGAGCGGTTGGACCCGCCTTGAGAGCATGATGCAGTCTGTACACGATGTCGTTCAGCGCCTCACCTCAGCTCTCTCGTGCCGGGTGTGATGACATTTCTGGCTCTGCTCCGTAGCTGTCCATGGTTCTGGCTAGGATCCTTAGTGTGTGCATCGTCCCGGATATCTTTTTGGGGCGACTCTGGCACACAATTTCGGTAACTTCATAGTTAAATCTTTTCTTCTTGATCAATTGTTTGTTTTTCGATATGATCACATTGCTGGATCTGTCTTTTTGTCACATTACTAGATTTTTTTTTGATATTTTGATGATCTCTGTGCTGGATTTGGATATTTTGATATTGCTTATCATGTGAATCAATTATCATTTATCTAATTCGTATGCATATATATGTATACTTGTGCGTAATTTCTTTATCTTTATCGGGCTTCTTGCCCCATTTTGGGTTGTATATATGGGATGTTTGGTCATGATATACATTTCAGAAGGGGAGGTTGGTTGCTTGGTGTTCGCTTCCCCAAGTGTAGGGTTGCGATGTAGTAATAAACTCAGTAAGACCGAGGTTGATCCACAGGAAAGGAAGTAAATAATTCAAATTATCCTAATAACTAGAATCTAAAGAGGTTTGTGAAATTGGTTTTGAACATAAAATAGAAAATCTGATAATGAAAAGATAACTAGAGCATCAAGGATCCACTTATAGCTCTCCTTAGATGCATAATTCACTATGGTTTCTCACTTTCTCAACTAGAATCGAAATTAAGTTCTATCTAGTCGGATGATAGAGCGGTTTAAAATAATCAACCTCACATATTTATGATCAATGTACACGATTCACTCAATGCAAGCTAGGACGAGCATACTCAATTGCATAGGTTAGTCCCAATTCCAATAGACTAAGTTCACAATCATGACCATCATTAAGTCCTGTCACAAGAAAAAGCTAGATCATGATTTAAACTTGATTCAAATCACATACATAGTCTCAAACATACTTCAGAAATCCATAAAAGTAGAACTTTGGTAGGAAGTTCCCACATGAAGATCATAGTACTAGAGTGTACTCCAATTCCTCGGATCATACAGGTCTAGACTAACACACAACAATTAAGAACTCAAGTAATTCTTCCAAACATCCATGAGTCATCATAAGACTAAGAAAACTACTTTAGTACTTGAATTAAACTTCAAACCATTGTTCATAAACATGAAATCCAATCTTAAAACCAATAAAAATGAATTAAACAATCTAAGAAAACTATAAGGTTCACCTCTTAGCTTTATCTAAGAGATTAGCTAATGAAAAGCATATTAAAAATAAAACTAGAACTAAGAAAAGGAAGAAAAACTAGCTGGAGGAGGCTAGGAAGCCTCATATGACTTGAACTCCTTACTCCCCACGTCCTTGGTTGATTTGGAATAGAAGAGAGCACCTCCTTTTCTAGTGCAGCAATAGTACAGCAAACATAGCAGAATTTGTTTCGCTTGGTACGGTTTAACCAATGGTCGGATTGCCTTCAAATTTGATTTGTAGCTCCCTTGTAATGTGATATTCCTCATAGATGATTTAGATTTTCAAGATTATCTTTAGAATGGGCCCACCAATCAGGTCAGCGACCGCCTCTCAAAATCGCGCACTTCGGGTATCTTCAGAACCAGTCATCTTGCTTTCAACGCTCCGGAGTGTACAGATGTCGGATTAGTCCCAAATTTTGAACATTGGTAGAAAACTTCCTCCTATACATGATAGAAAAATTATATTGTCCAAAACGATCCCAGAATATGGTCCAAAAATTAGAACACTTAGGGCTTTTATAAAACTCTGCGCAGTTGAATCTTTCTGGATGGTCCATCTTCCTTCAACCGGTACAATCAAACCACACATCCTTTTGATCTGAAACTTTGTGGTTATTCATATATGGATGTGGTCTAGATGATGGTCAAAGTAGATTCTTCATATCATCAATGATGGGCCACCTGGACCGGCCCAGAGTGTAGTAGGAGGAATCTGAAACTTTCTGGACAGTTCGTATTGTTTTGGCCACCACGGTCAATCCGTAGCTCCGATCAATACGAAACCACTTGAGTTATTTCGGCATTGAGCTCCTCTTCGACATGGATGTATTAGATTTCCAAATATCATCAAGATGGGGCTAGAAAATGGTTCTGAAAATCCAAAAATGGGAATAGCCTGCTGTCTCAAATTTGGAAAGCTGAACTTGCATGGCCGACCGGTCAAGACCTGTCGGACAGGGCTGGCCGACCAGTCTTGACCGGTCTAAACCTATGTGGTTTGGTCCAGCAGCCTCTGTAGAAGGCAGAATTGTTGTCGACTGGTCTTGACCGGTCGGACCACCTTGTGGGGCTCCTTTTCATACTTTCCTTCTTTCTTTTCTTTCCTTCTTTCTTCATGATTCTTTGGCCCACCTCGGGTCTTCATCCAAGGTTCCTAAATGTGCTTCTTTTAGCTATTGATCGAGTGAACTCTCTCTCATTCCTGCAATCACAAAACTATGCATTAGAATAATCTTTAAACATACAATCCATGCATAATGAGTGATGAATTGGGGTTAGAATATGCACAATTAAGAGCACAACACACCCCCCAACTAGCATTTTGCTAGTCCCGAGCAAAACATGTGTGAAACAAGTTCAATTCTCCAAAAAACAACTCTTCTTCAGAAACTATTCTTCTATACATCCCAAGACACACAAGTGTAAAACTCAGAAAAATTAGGTGATAGAGGTTGAAACCTTAAACTCTCAAAACATAATAAGTGTTCTTATGAAATCCACGCTGATTGATTGATAAATAGAAGAATTGGAACAAATTCAACCTAGTGTGCATAGTGTGGCTCATCTCATGATTTTACAGGATTATCTTCTTCATAGATTAAGTAAACTATCAATCTTAAGGTGCACAGATCAACAACAAACCTATGACAGGAATTTGCTTTACCGTCCTTCCGACGGCTTTCACACTATGTCCCATTTCTGGCTTTGGTTACGGGTAGACCATCCCTCGGTTGGTAATAGGTAGTGTTGAGCTCTTAATTGTGCATATTCTAACCCCAATTCATCACTCATTTTGCAAGGTTTGTATGGTTTGTAAGCTAATTCAATGCATGTTTTGTGACTACAGGATTGAGGGTGAACTCTACTCAATTGAAGACATAAAGAGCTCACTTAGGATCATTCTGATGAAGAATGTTTGAGGACCAAAGAAGAAAAGAAAGAAAGAACTAAAGAAGAGAAGAAAGCTGATGAAAGAAAAGAAGAAAATAAGAATAAAATGAAGCTGACCGGTCGTGACGGTCGGCCAAGGAAGCCAGACCGGTCAGTGACCGGTCAGCCATGTATGTAGGCACTACTGGAGAGGACCGACCGGTCATGACCGGTCGGTCATTGTTGCTGGAAAAATGCTGAAGGCGTCCGACCGGTCATGACCGGTCAGACATACTTGCTGGAGTGTTTTCACTTGAGGCCGACCGGTCTTGACCGGTCGGCCATGCGTACTGAGTTAGAACTTTCTAATTTCTTCCCGAAATTCTCTGCGCTGCGTAAGTGTTACGCAAATTTCCGATTCTCCGACGTTGTGGAGCCTCCAGACTATAAGAGGACACCTAAGGATTGTTTCTAGGGCATCCTAGAGGGGTTCAAGCGAGGTTGGAGGCTGTGGAAGTGAAGATTGGAGTTTCACAACTCCTTTTGGTTGCTTTGCTGTTTTCATGCTTTTTGTAGTTGTTTCATGTTTCCTTGGATCATGAGCAGCTAAACCTCTTAGCTAGGGCTAAGAGGTGAAGCTTGTAGTGAATCCAAGATGTTTTAATTCGTAGTTAAGTGGTTTTAGTTTGGAATTCATGATTATGAACTAAGGTTTGAAGTTTATACAAGTTTTTAAGTAATTTTTCTTAGTCTTGTGATGACTCATGGATGTTTGGATGAATTACTTATCTTCTTAATTTGTTTGCAACGGTATAGACCTGTATGATCCGAGGAATCGGAGCGCGCTCTAGTACTAAGCTCTTCATAAAGGGACTTCAGGCCAAAGTTCTATTTTAGTTGATTTTCTGGAATATGTAAGGACTCTGCTGGTGATTTGAATCTAGTTCAGATCCTAATCTATCTTTGTCTTGTGAGAGGACTTGGGGATGGTTATGATTGAGAACTGGACCTATAGGAAAGGGGAATGACCTATGCAATTGAGCATGCTCAGCTCAGCCTAGACTGAGTGAATCTTATGCATAGAACTTACATATTACAGACTGTTGGTTTAACAGTTCTATCATCCGACTGGACGGACAGGAATGTCGATTCTAGTTGAGAGAATAAGAAACCACAGCGGATTGAACATCAAGGATTGCTACAAGTGGATCCTTGAAACCCTAGTACCCTCTTATAATTAATTACTCTCGATTTAATTCAGCTTTTGTTACTCACATCAACTTTATACAATAATCTGATTAGTAGACTTCAATAGACATGCGTGGATGAAATCGTGAGATCCTACATAGTCCCTGTGGATCGACCTCGGTCTTACCGAGTTTATTACTACATCGCAACCCTACACTTGGGGAAGCGAACAAGTTTTTGGCGCCGCTGCCGGGGACCTTGACGGTTTTCACAAATTTCTGAAATTAGTATCTATTTAGGATTCTTTTAGATTTTTAGAACTAACTTAGTTTATTTATTTGATTTTTTCTTTTCAGGGATTTCTAGGAAGCTGAAGAAGATACAAGAGTTTCAAGTGCGAATTAGGTTCTATCTTTCTAAACCTTACTCTTCTCCTTCTCCTATTCATTCCTATTCATCTCTTGTAGAGTGGGTGGAGATTCCTTTTGGATCTCTAAAAGGTCGGCTCTTTTTGCCGCCTGGATTCCTATTGGTCGGCTCAGCCGCCTTGGATCACCTTGTGCTCAGAGATTTCTTTTCTCATCTCTACTCCTCTTTTTCCTTTTTCTGCATTTTTTCTCAAAAGATTCAAAGAGTGGGTGGGGAGTTCTCTGAACCCCTATTGACCAGGAGAAATCGGTCTTTATCCTTGCTTTTGGCCTAACCATTGCAAGACACCTTGTGCTTCGGTCTTAGATAAGAGTAAAGAAAAGGGAGGAAGAATTCTCCTTTCTTTTTGTTTCTTATTTTTGGTTTTGCATGCCACATTGGGCTCGGGATTCCAATAACCGACTCATAAGTGAAGGGGGGATAGTAGAAGGCTTTGATAGAGAGCCACGTGTTAGGAGACATCTAGATTCTCCAATTTTATCTGAAAGTATGGCTGCAAATCAACCTAACCCGGTTCAAAATCAAACTGAAACAGGGGAGAATGTAGTTGAGAATGTTCCCCGACCTAGGACTTTACGTGATTTCTTGCACCCTGCAAGAACGAGCACTCCCTCATGCATAGTATTTCCACCAAATGCAGGGAATGTGGATTTGAAACCGGGAGTGATCAATCTTCTCCCTAAATTTCATGGTTTAGACAGTGAAAGTGCCTATCAACACCTTAGGGAGTTTGATGAGGTAATCACCACCATGCACTTTGTAAATGTGACTGAAGATGTATTAAGACTTAAATTCTTCCCTTTCACTCTTAAGGATAAAGCCAAGGGTTGGCTTTATGCATTGAGGCCAAGATCAATTGGGTCATGGAATGATATGCACATAGAATTTATAAAAAAAATTCTTCCCTACTCACAAAACGAACATGCTTAAGCGCCTTATCATGAACTTTGCCCAAAAGGAGGATGAAACCTTTTCCCAATGTTGGGAGAGATTCAAGGACCTATTAAATGCATGCCCACATCATGGCTATGAAAATTGGCGGATTATAAGTTTTTTCTATGAAGGACTGATTCCATCCATGCGCCAATTTATAGAGATGATGTGTAATGGGGAGTTCATGAATAAGGAAGCTGATGAAGCATGGGATTATCTGGAAGAATTGGCTGAAAGTGCACAGTCTTGGGACACACCTAAACCAACAAATTCCAAGATTGGCCAACAAAAGGAAAAGGGAGGAATGTATGTCTTATCAGAAGAAGATAGCATAAGTGCACGGTTGGCTAGCCTTACAAGAAAGGTCGAAGCCATGGAATTAAGGAAAGGAGAAACAATCAACTCCACTGAGGTTGAACTGTTTGTGGAATTTGTGCTGGAAATCAACATGCTACACCAGATTGTCCCACAATTTCAGCAGTCCAAGGCATCCTACAAGAACAAACAAATGCCATAAACAGTTATCAGCAGCAATATGGTGCTCCAAACTCAAACACGTATAATCCTAATTGGAAGAACCATCCCAACTTCAGTTGGAAGAATGGGCCCAATGCAAATGCAAACAACACCCCAAAAGTATCACTAGAAGAGATGTTGGGTGCATTCGTATCGGTCCAGAATGAGTATAACAAGACAAATTCTCTAAAAATAGATGGGTTCATGCAAGAGCAATTGAAATTCAATCAAAACTCAAACCAAGCCATCAATGAATTGAAAACATCTTTGGCTAGAGTTGAAGCTCACCTTAGTGTTAGAGAGAAGGGCACACTCCCTGCCCAACCTCTTCCTAACCCAAGGACCCAATATGAGATACAAAACGCAAGCTCATCCTCCCACCATACGGAACATGTCCAAGCTATCACCACTTTGAGAAGTGGGAAAGAAATTGATAAATCTAATCCGGTGAAGGCCCCCAAGCCTAAGGATCCGGAAATTCCCAAAGAGGATGATAGCCCAAACAATATTCCACAAGAGAAAGAACTGGAAAGGCAATACAAGCCGGTTGCCCCATTTCCACAAAGGTTGATTTCACCTAAACCTTTAGATAAAAATCTGGAGATTCTGGAAATTTTCAAGCAGGTGAAGATCAACATCCTGCTGTTGGATGCAATAAAACAAATACCATCTTATGCTAAATTTTTAAAGGAATTGTGTACAATCAAAAGGAAACATAACGTTCACAATAAAGTGCTTTTGGCTGAGAATTTGAGCGCCATCATCAAACAAGAGGTGCCCCAAAAATACAAGGATCCAGGTAGTCCAATCATCTCATGCATCATAGAAGACTACCAGATAAAACAAGCCCTACTCGACTTGGGGGCAAGTGTGAATCTCATTCCATACTCGGTCTACGAACAACTTGGGTTAGGTGAATTGAAACCCACCAAAACCACACTCCAACTTGCTGATAGATCCATCCGGATACCGAGAGGAATGGTAGAGGATGTTCTAGTCCAAGTTGATAAATTCTACTACCCAGTAGATTTTATTGTCTTGGACACACATCCCGTGATAGGCACCGGTACTCAAATTCCCGTCATACTTGGACGACCGTTTCTAGCCACTTCAAACGCCATTATCAATTGTAGAAACGGACTTGTACAAATGTCCTTTGGAAATATGACCCTTGAGCTTAACATATTTGAGTTATGCAAACAACCGCGGGAAGTTGATGATGATGTCCATGAATTAAACATGATCGAATCATTCGTGGAGGATACAGTCCCCTTATCACTATTTTCCAACCCTTTGGAGGCATGTATGGCCCACTCTCATGAGACAAATGATTACACAATACAAGAGAGGGATGCCATTCTAGATGTGATGCTGGTGCTTGAGAATAAAAGATGGAGGGCCCCAATTGAACCTTTGCCTGTAAATGAGAACAAGGCCCTCCCATCCAACATCAAGGCACCAAAACTCGACCTAAAACCATTGCCAAGTGAACTAAAGTATGTTTATTTAGGACGAGATGAGACATATCCAGTGGTGATTTCTTCCCACTTGGATGAGGAACAAGAGAGTAGGCTAATAGCCACTCTATTAGAGCACAAGAGTGCCATTGGATGGTCAATTGCGGATCTCAAAGGCATAGACCCTCTGATTTGTACTCACCGCATACACCTTGAGGAAAATGCAAAATCATCCCGGCAACCACAAAGACGACTAAATCCAAACATGAAGGATGTGGTTAAGGCCGAAGTGGTGAAACTACTGGATGTAGGTATCATTTACCCAATATCTGATAGCCAATGGGTGAGCCCAACTCAAGTGGTGCCTAAGAAATCCGGAATAACCATCGTAGCCAATGCCAATAATGAACTCGTACCAACTAGAGTCACTACCGGTTGGAGAATGTGCATTGACTACAGGAAGCTAAACACTGTCACGAGGAAAGACCACTTTCCCCTACCGTTTGTTGATCAGATTTTAGAACGGTTGGCGGGTCATTCCCACTTTTGCTTCCTTGATGGCTATTCAGGGTACAACCAAATAGAAATTGCCCGTGAAGACCAAGAAAAGACTACATTCACATGTCCATTCGGCACTTTCGCCTATCGACGTATGCCGTTTGGACTATGTAATGCCCCTGCCACATTTCAGCGTTGTATGATGAGCATCTTTTCTGACATGGTGGGGACCATTCTCGAAGTCTTCATGGATGATTTTTCCGTATTCGGTTGTAGCTTTGATGAGTGCCTTGAGCACTTGAAATCTATGCTAAAAAGATGTGAAGAGAAGAACCTTGTGCTCAATTGGGAAAAGTGTCACTTCATGGTTCAAAAGGGAATTGTACTTGGTCACATCGTTTCACAAAATGGAATTGAGGTGGACAAGGCGAAAATTGATCTTATCTCTAACCTCCCACCACCCAAAAGCATACGAGATATACGGTCCTTTTTAGGACACGCAGGATTTTACAGAAGGTTCATAAAGGATTTCAGTTCACTCTCTCGCCCTTTATGTAACCTACTTCAAAAGGAAAATTCATTCGAGTGGAATGAAGAATGTCAAAAGGCCTTTAACACCCTTAAAGGTATGATGACATGTGCCCCAATAATGCAACCACCTGATTGGAGCCTTCCTTTTGAGATTATGTGCGATGCTAGCGACTATGCTATTGGGGCCGTGTTAGGCCAAAGAAAAGATAAAAAGCCATGTGTCATCCACTATGCAAGTAGAACCCTAAACTCAGCCCAGGCAAACTACACTACCACTGAAAAGGAACTTTTAGCCGTAGTTTTTGCTTTGGAGAAATTTAGATCCTACTTGATTGGATCCAAGATCATTATATTCACTGACCATGCCGCACTTAAGTATCTGCTTTCTAAGAAGGATGCTAAACCACGGTTATTAAGATGGATCCTCCTACTCCAAGAATTCGACTTAGAAATACGTGATAAGAAAGGAGTAGAGAATGTAGTAGCTGACCACCTCTCTCGACTTGTCCTCACTGATTCCCCTGAAACGACTACAATCAATGACATGTTCCCTGATGAACAACTTTTTGCTGTTTCCCAATTGCCATGGTATGCGGACATTGCTAATTATCTTGCTACAGGTACAATTCCTACAAATTGGAAAAAGCAAGATAAAGATAGATTCTTCTCGGAGGTACGAAAATTCCTATGGGACGACCCATACTTGTTCAAGTATTGTCCCAATCAAATCATAAGGAGATGTGTCCCAGATGATGAGCAACAAAGTATCATCTCCTTCTGTCATTCTCAAGCATGTGGTGGTCACTTTTCGGCCAAAAAGACCACAGCGAAAATTCTGCAATGTGGGTTTTATTGGCCCACCATGTTCAAAGACACACATGAGTTTTGCAAAGCATGTGAACCTTGTCAGAAACTGGGAGGAATCTCCCGTAGAAATATGATGCCACTCAATCCCATCTTAATTATCAAAAATTTTGATTGTTGGGGCATCGATTTCATGGGCCCATTCCCATCTTCTTTTGGAAATTTATACATCTTACTTGCTGTTGATTATGTTTCCAAATGGGTCGAGGCCATTCCTTGCCGGAATAATGACCATAAAACGGTCATTCGATTTTTAAAAGAAAATATTCTTTCCCGGTTTGGAACGCCTCGAGTCATCATAAGTGATGGAGGGTCTCACTTTTGCAATCGCCCTTTTGCAGCCCTAGTGAAGAAATATGGCGTTACACACAAAGTAAGCACCCCCTATCACCCACAAACTAGTGGACAAGCTGAGATATCCAATAGGGAGATTAAACACATTTTAGAGAAAACGGTGAATCCCGATCGCAAGGATTGGTCACTTCGACTTACCGATGCGCTTTGGGCTTATCGTACTGCCTTTAAAACCCCTATTGGAATGTCTCCCTATAGACTTGTCTATGGGAAGGCTTGTCACTTGCCTATGGAGTTGGAACATAAGGCGTATTGGGCTATTAAGACAATGAATTTCAATTCTGACAAGGCAAGCTCGCTACGCAAACTTCAATTAAATGAACTTGCAGAAATCCGGAATGAAGCTTATGAGAATGCGAGAATTTACAAGGACAAGACGAAGATATTCCATGATAAGAATATTCTTCGCAAGACATTCACGATCAATCAAAAAGTCCTCATGTATAATTCTCGCTTACTGTTCGCTTCCCCAAGTGTAGGGTTGCGATGTAGTAATAAACTCGGTAATACCGAGGTCGATCCACAGGGACTTATGTATGATGTCACAAACTCATCCACAAGTTTCTATTGAAGCTAACAATCAAAGTTTGAATAGAATGTGTGTGATTAACAGTTTAAGCTAAATTGAATGTAAACAATTATAAGAAGGCACTAGGGGTTCGAGGATTCACTTGTAGCAATCCTCGATGTTCAATCCGCTGTGGTTTCCCATTCTCTCAACTAGAATCACCAGTCAGGTCTATCTAGTCGGATGATAGAACTGTTAAACCAGAAGTCTGTAACATGTAAGTTCTGTGCATAAAGTTCACTCAACTCTAGGCTGATCTGAGCATGCTCATTGCATAGGTCATTCACATTTTCTATATGTCCAATTCCCAATCATAACCATCCTCAAGTCTTCTCACAAGACAAGGCTAGATCATGATTTGAACTGGATTCAAATTATATGCACAGTCTATACATATTCTAGATAATCAACCAAAACTAGAACTTTGGCATGAAGCCCCTTTATGAAGAACTTGGTACTAGAGCGCACTCCAATTCCTCGGATCATACAAGTCTAGACCGTTGCAAACAAATTAAGCAGATAAGTAATTCATCCAAACATCCATGAGTCATCACAAGACTAAGAGAAATTACTTAAAAACTTGTATAAACTTCAAACCTTAGTTCATAATCCTTAATTCCAAACTGAAAACCACTTAACTACAAATTAAAACATCTTGGATACACTACAAGCTTCACCTCTTAGCCCTAGCTAAGAGGTTTAGCTGCTCATGATCCAAGGAAACATGAAACAACTCTTAAAAACATGAAAACAGCAAAGCAAACCAAAAGGAGTTGTGAAACTCCAATCTTCACTTCCACAGCCTCCAACCTCGCTTGAACCCTTCTAGGATACCCTAGAAACAATCCCTAGGTGTCTATTTATAGTTTGGAGGCTCCCCAACGTCGGAAGAATCGGAAATTTGCGTAACACTTACGCAGCGCAGAGAATTTCGGAAAGAAATTAGAAAGTTCTAACTCAGTACGCATGGCCGACCGGTCAAGACCGGTCGGCCTCAAGTGAAAATACTCCAGCAGGTATGCCCGACCGGTCAAGACCGGTCGGCCTCAAGTGAAAATACTCCAGCAGGTATGCCCGACCGGTCAAGACCGGTCGGCCTCAAGTGAAAATACTCCAGCAGGTATGCCCGACCGGTCAAGACCGGTCGGACCTTGTAGAACTGCAATCCAGCAAGCCACTCTGACCGGTCAAGACCGGTCGGATGTTTTTCTTCACATTGCAGCAACACTGACCGACCGGTCTTGACCGGTCGGTCCTATTCATTGAATTCCCAGCAGCACTGTCCGACCGGTCATGACCGGTCGGACGTCTTCAGTAGCATCCTCCATACATGGCAGACCGGTTACTGACCGGTCTGGCTTCCTTGGCCGACCGGTCACGACCGGTCAGCACTTTTTCTTCTTTGCTTTCTTCTCTTCGATCTTCCTTCAATACTTCATCCTATGGTCTTCAATACTTGTAAGGAGTCCTCATTTAGCTTTCAAATGGTGAGCTCTCCATCTTGTCCCTACAATCACACATCATGCATTAAGTTAGTTCTTTAAACGTATATATCGTGCATAATGAGTGATGCATTGGGGTTAGAATATGCATAATTATGAGCTCAACACACCCCCCAACCAGCATTTTGCTAGTCCCGAGCAAAACATGCGTGAAACTAATTCCATCCTTTAAAACTCAATTCTCTTTCAGAAACCATCCTTCTATACATTCCAAGGTTCATAAGCTTAAGATTCAGAAACATTAGGCAACAGAGGTTGAAACCGTAAACTCTCAAAGCATAATAAGCATTCATATGAAATTCCCGCCGATTGGTTGATAAATAGAAAGATTAGAACAAATTTAACCTAGTGTGGGTAGTGAAAATTCATCTCACGAGTTTTTAGGATTATCTTCTTCATAGATCAAGTAGACTATAGAACTCAAGGTACATAGAGCCATATCAAGCCAAAGACAGGAATTTGCCTTACCGTCCTTCCGACGACTTTCACACTACGTCCCATTTCCGGCTTTGGTTACGGGTAGACCATCCCCCGGTTGGTAGTAGGTAGCCCTAATCGGAATTCTCCACCATTTTTCCACATTCCCAATTTCATCCTTCCTTTTCCTTTTTCTTTTTTTTTTTAAATTAGATAGGATTTTTAAAAATCCATATCTTTCATTATTTTCCCATGGACAAGGATGGACAAAGTACCCCGGCCTGATTTCTCAATACCTTAATTCAAAGTCTAGCTAATCCATAAATCACATAATCCCTTCAACTCATGAAAATCGTGTAATGTGAACTAGGTGTAAAGATGTTCAGATTTTCTATCAATCACAAAATAGGGGAGTTCACATATAAAAACCATTATGCTGTGAGGAATTCCAGACTTCCAGCCCTATACACTTCATATCTCCTCCTCTTATGCTCATATCAACTCGAATGCCTAGAACCAATGTTTTCCAAAAGAGTTTCAAATTTTTGAAAAATCGAAAAAATTTCCACATGATTGCTTGAAATGTTGCAAATCGCTGAATTCATCCAAGAGATCCTACACCCCCCAACCAAATCTTGCATTGTCCTCAATGTAAAAGATGTGCAATGAGCAAAACATGAGAGCAATTTGAAAATAAAAGGGAGTGAGGAAAGATAGTACCTGAGAGAGTGAAAAGTGAAGATCTTCCTCCTTCTAACAAACCTATGAAAACGAAAACAAAAGCAGCAAAATCCTAATCCTAACTACTCTATACCTCCATCAGACTAGGAGATCAATCATCCTGATACACAGGATCATTCAGAGGTATGGACATACCTTCTGAAGGGAAGTTCTCAAAGAACGGCTTTAATCGCTGCCCATTTGCTTTAAAAATGTTGCCGTTCCTTGGATTTAATAGCTCAACAGTCCCATATGGATAGACAGTTTGCACAATGTAGGGACCGGTCCATCGAGATCTCAATTTTCCCGGAAATAGATGTAAGCGAGAATTATACATGAGGACTTTTTGATTTATCATGAATGTCTTGCGAAGAATATTCTTATCATGGAATATCTTCGTCTTGTCCTTGTAAATTCTTGCATTCTCATAAGCTTCATTACGGATTTCTGCAAGTTCATTCAATTGTAGTTTGCGTAACGAGCTTGCCTTGTCAGGATTGAAATTTATCTTCTTAATAGCCCAATACGCCTTATGTTCCAACTCCACAGGCAAGTGACAAGCCTTCCCATAGACAAGTCTATAGGGAGACATTCCAATAGGAGTTTTAAAGGCAGTACGGTAAGCCCAAAGCGCATCGGTAAGTCGAAGTGACCAATCCTTACGATCAGGATGCACCGTTTTCTCTAAAATGTGTTTAATCTCTCTATTGGATATCTCAGCTTGTCCACTAGTTTGTGGGTGATAGGGAGTGCTCACTTTGTGCGTTACACCATATTTCTTCATTAATGCTTCAAAAGGGCGATTGCAAAAGTGAGACCCTCCATCACTTATGATGACTCGAGGCGTTCCAAACTGGGAAAGAATGTTTTCTTTTAAGAATTGAATGACCGTTTTATGGTCATTATTCCGGCAAGGGATGGCCTCGACCCATTTGGAAACATAATCAACGGCAAGCAAGATGTATAAGTTTCCAAAAGAAGATGGGAATGGGCCCATGAAATCGATGCCCCAACAATAAAAAATTTCAATAATTAAGATGGGATTGAGTGGCATCATATTTCTACGGGAGATTCCTCCTAATTTCTGACAAGGTTCGCAAGCTTTGCAAAACTCATGTGTGTCTTTGAACATGGTGGGCCAATAAAACCCACATTGCAGAATTTTCGCTGTGGTCTTTTTAGCCGAAAAATGGCCACCACATGCTTGAGAATGACAGAAGGAGATGATACTTTGTTGCTCATCATCTGGGACACATCTCCTTATGATTTGGTCGGGACAATACTTGAACAAGTATGGGTCGTCCCATAGAAATTTCCGTACCTCCGAGAAGAATCTATCCTTATCTTGCTTTTTCCAATATGTAGGAATTGTACCTGTAGCAAGATAATTAGCAATGTCCGCATACCATGGCAATTGGGAAACAGCAAAAAGTTGTTCATCAGGGAACATGTCATTGATTGCAGTCGTTTCAGGGGAATCAGTGAGGACAAGTCGAGAGAGGTGGTCAGCTACTACATTCTCTACTCCTTTCTTATCACGTATTTCTAAGTCGAATTCTTGGAGTAGGAGGATCCATCTTAATAACCGTGGTTTAGCATCCTTCTTAGAGAGAGATACTTAAGCGCGGCATGGTCAGTGAATACAATGATCTTGGATCCAATCAAGTAGGATCTGAACTTCTCCAAGGCAAAAACTACGGCTAAAAGTTCCTTTTCAGTAGTGGTGTAGTTTGCCTGGGCTGAGTTTAGGGTTCTACTTGCATAGTAGATAACACATGGCTTTTTATCTTTTCTTTGGCCTAACACGGCCCCAATAGCATAGTCGCTAGCATCGCACATAATCTCAAAAGGAAGGCTCCAATCAGGTGGTTGCATTATTGGGGCGCATGTCAACATGCCTTTAAGGGTGGTAAAGGCCTTTTGACATTCTTCACTCCACTCAAATGAATTTTCCTTTTGAAGTAGGTTATATAAAGGATGAGAGAGTGAACTGAAATCCTTTATGAACCGTCTATAAAATCCTGCGTGTCCTAAAAATGACCGTATATCTCGTATGCTTTTGGGTGGTGGAAGGTTAGAGATAAGGTCAATTTTCGCCTTGTCCACCTCAATTCCATTTTGTGAAACGATGTGACCAAGTACAATTCCCTTTTTAACCATGAAGTGACACTTTTCCCAATTGAGCACAAGGTTCTTCTCTTCACATCTTTTTAGCACAGATTTCAAGTGCTCAAGGCACTCATCAAAGCTACAACCGAATACGGAGAAATCATCCATGAAGACTTCGAGAATTGTCCCCACCATGTCAGAAAAGATGCTCATCATACAACGCTGAAAGGTGGCAGGGGCATTACATAGTCCAAACGGCATCCGTCGATAGGCGAAAGTGCCGAATGGACATGTGAATGTAGTCTTTTCTTGGTCTTCACGGGCAATTTCTATTTGGTTGTACCCTGAATAGCCATCAAGGAAGCAAAAGTGGGAATGACCCGCCAACCGTTCTAAAATCTGATCAACAAACGGTAGGGGGAAGTGGTCTTTCCTCGTGACAGTGTTTAGCTTCCTGTAGTCAATGCACATTCTCCAACCGGTAGTGACTCTAGTTGGTACGAGTTCATTATTGGCATTGGTTACGATGGTTATTCCGGATTTCTTAGGCACCACTTGAGTTGGGCTCACCCATTGGCTATCAGATATTGGGTAAATGATACCTACATCCAATAGTTTCACCACTTCGGCCTTAACCACATCCTTCATATTTGGATTTAGTCGTCTTTGTGGTTGCCGGGATGTCTTTGCATTTTCCTCAAGGTGTATGCGGTGAGTGCAAATCAGTGGGTCTATGCCTTTGAGATCCGCAATTGTCCATCCGATGGCACTCTTGTGCTCTAATAGAGTGGCTATTAGTCTACTCTCTTGTTCCTCATCCAAGTGGGAAGAAATCACCACTGGATATGTCTCATCTCGACCTAAATAAACATATTTTAGCTCACTTGGCAATGGTTTTAGGTCGAGTTTTGGTGCCTTAATGTTGGATGGGAGGGCCTTGTTCTCATTTATAGGCAATGGTTCAATTGGGGTCCTCCATCTTTTATTTTCACGCACCATCATCACATCTAGAATGGCATCCATCTCTTGTGTTGTATCATCATTCATATCATGGAGATGGGCCACACATGCCTCCAAAGGGTCGGAAAATAGTGACAAGGGGATTGTACCTTCCACGAATGATTCGATCATGTTTAATTCGTGGATATCATCATCAACTTCCCGCGGTTGTTTGCATAACTCAAATATGTTAAGCTCAAGGGTCATATTTCCAAAGGACATTTGTACAAGTCCGTTTCTACAATTGATAATGGCGTTTGAGGTAGCTAGAAACGGTCGTCCAAGTATGACGGGAATTTGAGTACCGGTGCCTATCACAGGATGTGTGTCCAAGACAATAAAATCTACTGGATAGTAGAATTTATCAACTTGGAGTAGAACATCCTCTACCATTCCTCTCGGTATCCGGATGGATCTATCAGCAAGTTGGAGTGTGGTTTTGGTGGGTTTCAATTCACCTAACCCAAGTTGTTCATAGACCGAGTATGGAATGAGATTCACACTTGCCCCCAAGTCGAGTAGGGCTTGTTTAATCTGGTAGTCTCCTATGATGCATGATATGGTTGGACTACCCGGATCTTTGTATTTTTAGGGCACCTCTTGTTTGATGATGGCACTCAAATTCTCAGCCAAAAGCACTTTGTTGTGAACGTTATGTTTCCTTTTGATTGTACACAATTCCTTTAAAAATTTGGCATAAGATGGTATTTGTTTTATTGCATCCAACAGCGGAATGTTGATCTTCACCTGCTTGAAAACTTCCAGAATTTCCAAATTTTTATCTAAAGGTTTAGGTGAAATCAACCTTTGTGGAAATGGGGCAACCGGCTTGTATTGTCTTTCTGGTTCTTTCTCTTGTGGAATATTGTTTGGGCTATCATCCTCTTTGGGAATTTCCGGATCCTTAGGCTTGGGGGCCTTCACCGGATTGGATTTATCAATTTCTTTCCCACTTCTCAAAGTGGTGATAGCTTGGACATGTTCCGTATGGTGGGAGGATGAGCTTGCATCTTGTATCTCATACTGGGTCCTTGGGTTAGGAAGAGTTTGAGCAGGAAGTGTGCCCTTCTCTCTACCACTCAGGTGAGCTTCAACTCTAGCCAGAGATGTTTTCAATTCATTAATGGCTTGGTTTGAATTTTGATTGAATTTCAATTGCTCTTGCATGAACCCATCTATTTTTAGAGAATTTGTCTTGTTATACTCATTCTGGACCGATACAAGTGCACCCAACATCTCTTCTAGTGATACTTTTGGAGTGTTGTTTGCATTTGCAGTGGGTCCATTCCTCCAACTGAAGTTGGGATGGTTCTTCCAATTAGGATTATACGTGTTTGAGTTTGGAGCACCATATTGCTGCTGATAACTGTTTATGGCATTTGTTTGTTCTTGTAGGATGCCTTGGACTGCTGAAATTGTGGGACAATCTGGTGTAGCATGTTGATTTCCAGCACAAATTCCACAAACAGTTTCAACCTCAGTGGAGTTGATTGTTTCTCCTTTCCTTAATTCCATGGCTTCGACCTTTCTTGTAAGGCTAGCCAACCGTGCACTTATGCTATCTTCTTCTGATAAGACATACATTCCTCCCTTTTCCTTTTGTTGGCCAATCTTGGAATTTGTTGGTTTAGGTGTGTCCCAAGACTGTGCACTTTCAGCCAATTCTTCCAGATAATCCCATGCTTCATCAGCTTCCTTATTCATGAACTCCCCATTACACATCATCTCTATAAATTGGCGCATGGATGGAATCAGTCCTTCATAGAAAAAACTTATAATCCGCCAATTTTCATAGCCATGATGTGGGCATGCGTTTAATAGGTCCTTGAATCTCTCCCAACATTGGGAAAAGGTTTCATCCTCCTTTTGGGCAAAGTTCATGATAAGGCGCTTAAGCATGTTCGTTTTGTGAGTAGGGAAGAATTTTTTTATAAATTCTCTGTGCATATCATTCCATGACCCAATTGATCTTGGCCTCAATGCATAAAGCCAACCCTTGGCTTTATCCTTAAGAGTAAAAGGGAAGAATTTAAGTCTTACTACATCTTCAGTCACATTTGCAAAGTGCATGGTGGTGATTACCTCATCAAACTCCCTAAGGTGTTGATAGGCACTTTCACTGTCTAAACCATGGAATTTAGGGAGAAGATTGATCACTCCCGGTTTCAAATCCACATTCCCTGCATTTGGTGGAAATACTATGCATGAGGGAGTGCTCGTTCTTGCAGGTTGCAAGAAATCACGTAAAGTCCTAGGTCGGGGAACATTCTCAACCACATTCTCCCCTGTTTCGGTTTGATTTTGAACCGGGTTAGGTTGATTTGTAGCCATACTTTCAGATAAAATTGGACAATCTAGATGTCTCCTAACACGTGGCTCTCTATCGATGCCTTCTACTATCCCCCCTTCACTTATGAGTCGGTTATTGGAATCCCGAGCCCAATGTGACATGCAAAATAAAAAATAAGAAACAAAAAGGAAAAAGAATTCTTCCTTCTTTTTCTTTACTCTTCTCTAAGACCGAAGCACAAGGTGTCTTGCAATGGCTAGGCCAGAAACAAAGATAGAGACCGATTTCTCCTGGTCAATAGGGGTTCAGAGAACACCCCACCCACTCTTTGAATCTTTTGAGAAAAGGTGCAGAAAAAGGAGAAAGAGGAGTAGAGATGAGAAAAGAAATCCCTGAGCACAAGGTGATCCAAGACGGCAGAGCCGACCAATAGGAATCCTGGTGGCAAAAAGGCCGACCTTTCAGAGATCCAAAAGGAGTCTCCACCCACTCTACAAGAGATGAATAAAATAAGAATGACTAGGAGAAGGAGAAGAGTAAGGTTTTAGAAGGATAGCACCTGAATTGCACTTAAACTCCTTGACTCTTCTTCGGCTTCCTAAAAATCCTTGAAAAGAAAAATCAAATAAATAACTAAGTTAGTCTAAAAATAAAAAAAAAATCCTAAATAGACACTAATTTCAGAAATTTGTGAAAACCGTCAAAAGTCCCCGGCAGCGGCGCCAAAAACTTGTTCGCTTCCCCAAGTGTAGGGTTGCGATGTAGTAATAAACTCTGTAATACCGAGGTCGATCCACAGGGACTTATGTATGATGTCACAAACTCATCCACAAGTTTCTATTGAAGCTAACAATCAAAGTTTGAATAGAATGTGTGTGATTAACAGTTTAAGCTAAATTGAATGTAAACAATTATAAGAAGGCACTAGGGGTTCGAGGATTCACTTGTAGCAATCCTCGATGTTCAATCCGCTGTGGTTTCCCATTCTCTCAACTAGAATCACCAGTCAGGTCTATCTAGTCGGATGATAGAACTGTTAAACCAGAAGTCTGTAACATGTAAGTTTTGTGCATAAAGTTCACTCAACTCTAGGCTGATCTGAGCATGCTCATTGCATAGGTCATTCACATTTTCTATATGTCCAATTCCCAATCATAACCATCCTCAAGTCTTCTCACAAGACAAGGCTAGATCATGATTTGAACTGGATTCAAATTATATGCACAGTCTATACATATTCCAGATAATCAACCAAAACTAGAACTTTGGCATGAAGCCCCTTTATGAAGAACTTGGTACTAGAGCGCACTCCAATTCCTCGGATCATACAGGTCTAGACCGTTGCAAACAAATTAAGCAGATAAGTAATTCATCCAAACATCCATGAGTCATCACAAGACTAAGAGAAATTACTTAAAAACTTGTATAAACTTCAAACCTTAGTTCATAATCCTTAATTCCAAACTGAAAACCACTTAACTACAAATTAAAACATCTTGGATACACTACAAGCTTCACCTCTTAGCCCTAGCTAAGAGGTTTAGCTGCTCATGATCCAAGGAAACATGAAACAACTCTTAAAAACATGAAAACAGCAAAGCAAACCAAAAGGAGTTGTGAAACTCCAATCTTCACTTCCACAGCCTCCAACCTCGCTTGAACCCTTCTAGGATACCCTAGAAACAATCCCTAGGTGTCTATTTATAGTTTGGAGGCTCCCCAACGTCGGAAGAATCGGAAATTTGCGTAACACTTACGCAGCGCAGAGAATTTCGGGAAGAAATTAGAAAGTTCTAACTCAGTACGCATGGCCGACCGGTCAAGACCGGTCGGCCTCAAGTGAAAATACTCCAGCAGGTATGCCCGACCGGTCAAGACCGGTCGGACCTTGTAGAACCGCAATCCAGCAAGCCACTCCGACCGGTCAAGACCGGTCGGATGTTTTTCTTCACATTGCAGCAACACTGACCGACCGGTCTTGATCGGTCGGTCCTATTCATTGAATTCCCAGCAGCACTGTCCGACCGGTCATGACCGGTCGGACGTCTTCAGTAGCATCCTCCATACATGGCAGACCGGTTACTGACTGGTCTGGCTTCCTTGGCCGACCGGTCACGACCGGTCAGCACTTTTTCTTCTTTGCTTTCTTCTCTTCGATCTTCCTTCAATACTTCATCCTATGGTCTTCAATACTTGTAAGGAGTCCTCATTTAGCTTTCAAATGGTGAGCTCTCCATCTTGTCCCTACAATCACACGTCATGCATTAAGTTAGTTCTTTAAACGTATATATCGTGCATAATGAGTGATGCATTGGGGTTAGAATATGCATAATTATGAGCTCAACACTTACATCTATTTCCGGGAAAATTGAGATCCCGATGGACCGGTCCCTACATTGTGCAAACTGTCTATCCGTATGGGACTGTCGAGCTATTGAATCCAAGGAACGGCAATATTTTTAAGGCAAATGGGCAGCGATTAAAGCCGTTCTTTGAAAATTTTCCTTCAGAAGGTATGTCCATACCCCTGAATGATCCTGTGTATCAGGATGATTGATCTCCTAGTCTGATGGAGGTATAGAGTAGTTAGGATTAGGATTTTGCTGCTTTTGTTTCCGTTTTCATAGGTTTCTTAGAAGGAGGAAGATTTCCAATGTTCACTCTCTCAGGTAATATCATTCCTCACTCCCTTTTATTTTCAAATTGCTCTCATGTTTTGCTCATTGCGCATCTTTTACATTGAGGACAATGCAAGATTTGGTTGGGGGGTGTAGGACCGCTTGGAGGAATCCAGCATTTTGCAACATCTCAAGCAATTATGTGGTGGAAATTTTTTGATTTTTTCAAAAATTCGAAACTCTTTTGGAAAACATTGGTTCTATGCATTCGAGTTGATATGAGCATAAGAGGAGGAGATATGAAGTGTATAAGGCTGGATGTCTGGAATCTCTCATTGCATAATGGTTTTATATGTGAACTCCCCTATTTTTGTGATTGATAGAAAATCTGAACACTTTTACACCTAGTTCACATTACACGATTTTCATGAGTTGAAGGGATTATGTGATTTAGGGATTAGTTAGACTTTGAATTAAGGTATTGAGAAATCAGGCCGGGGTACTTTGTCCATCCTTGTCCATGGGAAAATAATGAAAGATATGGATTTCTAAAAATCCTATCTAATTTAAAAAGAAAAAGGAAAAGGAAGGATGAAATTGGGAATGTGGAAAAACGGTGGAAAATTCCGATTAGGGCTACCTACTACTAACCGGGGGATGGTCTACCCGTAACCAAAGCCGAAAATGGGACGTAGTGTGAAAGTCGTCGGAAGGACGGTAAGGCAAATTCCTGTCATTGGCTTGATGTGGCTCTATGTACCTTGAGTTCTATAGTCTAGTTGATCTATGAAGAAGATAATCCTAGAAACTCGTGGAATGAATTTTCACTACCCACACTAGGATGAATTTGTTCAAGTCCCTCTATTTGTCAGCCAATCAGTGGGAATCTCATATGAATGCCTATTATGCCTTGAGGATTTACGGTTCCAACCTTTGACGCCTAATCTTTCTGAATCTTACACTTATGAACCTTGGAATGTATAGAAGGATGGTTTCTGAAAGAGAGTTGAGTTTTTGAAGAATGAGATTAGCTTCACGCATGTTTTGCTCGGGACTAGCAAAATGCTGGTTGGGGGGTGTGTTGAGCTCTTAATTGTGCATATTCTAACCCCAATTCATCACTCATTGTGCAAGGTTTGTATGGTTTGTAAGCTAATTCAATGCATGTTTTGTGACTACAGGATTGAGGGTGAACTCTACTCAATTGAAGACATAAAGAGCTCACTTAGGATCATTCTGATGAAGAATGTTTGAGGACCAAAGAAGAAAAGAAAGAAAGAACTAAAGAAGAGAAGAAAGCTGATGAAAGAAAAGAAGACAATAAGAAGAAAATGAAGCTGACCGGTCGTGACCGGTCGGCCAAGGAAGCCAGACCGGTCAGTGACCGGTCAGCCATGTATGTAGGCACTACTGGAGAGGACCGACCGGTCATGACCGGTCGGTCATTGTTGCTGGAAAAATGCTGAAGGCGTCCGACCGGTCATGACCGGTCGGACATACTTGCTGGAGTGTTTTCACTTGAGGCCGACCGGTCTTGACCGGTCGGCCATGCGTACTGAGTTAGAACTTTCTAATTTCTTCCCGAAATTCTCTGCGCTGCGTAAGTGTTACGCAAATTTCCGATTCTTCCGACGTTGTGGAGCCTCCAGACTATAAGAGGACACCTAGGGATTGTTCCTAGGGCATCCTAGAGGGGTTCAAGCGAGGTTGGAGGCTGTGGAAGTGGAGATTGGAGTTTCACAACTCCTTTTGGTTTGCTTTGCTGTTTTCATGCTTTTTGTAGTTGTTTCATGTTTCCTTGGATCATGAGCAGCTAAACCTCTTAGCTAGGGCTAAGAGGTGAAGCTTGTAGTGAATCCAAGATGTTTTAATTCGTAGTTAAGTGGTTTTAGTTTGGAATTCATGATTATGAACTAAGGTTTGAAGTTTATACAAGTTTTTAAGTAATTTTTCTTAGTCTTGTGATGACTCATGGATGTTTGGATGAATTACTTATCTTCTTAATTTGTTTGCAACGGTATAGACCTGTATGATCCGAGGAATCGGAGTGCGCTCTAGTACTAAGCTCTTCATAAAGGGACTTCAGGCCAAAGTTCTATTTTAGTTGATTTTCTGGAATATGTAAGGACTCTGCTGGTGATTTGAATCTAGTTCAGATCCTAATCTATCTTTGTCTTGTGAGAGGACTTGGGGATGGTTATGATTGAGAACTGGACCTATAGGAAAGGGGAATGACCTATGCAATTGAGCTTGCTCAGCTCAGCCTAGACTGAGTGAATCTTATGCATAGAACTTAAATATTACAGACTGTTGGTTTAACAGTTCTATCATCCGACTGGACGGACAGGAATGTCGATTCTAGTTGAGAGAATAAGAAACCACAGCGGATTGAACATCAAGGATTGCTACAAGTGGATCCTTGAAACCCTAGTACCCTCTTATAATTAATTACTCTCGATTTAATTCAGCTTTTGTTACTCACATCAACTTTATACAACAATCTGATTAGTAGACTTCAATAGACACGCGTGGATGAAATCGTGAGATCCTACATAGTCCCTGTGGATCGACCTCGGTCTTACCTAGTTTATTACTACATCGCAACCCTACACTTAGGGAAGCGAACAGGTAGCCCTTTTCAGAATTTTCCACCATGTTTTCCATCATTCCCAATTTTCATCCTTCATTTTCCTTTTTCTTTTACATTAGATAGGATTTTTAGAAATCCATATCTTTCGTTATTTTCTCATGGACAAGGATGGACAAAGTACCCCGGCTTGGTTTCTCAACACCTTAAATCAAAGTCTAGCTAATCCATAAATCATATAATCCTTTCAACCCATGAAAATCGTGTAATGTGAACTAGGTGTAAAAGTGTTCAAATTTTCTATCACTCACATAAATAGAGGAATTCACATATAAAACCATTATATTAAGAGACGTTCAAAGCTTGCAACATCACTCACTTCGTATCTCCTTTTCTTATACTCGTATCATCTTGAATGCATAGAAACAAAGTTTTTCAAAAGAGTTTTGAATTGTAGAAAAATCAAAAAATTTCTACATAATTGCTCGAAATGTCACAAAAGCTAGTAGATTCATCTAAGGAATCTCACCCCCCAACCAAAATCTTATATTGTCCTCAATGTAATAAGATATACAATATGCATGACATGAGAGTAATGACATAAAACAAAGGAGAGTGAGAACGAGAGTACCTGAGGTAGCAAGTAGATCAATTCTAACATCTTCCATTGTCTCGATGAGACTTATTCAATCCTAAATGTAGAAAAGAAATCCTAACCTACCTACCTACCTTTGATTAGTCCGATCGATTATGTTTACGTCGGATTTGGTAACAGGGTCCTTCAGATGTTCACCTTCCTTCCGAGCAGTTTCCTCCTAAATCTGAAATAGCACAAAGGAAAACTAAGGGTGGCCGGCGTCCGGCCATTAGCCCTCCGAAGCTTAAGTTAGACGGGACTTGATTGTAAAGGGAATGAAGAGTTTGAAAGTTTAGAGATCGTGTATTGTGTACCTTCCTTATCGATGAAGTCGTCCATTTATATAGATCCAAGTGACCTAATCTGTTTACACAAGGAATCAAGATTATCCCTGATTTCTGGGGATAAGAGGTTTATCCATTTGATCCCGAGATAATAGAATGGTTCAATCCATTTAGACCTCTAGTAAATCACGTTCCCTGACGAGAATCCCTTGAAGTTCGGGACCATGAATCAAGATAAGCCCAACATTAGTCTATATGGGTTGCTGGTACTAAAAAGATGGAGAATGCTTTGATTCAGAAATAACTGTTCGCATGTTGAGATACGACCCCTTTCGGTGACTACGAGCCGAGCTGCTCGCATGTCGGGAACTGCTCACAGGACGGGCTGCTCGCATGTTGAGATGCGACGCCTTTTCAACGACCACGAGACGAGCTGCTCGCAGGTCGGGAAGATATTCCATACTCTCCTAATATTCGAGCATCGACCATAAGAGCTCGATGACTCGGTGGTTGCGCATTGTACTTACCCAATATGCGAGCCTCGACCAGGTAGGCTCGCAAGTCGAATACTACCAAGAGGGTGGTGCTCGCACGTCTCGAGTCCTCACGAGATTCTCTGACCATCGTAATTTGACTATAACAGACTACATGATCAAATTTGAGCTGGATCTTCATGAATTTCAATAGGTTTCTCATGAGGACCATCCAAAGTCCTACTCAAATGTATACGTGGGTGCGTTTCTTCATGAAGGTCCAATCATAGTGTGCACCACACGCATGTAAGGAGGAGATAAGAGCAGCAAAAAAATATCTCCTCAAGTTCTGAATTGGGTTGTAATTGATTAAAAACGGGTCCTCCCAATCAGAATTTTCAATGGGTTGAAGAACCCATGATGGTGGAGAGACATTCATTAAGTATTTTTCAGTTTGGGTTGTCTCCTCCACAAATTCAGAATTGCATGGTGCTTCCACAAACAATGGTAAAGAGTGTAAATCAGGGGAATGGTGTTCTTCAGGCACCGAAACCATGTCTAACAAACTATCCAACTCCTTAATCATCTCATCATCCAGATCATAGGGGTGGATCATGCATTCTTCTAAGAAATCGAGAGAGTCGGATGAAGGGTCCTCGTTCTCCCTAAGTGATTGAGGAAATTCTGTTTCAAGGGTAAGGAATTCCTCCTCTATAGAGGGGAGGTCTTCTAAAGAAAATTTTTCAGATTCAGTGGTAAGCACATCATCTAGCATTGGTTGATCTTTTGAAATTTCAGGTTGTGCCACCCCGTCATCCAAAGAAACAGAATTTTCAACCCAAGGGAGTTCTTTCACAATCGAATCTGGCATGTGTTGTTGGTGGAAGGCCTCAAAAATATCGACTTCGGCCATCTTTCTAGCAAGAATATCTTCCGGTGACTCAAAAACATTCGGCTCTTTGGAAGAAGAAATCATAGACCCACAATCATCCTTCAAACCCTCATTGTAGGCAATCAAACTATCACTTTCAGATTTTGTAGATTCCTCGGGTTCGTCAACCGTCCTTGAAATCTCTTCATCATTCAAATCGGAATAGTTAAAAGAGATAGTTGATTCACCATAATCGATGGTAATGGTGGGATCACTGAAATCTACATCCCCTAAAAGTTTAGTCATCAAATCGGAAGAGGGTTGGGCTTAGATAGGCACATCCTCCTCTATGTTGGGGATTGATTCGGTGTTCCCAATGTCGGGTTCAGGATTTCGAGATGGCGAGAGGTTTTGTATGCATTGCTTAGTTATTTTCATAAACTCTCACAGCGTATCCTCAAGAGTTCGTGTCGGTTGTGGATCATGAGAAAGAAACTCTTGAGGATAATTGTTGGCATCCATAGTTGGCTCATCTTTCATTGGACTAGAGGTGTGAGGATTCTCTCGATGAAGACCATACGTGTTATATGATGAAGACTGATAAGATGGTTGATAGGCATAACCATACAAGTGATCACGCAATGTCTTTACCGGTTGGTCATTACTCCCCCGATCCTTTTTCTTATTCCTACCTCCTATTAAACTTGGTGGAACACTCTTGTTATTTTCAACCCAATAATCATGTAGCGTCTTACGTTGGGAGGTAGTGGAGGTTGATTGAATCTCAGAAAAATACTTATGCTTATAATGGTTCTAATCATAAAGAGTTTTGATTCCATGGTATGACATCTCATCTGTCAAAAGGTATGCATAAGCACCACACTTCCAATAAGCCATAATGAGATTTTAAAGAGTTGGAACTACCCTAATCTAGGAAGAAAAAAAAGAAGAAGAAAAGGAGATGAGGAGATGTTACCCATGAAGGTAAGAACTATGTCAGCAACTAAGTTCCTACAAAACACAAAAACAGAGAATTGTTAGTACTCTAAATAAAATCAGAAAACTACTTCTAGAAAAACTGAAAATCCTACCTAACTAAGACTACTCAATAGCTACTAGAACAATTAGAACCGTTTAACCACTTCCCCGGCAGCGGCGCCAAAAACTTGTTCGCTTCCCCAAGTGTAGGGTTGCGATGTAGTAATAAACTCGATAAGACTGAGGTCGATCCACAGGGAAGGAAGTAAATAATTCAAATTATCCTAATAACTAGAATCTAAAAAGGTTTGTGAAATTGGTTTTGAACATAAAATAGAAAATCTGATAATGAAAAGATAACTAGAGCATCAAGGATCGACTTATAGCTCTCCTTAGATGCGTAATTCGCTATGCTTTCTCACTTTCTCAACTAGAATCGAAATTAAGTTCTATCTACTCGGATGATAGAGTGGTTAAAACAATCAACCTCACATATGTATGATCAATGTACATGATTCACTCAATGCAAGCTAGGACGAGCATACTCAATTGCATAGGTCAGTCCCAATTCTAATAGACTAAGTTCACAATCATGACCATCATTAAGTCCTGTCACAAGACAAAGCTAGATCATGATTTAAACTTGATTCAAATCACATACACAGTCTCAAACATACTTTAGAAATCCATAAAAGTGGAACTTTGGTAGGAAGTTCTCACATGAAGATCATAGTACTAGAGCGTACTCCAATTCCTCGGATCATACAGGTCTAGACTAACATACAACAATTAAGAACTCAAGTAATTCTTCCAAACATCCATGAGTCATCATAAGACTAAGAAAAACTACTTTAGTACTTGAATTAAACTTCAAACCATTGTTCATAAACATGAAATCCGATCTTAAAATCAATAAAAATGAATTAAACAATCTAAGAAAACTATAAGGTTCACCTCTTAGCTTTATCTAAGAGATTAGCTAATGAAAAGCATATTAAAAATAAAACTAGAACTAAGAAAAGGAAGAAAAACTAGCTGGAGGAGGCTAGGAAGCCTCATATGACTTGAACTCCTTACTCCCCACGTCCTTGGTTGATTTGGAATAGAAGAGAGCACCTCCTTTTCTAGTGCAGCAATAGTACAACAACATAGCAGAATTTGTTTCGCTTGGTACGGTTTAACCAATGGTCGGATTGCCTTCAAATTTGATTTGTAGCTCCCTTGTAATGTGATATTCCTCACAGATGATTTAGATTTTCAAGATTATCTTTAGAATGGGCCCACCAATCAGGTCAGGGACCGCCTCTCAAAATCGCGCACTTCGGGTACCTTCAGAACCAGTCATCTTGCTTTCAACGCTCCGGAGTGTACAGATGTCGGATTAATCCCAAATTTTGAACATTGGTAGAAAACTTCCTCCTATACATGATAGAAAAATTAGATTGTCCAAAACAATCCCAGAATATGATCAAAAAATTAGAACACTTCGGCTTTTATAAACTCTGTGCAATTGAATATTTTTTGATGGTCCATCTTCTTTCAACCAGTACGATCAAACCACACATCCTTTTGATCTAAAAATTTGTGGTTATTCATATATGGATGTGGTCTAGAAGATGGTCAACGTATATTCTTCATATCATCAATGATGGGCCACCTGGACCGGCCCAGAGTGGAGTAGGCGGAATCTGGAACTTTCTGGACAGTTCATATTGTTTTGGCCACGACGGTCAATCCGTAGCTCCGATCGACATGAAACCACTTGGGTTATTTCGGCGTCGAGCTCCTCATCAACATGGATGTGTTAGATTTCCAAATATCATCAACATGGGAGCAAAAAATTGTTTTGAAATCCAAAAAGGGGAATAGCCTGCTGTCTGAAATCTGGAAAGCTGAACTTGCATGGCCGACCGGTCAAGACCGGTCGGATAGGGCTGGCCGACCGGTCTTGACCGGTCTAAACCTGTCTAGTTTGGGCCATCAACCTCTGTAGAAGGCTGAATTGTTGGTCGACCGGTCTTGACCAGTCGGACCACCTTGTGGGGCTCCTTTTCATACTTTCCTTCTTTCTTTTCTTTCCTTCTTTCTTCATGATTCTTTGGCCCACCTCGGGTCTTCATCCAAGGTTCCTACATGTGCTTCTTTTAGCTATTGATCGTGTGAACTCTCTCTCATTCCTGTAATCACAAAACCATGCCTTAGAATAGTCTTTAAAAATACAATCCATGCATAATGAGTGATGAATTAGGGTTAGAATATGCACAATTAAGAGCTCAACACTTGGGCTATATGCCTACCGTGCTTATTGATATATACTTGTATATCCTTGCATGACCATTTGTATTTAGCTTCCTCCCTCGGAGCGTTCATGTCTATCTCTTCCTTTACCTTCAGTCTATGACTTATGTGCTGCATGTCTATCTTTACTAACCTTTGTCAATGACTGACAAAAAGGGGGAGATATATCCCACCAAAAGGTCCCGGTTTTTTTTTTTTTTTTCTGATGATCTTTTGTGTGCAAGGACTTAGGGGGAGCTTAAGTGAAGTCTAGTCTGTACATTGAGTCTGTACATTTTGTATGTAATGGGTCATGTCAATATGTAAAGCATTTATCTTTTACGACATGTTCAATGTATGTACGTTATTTGGTTTTAGTGTCTAGGAAAAGTCCTTGGTATGAACCAAGACTTTTATAGGTTTGGTTTGTCCGGTAATGATGAAGGGGGAGATTGTTAATGCAAAGATTGTCAATTACCATGGTTAGTGTGTCGTCAAGTCTGCTTGAGGCTGAAGATTGAAGCCCTTGGAACTCCGACAGAAGCTACTCAAGAAGATTGCTCATCTAGTCAAGCTTTAAGCCTTTTTCATCCAAACCTTTGATCCCAAAACCCCTCTATAGATGGCCTCATCCTTCTTTGTTGCATCCTTAGCCCTTTCTATAGTCCATATTTCATAAAGATCAGCTGTGGATTAGGGTGTCATGGCAGTTGTTGTAAAAACAAGTATAATCTCAAAACTGCAGTTTTCGATAGGTGTCCGATCCATTGGAATTATGTCCAATAGGTGTCCGATCAATCGGAGGTCATGCCCGATCAATCAGAGTATAGTCCAGCAAATTAAAAAAAAAACTCTTTGGACAAAATTCCGATCAATCGGACCATCTGTACGATCAATCGGACAAGGCTTTCCGATCCATCGGACAAAAGTCCAGAATATTACAAAAACTCTCAGGGTGAAATTACAATCAATTGGACAATGTGTTCGATCAATCCGACAAGGCCCTCCGATCAATCGGAAGGATATCTGATCCATCGGAGAAGTGTCCAGCAACATTTCAAATTTTCTCTAGACATTCTTATGATCAATCGGAAACTCTCTCCGATCCATCAGAGATGGAGTTCCGATCAATTGGATCTAAGTCCGATCAATCAGAGAATCTATTTTTCAGTAAAAATTCAAAATAAGATGATACTTATGTCCGATCGATCGGATCCTATCGAGATGACCATTTTCTAACCGTTGAAAATCATTTCTATATATGGAACTCGGTTGGATCTTGTGAGAAATACCTTGAGCATCATCTAGGGTTTGTTTGTGCTTCCTCCTTGAGATCCCTTTCTCTCATTCCCTTTGATTTGTTGAGTTCATACTTTCAATCCATGTTGATTTGACCAACATTGAAGAGCATTCAAAGCTTGGATTGAATCATGAACTCAACCCCCTCTTTAATGGCATCTTGACCTACATCTAAAAGTTATATTATTGTCATCAATGCCATTAATGGTGATTTAGGTAGAAGCTACTCCTCACATAAAAGCCATATCCCAATTTAGTTTCAACCAAACCCTAATCCCTCACCTTGGAACCCACAAGAAGACATTCGTAGCAAGGTTGCTGACCGAGGGAGCTGAAGAAGCCATCGTTCGTGCAAGCCGAAGCTTCTTCAACAAAGGCATCATCAAGGGGCTCCATCAGCTAAGTATATTTAGTCTTTCGAGTCCAAGAAACCACCTCAAAGTTGAGATTTGGGTTTCAGAGTTTGAGGACCCAAACTCGGTAGAGTCCTTGCATAGGACAAGTCCTTGAGTAGGACAAGCCCTTGTGTAGGACAAAGTGGTTAATGGATTAGTCCTATGGAAGGATGAATCCATGTGTTGAAGTCTAAGTTCTTTTCTAGGCTGTTAAGGTTTATGGTTAAACTCATTTAAAACCATAGTGATAGTAAAATCCGGCCACTCAAGGAGTGAGTGGATCAGCCGGGAGTGGAGTAGGAACATAACCGAACCACTATAAAAATCTCTTGTTATGTGATGAATGATTGAAATGCTTTACTTCTTTCACTTGCTCTTTTATTTGATTAATATCTAGCATATCTAGTGTTTGAAGTAAGTTCTCTTAAGCATGTTGCATGTTTATAAGTATGTAATTTTGTAATTTTAAAAAGTGTCCTATTCACCCCCCCCCCCTCTCGGACAAAGAAACCAGTTTCTTGCTTCTACAAAAGCGGTAATCAAACTTATACCACAATTTCTATTAATGCCAGCCCAATCATGCACGGCTTCACCTCTGATAAAGGTATTAGGCGGTTATGCATGCCAGTAAGTAAGTCCTTCCCTTAGACTTCTCAGGGGCAAGGACTTGGAGGGCATCTGTTATAGCCAAATTGCGGTGGTCGAAGATAGCGAAGACTCGACACCTGAGAGCAACTTTGTGACGGTATTCAACCTGCGAGCCCACATGGTCGAGGCTCATATATTGGACAAGTACGACGTACAACTCCCGAGCCACCGAGCCCTTATGGTCGAGGCTCGAATATTGGGAAAGAACGAAATACCCTTTTGGATATACGAGCACCTCAATAGTGGTCGTCGAAAGGCTCTGCATCTCAAATATGCGAGAAGTTATCTTCGAGCCCGAGCGTCCTCCACTTTTTCAGTACCAGTAGCCCATATAGACCAACGTTGGGTTTATCTTAATTCGTGGTTCCGAACCTCAGAGGATCGCCATCAGGGAACGTAATCGACTAGATGACTAATTGGATCAAGTTATTTCCTTATCTAAGGAGAGACAAGATAAATACCTTATCTCTGGATATTAGGAGTAATCTTAACGCCTTGCGTAATAGATTGGATCACTTGGATCTATATAAATAGCTG
>PVNU02004005.1:0-25536 GCA_003013855.2 Liriodendron chinense | reverse complement strand
ACTATCTGATGCAGGGCGTCTAACCACTTTGACAGTCAAGCGAAACAAGTACTCCTGAGTGATCTGGGAGAACATCGAACATACAATCAATCACAAGGTCAGTAACCTCGTAAGATTAGTGACGCAGAGGCTCTGCTGTACCTATCTGATGTTAGTACTGATCGGGAATGGAAGGGTTGCGATTGGGTACCAGGTTGCAGCAAACTGCAGGGACAATCGCAACGTTTTCTCCAAACTTCCGCAGTATGTGCGAGTGATCGATTTCCAGACGATCAACTGGCACAAATGCAAAGGCAAGCAAAGATTTCAGACCATGATCTATGAATGACCGGGTCAGAAGTGGGGTGTCCACTCGCTTTGGCATTCGGTTGCACGCAACCTCTGCCAAAGAGGGGCATCTGTAGACACCCCACCTTTGGCTACACTGTTGGTAGAGATAGCTGGATGAATGGAGGACCATACCCCCAAATCCCAAGTCCAAACTCAGCCAAACTCACCCTTGTAAGCCCCAATCCATAGCCCAACTCAAACCTGAACCCAGTCAACCCACCCCTAAACATCAGCCTGAAAAACCCCCCATAAGAAAAGCTAGTCAAAAAATCTTAAAAAAAGTCAAACTCACTGAGTCAACCCACTGAGTCAACCTGCTGAGTTAACCCATTGAGTCAACCCGTCGAGTCAAAACACCGAGTTCAACCCACCGAGTCAACCCGCCGAGTCAAATCACTGAGTTAACCCGCTGAGTCAACTCACCGAACCAAACAGCAGCCCCGAGAAACGACCGTACCGCGCGCTGGAAATCGAGGAATGACCGTACGGGCGGCCTACAGCGGGCCGCCCAAGAATATTTACGGGTTCTGCCACTGCCCGTTGCTATAATACCCCCCTCCCCTTCTCATTTCAAAACAATCCAGTCCAGAGAGAGCCCGCCCGTTCCAAGCTTCCTTCTCCATCCTTTAGCTCATTTTTCCACCAAGGAGAGCCCGAGTGAGGAGAGTCTAGCCCTGGTCCAGCCCAGCCTGACCACTGGTCCAAGTCTCCCAGGCCATCCAAGTCTTGATCCAGCCACTCGAAGCTAATCCTTGCGACACCTCCGTCCATCCAGCTACTCTTTTACCAGCATCATCTCATTTGCATCTAGCATAAGTCAACATTTACTTTTCTTCCAACCCCCCTGCTTCACTGCAAGCACTTTGATTATTCAAACACATAGCATGCATCTTGCATAAAGCACCTGTCAGTTCGAGCGTATGCTCTAGGCTTGCCTGTTAGTGGAACCTGCCCATCAGAAACTCTTACTGTTCAGACCTGCATTCATGTACATACCACTACAAGCACTTTGAATATTCAAACACACAGCATGCATCATCTCGCATAAAGCACCTGTCAGTTCGAGCGTATGCTCTGGGCTTGCCTGTTAGTAGAACCTGCCCATCAGAAACTCTTACTGTTCAGACCTACATTCATGCATCATGTCATCTATGAGAATATACGAGGATTAAGACAGACTTTCAAGTGTTAGTTCGATTCTGTGAAGTACAGACCGTACTTCGGTACGGGCAGTGCGTGGGGTGCTTAACCTCTTCCCACCCTGTAACCGTGATCCCTTACCTCGAATCTCTGGCCGCAGATCAAAAGGAGTCATTTTAGAGGAAGGAATCTTCGGATTCCCTTCTCTAACGTTTCTACGGGGTCTAGCCGACTGTAGATTCGAAGTAACTGGCTAGTGGCGACTCTGGTCTTATATAAACTCATTTAAACACATCCATCTTAAACACGACTACCAAACAAAGCCCTCGAGAACGAGGCAAGCCAGTGGCACAAACGACGATTCGCACTCACGCATCCTCTCCTCCTTTTCCCGAAAGGAAAAGGGACGAAAACGTCATGTGGGAGCGCGGGATGGCGAGGGTCCACAATATGTGAATAAAAGTGCCAGATTTTATCCATCAAGAATCTGCTGATACATTAGTCAGATTCCTTTCAAAACAAATAAGAATATGGTGATTACCTTTCTTTACCATCAACTCTTTAAAGCTTTTACAGTCTTTTTTTGGTGTCCTGGCTTCTTGCAGAAGAAATATCAATTATCAGGACTCATTTTTTCTTCTTTACTTTACTTTCATATTGTGGCTTATTGTCACCTGTAGGATCCAAAGAACCTTTTCTTGAATTCTGTTTTCTTTTCTTATTCTTCCATTTTCTTACTTGTCTAAGGTTACAAAATTTACATTATGTGCGATGCCTTGCTTAGTCAATCTTTCCTTCTCTTGGACACACTGAGAAATCAGTTCATCTAACGTCCACTTGTCCTTAATGGTGTCGAAATTCACCTAGAACGTACTGTATTGAGGAGGCAGGAAAATCATGATCAGATAAACAAGCTGGTCATTCTCAAATTTCAATCCCAAGTTGTGTATTTTAGATACTACTTGAATCTGTTTTATAATGAATTCCCTTATATTTCCTTTACTGTTATAGGTTGCACATATCAGTTTGTTGAGTAATGAGCATAGTTCAGCCTTTTCTGATTTCGTGAAGCACTTGCCTATCTTGGTTAGAAAGTCTTTGGCCTTATCTGTATTAAGCATGACACCCTTCATGGTCTCTGAAATCACGTACTTAACGATTTTGAGGCACATTGTAGTGAACTCTGTCCAGGCCTTATAGTGAGCTTTTTCCTTTTCATTGCTTTCAAATGAAGGCTTAGGAGGTTCTGGCTTTACCAGGGCAATGTCCAACTTCATACACCCAGGAATAATCTCAATGGACTCCTTCCATGTGGTGTAGTTGGAGCTGGTCAAAAGGGGTATTGTATTGTAGCTGTTTGGAATGTTAACTGTATGTAAAATTCACATTAAACTTTATATTATAAAGTTTCAGGTGAATAAACATTCAATTGATTGGGGCCTTCAATTGAATTATTCAGGATGAAGGTGGGCCTAAATGATCAATCATGGCGAGAATCATTCAGATTATCAAAACTCCTCCTATGGGTGGTAGTCATAATATGCAGATGGTTCTCCTGTACATGTAACTGAACGGTGATCGTTTGTATTTTTGTCGCCGTCTACATGAATTTACGGCCTTGCTAGAACGGTGGTCGTTTGTGTTTTTGCCACCGCCTTCATGGGACGTGAACGCAACTGTATGCAATCTTTTAATTTAATCTCAATTTTACAAGTCCGAATTCGTGCAAATCTTCACTGATAGAGGTCACAGTGGTGACTAACACTACCAGATCCAATTACATGATTTTACACCCAGGATTGAAATCATGTGTTCATATCCCTATTAAAATGGTGAACGTCTATGTTTTCGTCACCATTTGCATGGGACGTGAACGCAATTGTATGTATTAACTTAGTCCCAACTTAGGATTGCGATTTAATCCTGCCCTCAACGGATTAATCTAAAGAAGTTCAATTTGGCTAAGTGAGAGCCGACATTAACTGTTAAAGGATGAGAAATCCTTAAGGTGAAATGAATGGTCATGTTTCACTTCCCATTCCAATGGTCCATGCCAATTTCTGAAATGGGTAACGGGCCCATGACTGGGCCAAATTAGAACTTTCAGTCCATATGATATGAATGTAAACAATGAGTATTCATGATCGGGTCGCAATCTTCATAAGATGGACAATCTGGATAGAGTAACGGATCAATTTCAAATTGGATGGTTAGAACAAACATCAGGGTCTTTAAAAAAAACAAAAAGGACCCAAATATGAGATGTAAGTCCTTGTAATGATAAATTTAGATACTCAGTAGTCCACCTTTATGAACTGCCCAGATGGTACGCTCATTATGCTCATAACAAACAGCTCAAAACGTGAGATTAGTGCCCATGCACATGTCCAGATTAACATTAGATTAGTGCCCATTATGTGGGGCAGATGGTGGGAACTAACCATCCAACTAAATATCAGAAATGGATGGCCTATATGTGTTATACTAGAAAATGTCATATTCGAGATTTGGACCTTCCATGTGGGGTTCACCTTTCACTGTCGATCCTGTACATAAATCGATTTGGCTGGATGAAACTAACGACTAATCAACGATTAGTGAACCTGTCTTTGTTATACCAGATAAGGTTTGATTATCATCCATCACATGCATTAATTGTCCGTCACTCCAAAATTTAATTTCATCAGATGACGCTATCTAAGTAATGGCTTGAAAACTCAACCAACCATATAGATTAGAGTAGAAAGAGTAATTGATTCAGACCTTTCATCATGCGGAGTTCTCCACTGATTGCTCATCCCCTCTTACATCACTTTCATCGAATGATCATAACCAACTGATCAATTGCTAGAAATATGGACGTTTTGTGGTGGGTGGGAAAACATTCTCAAGTTCAACCTTGAGAAGCCCTTGCTTTCCCAACTTCAAGAATTGGGAAATTTTACTCTCTCTGTCTCTCTCTCTCTCTCTCTCTCTCGCTGTCTCTCTCTCTAAATTGCCTAGTTCATGATTTTTTCCTCTTTTGCTAATTAGGCAAGTGAATTTAACAATTAGCACTAAACAAGTATATTAATTACATAATTCATGGATTTTGAAGTTGAAAATTTTCCTACTTCACAAATTTGGTGCCTATCCGGACACCCTGAAAGCTGATCCTAAGGGGGCGTTTGGATCATAAGTTACTTAAGATAAACTACTTTATGCCTCAAGTAGCTTATCTTGATTTCTACTTATTAACCTGAAGTGATTAAGAAATTTTAAATAAAAAAGTGACCTATAATGATCATAAACCAAACTTATCTCAAATAAGTTACTTATTTACTGCTGTAAATAGAAAAAGTAGCTTATTTGGCAGTATCCAAATGGGCCATAAACAGTTACAACAAAGTTGTTGAGAGGAATTGTGTGGTCCTTGCGAAGAGAATAGGTAGGCTTAATTTGGGGTATCTAGTTTATACAAGCAGGGTCATTCTCCAGTGATACATACCATTGGTTTGTTGAGATGCAAATGAATGGTCTAGGAAGACGAATGCGACAATGTGGGTCCAATGTTCTCAATTGTTCCAATCACGAAGGTTTCTCACGTGGAGGATATTTGAATTTGTGAATTTTTGGTCCACGAGCCATCCTAGATGGGTCCAATTTTATCTATCATTTAGGCCTTTCAATCTTTGTGCCTATACAAAGTAAAAACCCAAGAAGACTAGTTTGAAATCGTAAAGGGGAAAGGTTGAATTTAGGTAGATAGTCGTTGACCTTTTGCCAAATAACTATGAGAAAATAAAACCCAAGTGAGGCAAGGTTTTAGTAATGATGCGATAGATAATCATATGTCAGGATAGATCACTACTGACGGGAGGATATGCATGTTCTACGGGAGTCCGGATCCTCTGCTCATACCGAGCAGAGAACCTCTGCTACTCCCTTTCTGATTGGTCCAGCTCAGCTGGACTGTGTCAGAGCCGATTAGCAGAGCATCCGGATTCATTGTATGGTTGGATGTGTTGCAGATGGTTGGCTAGGAAAATAGAGGAAGCCGTGTGCTAACTTCGATGGTGTGTTGACGTTACCAAGTTTTGTGAGCTCCACACACTCTCTCTCTCTCTCTCTCTCTCTCTCTCTCTCTATATATATATATATATATATATATATATATATATATATATATATATATATATATATATATATATAGAGAGAGAGAGAGAGAGAGAGAGAGAGAGAGGAATGCTCACCTGGGCACTTCTCGTGAGAGACACTCGTGAGCACTTTTTCTTGGCTCATCGCACGTGATGTGAGCTCAAAATCTGAGCTGTCCATGTGATGCAGCACCCCAAAAAAACCCCTAGGTCCCATCTTTCAACCTGATCCAAAATTCTAGTGGGCTATGAAAGAAGGAAATAGTTTTACGTGCCTTAATTTGCCTCTTGCCTTTTACTGCGGCCCACCAAAGTTTTGAATCAAGTTGAAAGATGGGCCCTAGGGGTTTTTTGGGGTGCTGCATCACATGGACGGCTCAGATTTTAGGCTCACATCACAAGAAAAAGTGCTCATGAGTCTCTCACGAGAAGTGCCCAGGTGAGCATTCCTCCATATATATATATATATATATATATATATATATATATATATATATATATATATATATATATATATATATATTTGGGGATATCATTTTAGGGATGAGCCCAAAACTCAAGCAGATCTAAAGCTTATATGTGCCACACCACAAAAAGCAGTAGGACTGAAACCTTCCTAAGGTCCACCATGATGTTTATTTGTCATCCAACCTGTTCATAAGGTCACACAAAACTAGATGAAGGGAAAAAACAAATATCAGCTTGGTCTAAAACTTCCCTAGCCCCAAGAAGTTTTCAATGGTGGGCATCATTGTCACCCCAAACAAATGGCTGTTCAGACTCTTTGCAAAAAGAGAAAACCAGATATGATTTGCCTTAAGGAATGTAGACTAGAGGAGGGGGGAGAGGTTTGCGAAAAGTGTCTTCCCCAATGGAACATTACGAACGGTAAAAGAACGTCACCACTACTACGTGAGCGAGCAACAGCCAATTGTTCGTTTAAGGAACGATTTTCTATTGTGTGGTCCACTTGAGCTTTGGATCTGCCTTATTTTTTTTTTGGCTCATGCCCTAAAATGATATCCCCAAACAAATGGATGATTTGAATATAACACATACATCACGATGGGCCCCACATAACTTGGTGATGTCAACACACCTTTGACGTCAATTGGCTTCGGAAAGATAGAAGGGAAATAGTGCAACATCGAACTGAGGAAAGGTGTGTGATTGATAGCTATGTATATATCTTCCAATCTTTGAGATTTTTTATGATGATCCAAACCATTGATTTTAGGTAGATTGTCATTGGATCATTAAACCATGGAGGATTCTTTTACAAGAGGAAGCTTAGAGGTTCATAATTTTTTCTATTCCTGGAACCAAAAGTGGAGAGAAATTCCTTTCCCAACTTTTCCTCAAAATAGACTAGCGCTATTTCTTAAAAAACATGCTAAAGGCATGTTTGAAACCATGCATTGAGGAAGAATAAAGAGAAAATGCCATCATGATTTGGGCCAAAGGAGGAAAAAAACCCACCTGCAATCTTTTTATAGGAAAAAAGAAGTGTGAATAAGCTAACAACTCCTTGTGGAATCTTTTCTTTTTGCAAAAACAAGTAGTACGAAAATGCTAGATTAAGGGAAAGTACTTTTTCCATGGAAACAGGCCTAAAAAGTATATTAAGAGAGGCTCTTGCCTTTTGATCAATTTATATCAATTTGATCGTTGATCTTTTAATATTTTTTAATTATAAATGATATGTAAATTTGACCAAAATTAGAAATTTTTTCCCAATTTAGATAATATGTTCTCATTTTTCATTTAAGTACGGCTATTCTGTACGGATTAAAACAAAAAATCTCTATTTGTAACTTTTTTTATTGGTACACTACTCTTCTCATTTTGGTTTCACTCCAAATAAACACTCACTTTAACAATTCATTCATCCTGCACTGCACCTGTGTGGCCAACCCAATAGTCTTATCAGCCTAATTTTCTACCACCAGCATTTACCAAGTGGGGACCACCCAATGAACAGCTCAGATCTTTCAATCCAATATAACAAAATGAAGTTATTCATCATCACACGGACCACTAAAACTCATAAACGACTAGTAAACACAACAACAAGAAGCAACAATAAATCAGACGCTCCTCATACAACAATTTATGACAGTAATAACGTAGAAACAGATATCATAGATAGATCATAGATACTAAGAGAGAGAGGGAGAGTGCAATGACTCTCTTATTCAGATTTGCTGGCGTCGAGAGCGTCTTGCTGCTTCTTGAACAGCTTTAGACAGAGATGCTGAGCGAACGTGCGAGGGGTGAAGAGTGCAGGCTCGGCCTCAGACACCAACTCTGGCAACGGCTGGAGGAGCACCTTCTCTCTAGGTGGCTCACAGAAAACAGCCCATGAAATCCTGACCTTCTCCTTGTTGACGAGTCCCCTATGAAGGATGCTCCTGTACTTTCCATTGCTTAAGATCTCGAGGCTGTCGCCGATATGGACCACGAGCGCACCTGGGATGCACTTGGCTGTGACCCACTTATCGTCGAAGAAGACCTGAAGGCCTGGGACCATGTTGTGGAGTATGAAGGTGAGGGCACTCACGTCGGTGTGGGCTTCCACGCCCAGAGCCAGCTCTGGCTGTGGGCATTTTGGGTAGTAGTTGATTTTCATCTGCAGTAAGAAGTCATCCATGGCGCCGAACTCCTTCTCGAGACGGTCTTCCTCTAAACCTAGCCCACGCGACAGCAGCACCAGAACTTTGGTTGCCAGTACTCTCAGCTGCTTCGCGAATTCTTCCGTCACCTCGCTGCACGCGCGCGGATCGTGTGTTACATCGTTAGTTTGAAAACTCGGAAAGAAAATACACCTTGACTCGCAGCTCTTTCGAGTCTCGACTCGATCGGATTTCCCCCAAGGGTCCAGGAAAGTTTTTTATTTAGTCATGGCTCGGTCATGACTTCAGAGAAACCAGACTTGACTTCTAAAGATGGAATCCGGATCCGATTTTAATAGGGAATCTTTGTTTGGTGTGTACCACATTGTCCACCTTAACATTAACATTGTGGCTCAAATTGAATTTCCCAATTAAGACTGAGAAGATCGGAATTCTTAAGGGGGTGTTTTGCTGGATGAAAAATGCTTTTAAATGTACGTCAATGGGTAATAATTATTATTTACCAGTGCTTATGGTAATTACCTTTCCTTAACAAAAGTCATTTGAAAATAATTGACATAAGTCTATGGGTCCATTATGATATTTGTGATATATCCATGCCGTCCATCGATTTTAGTGAAACCTTTTCGGGCATGAGCCCAAAAATGAGGTAGATCCGAAACTCAAGTGGCCTACTCCATAAGAAATTGTGGTCATAAAAGGTTTTTAATGATAAGCATTCAACCCACTCTTTTATGTGGTGTGGTCCACTTGAGCTTTGGATCTACTTCAATTTTTGGATCATGCCCTAAAATCAGTCCACAAAATGGATGAATAGCGTAGATACACTACATATATCACAGTGGCCACATATAAAATTAGTACATTCTTCAATTTTAATGTCCAAAAAACAATCCATACTGTCCGCCTAGAAAACAGTGTAATAATTACCTCCGTAATTAATCATCATTACTCATTTGTATGTATTTATGAGAGGGAATTTAAAAAAAAAAAAAAAAAATTGCTTCAAGTGTTCTCAAACCATGTTTTGAGCACCGTGGGGTCACATGTGTCTATTTTATATCTACTCCATACATTCATTTTTTAGCTCATTTTAGAGTATTAACAAAAAAATGAAGTAGATAATAAGCTCAAACTGCAGGAAACTGTGGGGGATAATGACACAAAACCTTCCTAGTGCCCACGCTAACGTTTATTCGTCGCACATGTATCAGCTTTTTCAGCTTCATTCAAAACTTTCTTATGGTGTGGTCTACTTTGAAATTCAAATCTGCTTCATTTATGGGTTAATGGCCTAAAATTATTTGGCAAAATAGATAAACAGCATGATATAAAACACATACATGGGCCCACAACGCCCAACGTATCACCACCCATGGGCTCGGTGCGAATACCTATGGAGACATGCATTTCTCTATGAGACACGTGGTCCAATTAAATCCCACTACGTCCTAGCGAGCTACCTAGTGTTGCTACGGGGTAGTGGGATCACCGTGCAATCGGCCGTGTCCCATCTCATGCTAATAGCTATGCTCACTACTCTGACCCATGATGTCCCACACGCATAGATGGTCATCAGATTGATCAGAACCGTTCACTGTATTAGTGCTATGATGGATGGGCCATGGTTCAAATAAATAATATTGAAGGGATAACCCTGGCCAGTGATTTGTGAAGTTCAATAGGCCCAGAAATGGTTTGATTTTCAACTGTGCATATTCATGGTTAGAACCTAGAACCTTGGCCCATTACACGGTAGCACTCACAAGATGAACGGTCGCGATCATGCATCCATCTCCGCATGTGGGTCCCACCCCACGGACACCTGTTCAAGACTTCTCAATGATTTGCACCCACAAAATGAACAGTCGCGATCATGCAACAACCATCTCCGCATGTGGGCCCCACGCCATGACTGGCAGATCAAGATTTTCAATGATTTGCATCCAACTATGCATTTTGACGGTCAGAAAACTTCAACTATGGTGGCACCCACAAGATGGACACCCGCAATATTCATTCGACCATCAATCACATATGGCTCCACACCATGGCCCCCCGCCTGGGGAGCGGATTAGGTGAGACCCGGGATCCACCGAGGTGGGTGGGACCCCTGACTGTGGGGCTCACAGTGATGTATTTGCCTTAAATCCACACCGTCCAACCATTTTGAAAGCTCATTTTAGGGCATGATCCAAAAAATGAATCGGGCTCAAATCTTAGGTGGACCACACCACAGGAAATAGTCCTGATTGAATCCCCATCATTAAAAACTTCATGGATTCCTCCCGAATGTTTATTTGCCATCCAACCTGTTGATAAGGTCACAAAGACTTAGATGAAGAGACCACACAAATATCATCTTGATCCAAAGCTTTCGTGACACACAAGAAGTTTTTAATGGTCAATTACCACTGTTTCCTGTACTATGGTCCATCTGCGATTTGGATCTGCTTCATTTTTTGGATCATGCCCTAAAATGAGCTTCCAATACGGATGGACGGCTTGGATGTATTCAGATACATCAAAGTGGGCCCCACCCGGTGGATCCGGTGTCTCACCAATTCTTTCTGCTCCCTCCCGCCTGAGATTTTCAATGATTCTGCATTCACCTATGCATATCAACGGTCAGAATCTCACACCCACAAGATGGACACGCTTAATCACGTGACCATCACCACAAATGGACCCCACACCACAGCTGCCTGCTCCATATACAAGAACAAAAAGCAAAACAATGGAGAATAAAACCTTAATGTGGTAGCATGCATTACTTACACGTAGTCACTGGGCTGCTTAGGCCAGATAGACATGTCTCTCTTGTCTTCAGGGAAGATGAGATGGAAGAAATAATCCTCCCACTCAAGCTGCCCGCTCGCATTGTTCGCGAGCTTGCTTCCATAGCCGGTGATCTTCCCCGACGCCTGATCGTTGGCATAAATCTCCTTCTGCTCGATCGGTAGATCGAAAAAGGCCTTCCCGGCAGCCCGAACACGGTCCATGAGCTCCATAGAGATGCCATGGTTGGTGATATGCATCACGCCCCACTCCGACGCGGCCTTCTTCATATCCTCCTCCACTTTCTTGAAAACCTCCTCGTTCTCCCACTCCAGGTTCATCAAATCAACGATGGGGATTTGGGGTCCCTCCACCTTCTTCTCCTCCTCGAATACGTCACCGATGCTGGTCCGCTCCGCCTCAGGGCGGACGTACTCGGTCGGTATTGCTTGATGCCTGCACTCGCCAGCATCTCCACTCTGGGAATAGAAGCTACTTGGGTGGCCATTCTCTCTCTGGTTTTTTTGCTAGTAGTGTTTGCAAAGAAAGATTGAGAGGTAGAGAAGAAGAAGATGAATTGGGTTTTTATAAAAAGGGGTGTAGACTGTAGAAGAAGGGAAGAAAATGGCAGAACGAGAAAACCTAATACTTGGTGGATGGCTGCACACGCTGTAACTACCAAGTTTGTCTCGAAACTTCGGTTTACTAACATGAATACGAAAATAGGAGCGGATTAGGTGTGGCCTTTGACTGTGGGGCCCATGTATTGTATATCCATGCCGTCCATCTGTTTCTTCATCTTATTTTAAGGAATGGTTCTAAAAATGAAGCAGATCTAAATATTAGGTGGTTCACACCACTAGTGGTGATTGACCATTTAAAAGATCTTGTGGGCGATACAAGTTTTTGATGAAGATGATATTTATTTATTTTTTCTCTTCATCCAGGTCTATATGACTCTATGAACCGGTTGGATAAAAAGTAAACATTATGGTGGGCCAATGAATTTTTTAATGGTGATCTTTCAATCAGTAGTATTTCTTGTAGTGTGGTCCACTTGATATTTGTATCTACTTTATTTTTGAGCTTATGCCCATAAATTTAGTTGGAAAAAAAGATGGACGGCATGGATATACAATACATATATCAAGGAGTACTGCCCTCTGCACCAGGGGCGGAGCCACTAGGGGCACGTGCCCCCTTAGTTTTCAACCACAATGGTTTAATCCACTCATCCACTCATTCCTGTGGTGTGGTCAATAGGCCTTCCACCTGCCTCCCTTTTTCCCTGAAGCTTTAAATGTTCTTTTAAAATAAATGAAAGCTTGAATTAAATATATAGATCACCGATGTCCCCATAGATCCTCTGGACCGTCTGTCTCAAGTTAGGTCCTAATCGGCAGGTAATCTCGGATTCTACTGGACGGACGCGGATTGGGTAGTGACCCTAACACGCCAGGGGTTGGTGTCAAAGTTGTGTGGGCCCCACCATGATGTATGTGTTTTATCTACGCTGTCCATTCATTTTTTCACCTCATTTTTGGCCATGGGCCCAAGAATGAGGCAGATCCAAATCTCAGGTGGACCACAGCACAGGAAACAGTGGGAATTGAACGTCCACAGTTGAAAACTTCTTGGAGGCCACAGAAGTTTTGGATCAACCTGATATTTTTGTTTTCACTTCATCCAGGTCTGTGTGACCTTAGCAACAGGTTGAATGGAAAATAAACATCACGGTGGGCCCTGGGAAGTTTTTAATGGTGGACGTTCAATCAACACTGTTTGCCTGTGGTGTGGTCCACCTGAGATTTGGATCTGCCTCATTTTTGAGCCCATAGCCTAAAATGAGGTGGAACAATAGATGGACAGCGTGGATAAAACACATACATCATGGTGGGGCCCACACAGCTTTGACACCGGCTCCCTAGCTGGTGTTGGGGTAACTAGCCAATCCGCGTCCATCAGGGACGGGGATTTCCTTTGGCAGGAAATTCTTGCTCTGGGAACATAGTTGGGTCCCACCATGATATTTGTGAGAAATCCACCTGTCCATTCATTTTTTGAGCTCATTTTAGGGACACGTGACTGTAAAATGAGCTGAATCCAAGACTAGAGTGGGCCGCGCTAAAGGAAAAGGTGGGTAGGGAAATTCCTACAGTTGAAACCTTCCTGGGTCAACAGTGATGTTTATATGCCATCCATACCGTTCATAACGTCATTCCTACTTGGATGAACCGAAAACATAAATATTAGCCTGATTCAAAACTTTTGTGGCCCCACAAATGTTTCAACTGTGTTAGTTAAATCCTCACGTTTTCGGCCCACTTGAGTCTTGGATCCGTCTCAATTTTGGTCACATGTCCTAAAATAATCTCGCAAAACGGATGAACGGTGTAGATTTATCACAAACATCACGGTGGGCCCCACCTAAGTTCCTTTCTGCTAAAGAAACCCACGTCGAGCTCCGAACTGTGGCGATCTCCATGAAGTGACGTCACCAAGTTCTATGGCCCCACCGTGATGCATGTGTTATATCGACACTGTGTAACCACTTAGAGAGACCATTTTATGGCTAAAAGAATGGGGCAGATTCAAAGCTCAAATGGACCCCACGACATGGGGACAATGGTGCCCACCGTTGCTACATGCTTGTGCATTTCCCCCTCTGGAAGAAAATCCTGGCTCCGCCCCTCCTCTGCAGGGTGCGATGTGGACCCCACAATGGTGTGTGCTTTTTATCCACATAGTCCATCCATTCTGGATCATTCTTTTAGGGCTTGTGCCTAAAAATGAGGAAGATCGAAATTTTAGGTGGACCACACGACAGGAAAATAGTAGTGATTAAACTCCTACCATTAAAAACTTCCTGGGGTATGTTTATTTTCCATCGAACCTGTTGATTAGGTCACAAAGACATTGATGAAGGGAAAACGCGAATATAAGCTTGATTCAAAACTTTTGTAGCCCCGAATAAAATTTTAATTGTTCGTGTTCCATCACAACTGTTTTTTGTGGTGTGGTCCATGTGAGATTTTGATCTCCCTCATTTTTTGTCTCATCGCCTAAAATAAGATGGTAAAATGGATGCACGGCGTGGATGAAACGTACAAGTCATGTTGGGGCCGACAGAGCACCGTCCAGTATCTGAGTCCAGTGGCAAGTCAGTCCTGGCAGTATCAGTAGGCAATCCACGTCCATCTAAATGGACACTGGAGTTACTCAGGTAGCTACAGCCTACTGAGGAAATTCTGTGAAGGTCACCATGATGTACGTGTCTTATCCACTCTGTTTATCTATTTTCAGAGCTTAGTTTCAGGACATGAACCAAGAATATAAGCATATCCAAGGCTCTGGTGGACTACTCTGAAGGAAACAATGAGAATTGAACGCCTATCCTTGAAAACTTCCTTATGAACAGTTTAGATGGCAAATAAACATCATCATGGCCCTACGGAGGTTTCAACATTGAACATCATTATCCCCACTATTTCATGTGGTGTAGTCCACTCTAAATTTAAATATATTTCAATTTTGGGATCATACCCTAAGATGAACTGGTAAAACGAAAACTTCCTTATGAACAGTTTAGATGGCAAAGAAACATCATCATGGACCTACGGAGGTTTCAACATTGAACATCATTATACCCACTATTTCATGTGTTGTAGTCCACTCTAAATTTAAATATATTTCAATTTTGGGATCATACCCTAAGATGAACTGATAAAACGAATGGATGGTATAGATAAGAAATATACAATACAATAGGCCTCGCAGAGTTAATCAGTATCCTATATCCTAACCAATTACTCCATGTATAGTGCCACGTGGTATTTTTACACCCACCCCTGCTTTAAGTTACACCATAAGGGTAGACACACCACTGGGAATCGATACCAAGACCTCAACGTTGAAATGAGGTTATCTCCATTCACTCTATCACTTGAGCTAGGTTAGCTTCAAAACGTTGGTACGCATAACAACCTCTCTTTGATCCAGACCTGCCTTCTAATTTGTTTATTTTTTATTCTTTTAATTAAAGGTGGGCGCTACTTAAAGTGGCCATGTGATGAAAGGCTTAGATCTGACAAAGCCTTTCTAGATTGGTATGTGGTTTTCGGACGCTGTTTAGCTGGTGACCCACGGGCACAGATGAGGTCTCGGGATAGGCTAGGCCTCTGAGGGCCGCCGTGATGTATGGATTTTATCCACACCGTCCACTCATTTTCCCATGTCATTTTAGATAATGAGCCAAAAAATGGGGCAGATACAAGGTTCAAGTGGGCCACACCACAGGAAGCAGCGGTGCTAATGATGCCTACTGTTGAAACCTTCTTAGGGCCTACCGCGATGTTTATTTTCTATCCAACCTGTTCATAAGATCATAGAGACATGAATGAAGGGAAAACACAAATATCAGTTTGATCCAAAACTTCAGAAGTGGCAGCCAAGAAGTTTTCAACGGTCAACATTTATTCCCCCATTTCATGGTCCACTTAAGCTTGGATCTGCCTCATTTTTGAGCTCATCACCTAAAATGACATGGAAAAGTGAATGGACGGTGTGGATAGGATCCATGCATCTCGGTGACCGTCAGAGCCTAGCCTGGCTCGGGACGGGCGGGGAAGTACCTAATCCGCGCCCGTGACGACCCACCACCTAGCTAGGTGGTGTCAAAGCTCTGTGGGCCCTATCGTGATTTATGTGTTTTATCCATGCTATCCATCCATTTTTTGGCCAGCTCATGCCCTAGAATGAGGTAGATCCAAACCTCAAATGGACCATAGTGGGGATTGAATGCTTACTGTTGAAAACTTCTTGGAGGCCACTGCAATGTTTATCTGCCATCCAAGCTGTTCATAAAGTCAGGTAATCCCGGATGAAGGGAAGACATAAATACCAGCTTGATTCAAAATTTCTGTGGTGGCCCCAGGAAGTTTTCAACAGTAAGCAGCGTTCAATCCCCGTTGTTTCCTGTGGTGTGCTCGACTTATAATTTGGATCTGTGTCATTTAAAGGCTCAAGGCCTAAAATGAGCTGAAAAAATGAATGGATGGCGTAGATAAAACACTCACATTATGGTGGGGTCCACATAGCTTTGACATCAGCAAGCCGGCTGATGTTGGGGTCAGCAGCCAAACCGTGCCCGTAGTTTTCCTGTGTGAGCCCCGGCATGGTATTGTTTTCCTGAAATGGAAGTAATGAAATGCAGCAGATCCATCCAAGTGGATTTTGGGCAGTCGATATTAGTTCTGTGGCCTACCCATTGAGTGGTTGGTCTGATTTCCTTTTTAGGTGGTGATGATGGTGTACTTTTCAAACGGCTTTATTTTCCACCTTTGGCACGATTGGTCTCTGTAGTCGTGACACGTTGGTAAGTAACAAATGGACGGTGTATGTGAAATTTTAGTTTTTTTATTTTTTTTGTTAGTCATGCAACGCACCCACCCAGTTAATCGCGGTACACACCCACCCTTTCAGTCATGCGTCGCACCCACTAGTGCGGTTAGCAGTGGGAGTTTCACCCTATGGGTTCGATACCTAGACTTCTCGTTGAAACTCCTCAGAGTCTTCCAATGTGAAATTTTAGTTCTCCTTGTCTATATGCTAAATAAAAAGGCAAAGCAGTCACAAAACTACCGGCCACGGTTCAATGATCTAGACCGTTGATCTCCTGGGCCTCGCCATCGATGATCCATGTCAGGAAAATCTCCTCTTGGGTAATGGGGTAGTTTTCATCGGACAAGCAGTAGGGGTTACTGAATCATGGGCCCACTGATTAAGGGCCCGTTTGGATACTACCAAATAAGTTACTTTTTCTACTTACACCAGTGGATAAGTAACTTATTTTAGATAAGTTTCGTTTATGATTTCGTAATAAATAACTTTTGTACCAAAAAGTACATAATCACTTGAGAAATTTTTTTTAGCTTTTTAACTTTTTTAAAAGATGAAAGAGAGGAAAAACAAATAAATATGTTGTTTACCAAACATATTTATTTACTTAGTAATTATAAACTAAGATAAGCTACTTGTGGCATAAGTAACTTATCTTAAGCAACTTACGATCCCAACAAATGGTTAGGATGGCCCTACGCTTCTCATACGTATGTAATTTCCAGTCTTAAGGACCAGTCACTGTTGGACCCTATGAGCCAACGGTTCTGATCCCGCCCATATCTGCCGCTTGTATTGGGCTGTCAACGGACCGGGCTTGGGGTTGTCTCGGCCCGGATTTTGAACTGTTTCGGGCCGTTCAATCAGGCCGGCCCTATTTAAAATTTGGATTTTACAGGCCCGAGCCCGGCCCATCCACACCCCTAAGTACGCGGGAGGATTGGTCGATATTTACAGGTCTTCGCGCGAATAGCTTTAACATTTCCTTACTCACCGCTCGAGAGTCGGATATTTTTTCATTCACCGCCGATTGCCTACTGACGCTGACGGTGCTTTGTGGCCCTACACTAATGTATGAGTTTTATCCACGCCGTCCATCCATTTTCTCAGATTATTTTAGGGCATGAACCCAAAAAATGAGGCAGATATAAATCACATGTGGACCACACCACAGGAAACAATAGTGATTGAACGGCCACCATTAAAAACTTTTTTAAGACCACAAAAGTTTTGGATGAAGCTTATATTTGTGTCCTCCATTCATCCGGTTCTTTGTGACCTGTTGAATAGTTTGGATGGCAAATAAACATTACCATGGACCCTTGGAAGTTTTTAATGTTGAGAGTTCAATCACCACCGTTTTCTTATGGTGGTCACAGATTTGGATGTCTCATTTTTTGTGACATACCTAGAATAATCTGAAAAATAGATGGACGGGGTGGATAAAAAGCACGTATCATGGTGAGAACCACATAGCACTTTCCAGTAGCACCTTGCTACTGTCAGCGTCAGTAGGCACTCCTCGTCTCATTTGAATAAAGTGGGACACGTGTATGGCCACTGTTTCCTATGTTATGGTACACCTGATAATCGGATATGCTTCCTTTTCGTTATAGTCCCCTAAAATGATCTTGAAAAATGGATGGACGGCGTGGATACATAATTGATACATCAAGGTGGGCCCCACAGTAACCCCGCGGTAAGGGTCTCACCTAATCCGCTCTCAGTGACCATTGACTGAAGGATGTCACGTGATCCAACGGTCAACTACCCGGATTCTCCACAGTAGCAACTCACCTGCCCGGTATTTCTACTCGCGAGTATCATCTACCCAGATTTTCCTTCTCTCTATTCACAGCCTCTCCCGTAGCAGTTGCACCGAATCGTCTATTTGCCTATTAACCGTGCTGCCGTACCTCCCCTACGTACCTACCGGGTTTACTTTCGGAAACTGAGAGCCATGTTGGTTGATCTTTCATGAGATCCGCACCGTCCATCGGGTACGTATGTCTTATATTAGCCGTTGAAAAAAAGATCATGTTTGGTTACAATATATGAAACAGTTGTATGGGACTTCCACCGTTAGTTTTGTGTAAGGCCCACTGTTAGTTAGTTTAAATGACATGCAATCCATTCATCTGATGTTTCTCGTGAGGATGTAAGAATTAAGTAAAAATCACATTATTTCAAAACTCAGGTGGGCCATGCCACGTGAATTTTGAGCTTTTAGGTATATTTTTTTTGGGATAAGGTCAAACTATGGGTGGTGTAGCTGATGGACACGGTGGATTTTGTGAACGTTAAGTAATTTTCCCACGTTGGAGAAGGTAACCTACCCTAGTGAGAGGTATTAGGCAAGCCTTTTCCTTGGAATCACCACAGTTTCCATTGGTGTGGTCCATCTGAGATTTATATCTACTTAATTTTTTACATGAAGTTCTAAAATGAGATTGAGAAATGGATAGACGGCACGGATATAAAAAAACAATTCATCAAGGTGGCCCCATAAGGCCATGGTAATACCCCCTAATGTGTTGCCGGGGTAACAACACCTTATGGCCCGTTTGGCACCATGGATTTGAGGAGAAACGAGGATAAATTGGTTGCTTTGTTTTGTTTAGCACCATGGATTTGATGAGAAGTGGATTTCAGAAGAATTCAGTAAAACTTAAAAAAGCACTTTTTAGCCTTTTTTCAAATCTTAAAAAAAAAAAAAAAGAAAAAAAGAGGAGCGGGATTTGAAGAGAAATCCTTCCCAAACCCACCGTAATGTATCCCTAACTATGAGACCCAAAATGATGTATATTTTCCATCCAACTTGTTGATAAGGTCACAAAGACCAGGATGAAGGGACCACACAAATTTCAGTTTTATCCAAAACTTTTTTGCATCATAAAGGTCTCACTCTCCATTTTTTCTTGTTTTATGGTCCACTTTAGATGTGGATTTGCTTAGTTTTTTGGATCTTGGCGTAAAATGATCTGTAAAAATGGATGAATGGCATGGATTTAAAAATCGAGGCTAATATTGTGGGCATACAGTGGGATTAAAATTTACACAGTTCATTCCTCCATGTTTGATTTCTCTCCAAATCTTTGGCTGCCAGACAGAAAATCTGAAATTGAAAATAATTGGAATTGATGAGAATTCATATCATGGAATCCACTCTTCTCACTTCTCCTCAAATCCATGGTGCCAAACGGGCCATTAGTTTATATTATCCTTATTGTGGGCCCTACCTTGATGATTTGTCCTATATCCACGCTGTCCATCCCTACTTTGGCACGTGCCCCTAAAATGATCTCTCCAAGTGGATGGACGGTCTGGATATAGCACATACATCATGGTGGGCCTCACAGAACTTTGTGACGTCACTTCAGCAGCCAATGTGGCTACACAACCGACCGAGATTCCTTCACTGAAATTTAAGTGGGCCACCATGATATTTCTGAGAAATCCACTCCGTCCATCCGTTGCTTCATGCTTGTGCCTCATCCCGGACGCGGATTGCGTCCGACCCTGGTCGAAACTTTAAGCGTCCGACCAGATCTGTTCGAGGACCCACCGTGATGTATTGGTTTATCCACGCCGTCCACTCACTATCTGAGATCATGCTAAGGAATCGGCCCAAAATTGAGCCAGATCCAACAGTTATATAGACCACACCAGATACGACTTTTGCATTTAATGCAACTTGAATTTTCACTCTGTGCATTTAATGTGCATTAATGCAACCCAAGTTTACTATTTGGTGTGGTTGAATACAGCGTTGAATCTCACTTATTGTTGGTTTCATATCTTAACATGATCTTATAAGAGGGATGGACGGCCTGGATAAACCGATAAATCACAGTGGGTCCCCAAACAGTTCTGGTCGGACGCTTAAATGTTCAACCAAGGTCGGACGCAATCCGCGTCCCCTCATCCCCCGGAAGAAAATCCTGACTAGGCGTCTGCACATGACACCGATCACTAGCTACCTGACTAGTGGCAGGGTCGCTTGGAGTTAGCCAACAAAGTTCAAAAGGCGTGGTAGCTCCACGCCTCCACGTGCTCCCCTCCACACGTTTTCCCAGGACACGAGTTCCAGACTACCACGTGTGTCGGGCATTTGAGCGTCGATTAGGTGGGGTGGTCTGAGCGTGGCTCAGTCACCAACTTTTATGCAAGATCTTGGCTGTTCATTACAGGGTCCCACCAGTCATCTTATTAGAAAGAGGTGGGTCATGTTGTACTGGTACTGGGCTGCTGTGGGTCCCATGTCGATTATATAGACCGACCCTGTCCATTAGATGCGCCCTTCCATGGTAGGTCGACCGGCCAAAAGTGAGCCGGAATAAAAATTCAGTGGGCTACAGCACACTGAAAAGTTTTCAGGGGGATACCCAACTAATGATACTTTACCCACTGTTTGTGGGGCCCACCGTATGTCTATATGACATCTAATCCATTCATCAGAGGTTCATGACTATGACGACGAAGGTACACATAAAACCAGCTGATTAAAAAAGCTAGGTGGGCTATATCACTTGAATTTAAAGGTCTGATGCATGATTTTACACCATTTCCTGCGTTTTGCCAATCTAAATTGTGAATGGGTCTGATTTTTGGTTTGTACGGTGGGCGCGGATTTCCTGCGAAAGCCTGCGCAGGAATTTTCTGCGCTGGGAACCACGGTGGGGCCCACAGTGATTTGTTTTATAAATCCACCCCGTCCATCCATTTTGTGAGCTCATTTTAGGACATGGAAACAAAAATGAACCGGATCCAAAACTCAAGTGGGCCTCAATAAAGGAAAAGGTCGGTAGGTAAATTACTACCGTTGAAACCTCCCTGGGGTCCACAGTGAAGTTTATATGACATCCATACCGTTTATAACGTCACTACTATTGGGATGAACGGGAAAAACAAATATTATCCTGATTCGAAACTCCTGTGGCTCCACAAATATTTCAACTTTGGACGTTCAAATCTCACCTTTTCGGCCCACTTGAGTCTTGGATCCAGTTCGTTTTTGTTTTAATATCCTAAAATGAGCTCCCAAAATGGATGGACGGTGTGGATTTATCAAAAAACATCACTGTAGGCCCACCTTGGTTCCCATTGCAGGAAATTCCTGCACAAGGCTTTCGCAGGAAATCCGCGCCCACATAAACGGGAGAACATGATGTACGGGGTGGATCGGATGCACAATCAACAATGATTATCGATTTATTACTAAGATAAGTTTTTTTTTTTTTTTTTTTGGATTCTTATAATAGTAGTGAATTATAAGTGGTATGATTTTCGGTTGATGTATTTAAGGTCATTACCCATTTGTTATTAAAATTTTAAAAATCTGGTGCTAAGATTATCCTCTTTTAATTACGGTTGTGTATAAGCCAAGTGCCAGCTCATCTTAACTATCAAAAGATGCATGCACTCATACAAAGTGACATATATTATACAAATAATTGTCGCTCAAATATCGTGTTTATCTTGTTTTTGAGAGAACTTGATTATTTTGCAATGATAAATCTTGTTCAATAAGTGAAATGCATTAATTGTATGCTCTTTTATTGTGTAATAATAGTTAGAAAAGGGCAATAACTCATTTTTAAAACCAACATTTTTAAGACAAAAGAGTCCAGCGGGAAAAGTGATGCCAACTCCAGACAAGTAGGTTTTAAGAATTTAGATTAGACAAAGTAAAGATTTAGACAATATGAAGAAATGCTAATTATGAGTTTAATATGCTTTATCATAATTTTAGCTAAGTAGTGATACTTTTATGTTGAATTAACTTTTTTTTTTTGTTTTACACATGCACTCACACCCCCCACATGCCCACACATTCACACCACAATGGGTACTTGAACCCATGACCTTGTGTTGAAACTTTTGTGAGTTTTCAACCCAGGCATGGATAACTTAATGATAAGAAGTTCGGCTTGTTAGAATTGGACGCTTCAAGTCTTCTGCAACAAGGGCCATCGACCAGTCGTGGATGGCGACCCGACCGGTTGGACACGGAGGATCGAAGGACATCGAGCTCTCTGGACAGGTTTTGGGCATTGACGATCGATCGGCAAGGGTCCTTAACCAGTTGGCGGTGCGGTGTGACCGGGTCGGCCAGTTTCCTAATTCAAGTTGGTTTCTTGCGCAGTTTTGTGCAAGGTGTTTTCTATTTTGGTTTCCTTGTTATATAAGGAGTGTACTATGGAAATTAGAGTATCCAAGATTGGAAAGGGGATTGAGAGATGTTCTAGGTGAGAGAAAGAACTTGAGAAGAAGGGTTTCTTGTTGGGAAAGCTTGAGATTTCTCTTGTGGGGGCTTGTGATCCGGGTTTTGGGTTTTCATCTCTTATAACTTTTGATATCGTAGTGAATTGTTCGCTTCGTGCCGTGTTTTTTTTACCCGTTGAGGGGTTTTTCCACGTAAAATTCGGATTGCCTTATTGTGTGTGTCGTTTTTGCTTGATTGTGTGCCGTTGTGTGATTGCCGTTCATCTGATTCACGCTTTCGTTGCCAAGCTCCATTCTCAATAAGTGGTATCAGAGTGAAAGTTGGGGGGGAGGCAGAGAAAATCTGAGACAAGGTATCAATGATGTCTTCTAGCATGTGATATGACATAGAGAAGTATTTGGGGAAAAACAATTTTAAACTTTGAAAAGTGAAGATGAAAGGCCTTCTAGTTCAGTAAGGGCTCCAAGGAGTGCTTGGAAAGCGACCGAAGGCTATGAAAGAAGAAGAGTGGAAGATGATCGATGAAAAAGCCAATGTCTCAATTCAATTGTGCCTAACAGATGTGGTCTTGGACAACGTCACGAGAGAGAAAACTGCGGCTAAAACGTGAGCGAAGTTGGAGAATATCTACGTGAAGAAATCTCTGAAAAATCGTATATATCTAAAGCTTCATTTGTATATTCTGAGGATGACAAAGGGGACCGTTGTTGAGAGCCACATCAACAATTTCAATAGGCCCATTTGTAAGTTGACGGATGTAGATGAATCGATAAAGGACGAGGATCAAGCGTTTATCCTATTGAATTATTTTCTAGATTCATATGAATCGTTCAAGGACTTATTATGCGCAGGTAGGGAGACCATCGGCATTGAGATCGTTTTTAAGCCCTTCAGTTGAAGGCGATAAGAAGAAAAGCAGTGGCGTAAGTTCTTCTATGGACGATGCACTAGCTATGAGGGGGAATTCTGAGAGGGATGTGAAATCTTCATTATTGATATCTAAATCCAAGGGCAATGAGAAGAGCAAGGTGAAGTGTTGGGGTTGTGGTGAAGAAGGGCACATGAAGAGGGATTGTTTTGAATCTCAGAAAAAGGCAGGAGAAATCTAGAGATTCTTCTAGGGAGGGGGCTAATATCGAGAAATCCAAGGAGGATGAGTGTGATGTTTGCGATGTACTGACTGTGTTCTGCAAGGGGTCTCTCGGTGGAGAGTGACTCTTGAATTTAGGTGCATCATGCCATGTATGTCCTGACAGGAGTTTATTCATGTCATATAGGGAGTATGATGGTGGATCAATGTTTTTGGGTGATGACTATGCTCGCAAGGTGGTGGGTATTCGTTCGGTGTGCCTTATGATGTTCAATGGGATTGAGTGAGTTTTACAAAGTGTGAAGCATGTCCCTAAGATGAAGAAGAATGTGATATCTCTTGGTACACTTGAGGCGAAAGGGTGCATGTTCATCGGTGCGATCGATATTGTAAAATAGTAAAATGGGCACTCGTGATGATAAAGGCACGGAGGTGCGACAATCTTTACAAGGTGATCGGAAACACTATTCATGATGAAGCTGCGGGATCGACAGTAGGATCCACGGTTGCTTGTATGTGGCAAGAGTTAAAGGGTCACATGAGAAGAGTGACAAGGCGTGTGAAAGTGCAATGATAAAGTCGATGGGGCACGAGAAGCGATGAAACTATGATGATGACAGAGTAGAGTTGGATGATTGTGCGTGGCAAAGTGTTGCATGAAGATTGGAGGTATAGTGGAGATTGTTGGAATCAGATGCCTCAAATCTTTTGCAATAAGGGACACCGACCGATCGTGGATGGCGATCGACTATTGGACATCGAGGATCGGAGGACATCGAGCTATCTAGACAGGTTTTAGGCATTGACGACCGATCAGCAAGGGTCCCTGACCGGTCGGTGGTGCGATGCGATTGGTTAGCTGGTTTCCTAATTCAAATTGGTCTCTTGCATGGTTTTGGGTAAGGTGTTTCTAATTTCGGTTTCCTTATTATATAAGGGTTTAATATGGAAATTAGAGTATCCTAGATTGAAAAGGAGATTGAGAGAGGTTCTAGGTGAGAGAAAGATCTTGAGAAGAAGAGTTTCTTTTTGGGAAAGCTTGGGATTTCTCTTGCGGGGGCTTGTGATTCAGGTTTTGGGTTTCCATCTCTTATAACTTTTGATATCATAGTGGATTGTTCGCTTTGTGGCGTATTTTTTTACCCGTTGAGGGGTTTTTCCACATAAAATTTAGATTGCCTTCTGTGTGTGTCGTTTTTGCTTGATGATTACCGTTTGTCTGATTCGCGCTTCCATTGCCGGGCTCCATTCCCAACAAGACCATGATGACTAATCTCGTGTTATGAGAATACTTCTAAATGAGGATGACATATCACAAATTTAGATGTAATTCAAGAATATGATATGGTTTTTGTCCCTCCGTCCAAATGCTTAATGGAGTTCTAGAGACTATCTAGATTAACACTAAATGCTCTATGCTTAAATGTAATCCTTTGCGCCTCTCACAAGAAGTTCCTCTTGAAAGTTTATGCCCCAGGTACCTAGCCTCTTTTACCCTATTATATGTTTTGGCCCCCATTTCAAGGCATGAGACCAAACATGAGCCATATCTAAATCATAATTGGACATGAAGTATATCCATATCATAAGTGGACTACACTATAGAAAAATGACACCCACTATTGAAACCTTCCTAGGGGATGTTTTTGCTATCCAACCTATCACATAGGGCCACTTAGACTTGGAGGACAAACATATATATCAACTTGATCCAAAACTTTTGTGGCTCCTAAAACGTTTTTAATGGTAGGTGTACTATCTTATTGTTTCCCATTGTAAGGTCCCCTTTAGATTTGGATCTACCTC
>PVNU02004003.1:0-120123 GCA_003013855.2 Liriodendron chinense | reverse complement strand
CAGCATGTGTTACTGGCGACATGGGCGGGGCGCGGTTTTGGGATCCCCCGATCCACTCAGTTCGGTGGATCCCCAGGCCACTGTAATTTATGTACATTACTTCTACCACCGTCCATGCATTTTGAAAGCTCATTTTAGGGCACTATCCCAAAAATGAAGCAGATCCAAATCTTAGGTGGACCATACCAGATGAAATAGCAGTGAACAAATCCACACCATTAAAACCTCCACTGGAATATTTATTTTCCATCCAACCTGTTGAATAGGTCTCAAAAACACCTGGATGAAGATACTAAACAAATATCAGCTTTACCCAAAACTTTTATCACCCACGAGAAGCTTTTAATTGTTAAGTACCATTGTTTACTGTATTATGGTCCACCTGAGATTTAGATCTACTTCATTTTTTGAATCATGCTCTAAAATAGCTTTCAAAATGAATGTACGGCGTGGATGTAATACACACACATCACATAGCAGACGGCACGGTAAGGAATCCACCCACCTCGGTGGATCCGGGGATCCAGTGGGGCGCGGCTTCGGGATCCTGGCCGTAGGGCCCACCGTGATATTTTGTATTATATCCACGCCGTCCATCCATTTCTCCAGCTCATTTAGGGGGCGCGGCTTCAGTGGGGCCCATCTTGATGTATGCTCCTTACATCCACGCCGTCCAACCATTTTGAAAGACGATGTCAGGCTTATCAGCTCTCTAGATAAGCAATATCTGTACCTCGAGTAAGACCTTCGGCTATCTACTTATTCCTCTGATGTGGGCCACTTGAGGAGTAGATTGGCCTGATTTTTGTGCCATGTCATCTTCATGGAGGGGCCTACCGTTTTCATGGTACTGATGACCTACGAAAGTAGCACGTTGACAAAAACTGGTAAAACATGGTCCAGATTAATTGTGAAAATATAACCGTGTTATCTTGAAAAATACGCTAAACTATAATATCACAATATTAAAAAAATATAGCACATTTTATACCGTGTTTATATCACTACGAATTTGTTATATAAATAAAATTTAATTGTGACATTTATTTATTAATTTATAATAAATATTTTTATTTATGACGAGATTGTCACTAATATCTTGAGTAAAACTAATAGTTTGAAAATCTGTGGAGAAGTTGCAGGGGACAAGATTTCTGAATAAAAAAATAAAATAATTAAATAAGTTTTAAAGTATAAATATATAGTTTTAAAATGAATTCTTTTTAACTTCTAAATGGCTTATATGTTTACAAAGAAAAAAAAAAAACACTAACAAGAAGAAGAAGATAATTTCGTGATAAACGGTGTGAAAATTAAAAAAATGACGAGATTTCAAAATATACAATGCATTATGCACAATAACTTGATTTGATCAATTTTCAGCCAGTTGGATTATTTTCACATCAACCGTCTAATAAATATGCACCCATCAAATTTATTTAATTGGTGAAACAATGTGAAATTTTAATTTTTGATGCATCTATAGTTAGGCACATAATTTGGACAGTCTAATTTAAGTTAATCTACTGCCACGTGTGAAATTTCTATTACCTCGCATACAATTAAAGTTCTATCTCTTCTTTAAAGCCCCTCTCAACCTTCCCAGTCTCCATCTTTCTCAGCACAAGACTCAAGAGCCTCTCTGTCAGCCTTCGTAATCTCTCCATCTTTCTGTGCAAAGACCTCTGACCCTCTCTCTCTCTCTCTCTCAAAATAGACTCTTGCCCGTTTATAAAAGACGCCGGCGTCTGGGCCGTAGCTCTCTCTCTCTCTCTCTCTCTCTCTCTCTCAGACTCCATATCTGGTAGAGATTTCCTTCCCCACGAACTGGAAAATGGATGGACGGGGTGGATTGACGCCACCTATCTTTCAACCGCATAAACTTTGGTGTTGCATGCAATCCGCATCCCTACCACTCCCCCTCTCTCAATGGCGAAAGCAATTTTACATGGAGCCTTGCTGCCTGAAAGAAAGCAGCGGGCGACTACTGATGGTTGTAATCCTGCTGCTGGCTCGCCCAGCAACACCCACCGCCAAAACCGCCATGCTGTCCAAATAGAAGGGAGAGATCGTGTGTGTGAGGAGATGGCAAAGAAAACTCTTTTTTTTAATTTTTTTATTTACTTATGAGTTGGCTTATGTTGATGGGGCGCGACTTGGGTGAGACACCGGAACCAGCAAGGTGGGTGGGACCCTGACCGTAGGGCTCACCTGGATGTATTTTTTGTATATCCATGCCGTCCATCTGTTTCTTTAGTTTATTTTAGGATATAGTCTCAAAAATTAAATATGATGTATGTATAGTTAAGATTTGGACAGCTTGGATTCTCCCCTGTCAAGACGTGCGGTTGATCGAAGTCAACTATTTCAGTTTCTATGAGAAAAGAGGCGAAAGAAAAGCCTTTTTTGTGTGTGTGCGCGCGCGCGCGCGTGTTTGTATGTAATTACTCTTACTCACAGCTGGTTCAGTTTCTATGAAAATAAATAAATAAAAATTCTAGAAAGACGAAAAGTCATCCTTTGGAAATTGATGATCACCAAAGCACGTACCAGTGGTAGATCCTTCAATTCCTTCTTCTCTTTGATCAATTGTATGCTTCTCTCCCCAAATCACATCTTTCATCAGCCCTTCCTTTCATAATCAACACATTTGAATGATTCCCTTCATACGGATGAGAGCATTCAAATGGATTTTCCAGATAAAAATGGATTCATTGCAGTATTGGATCATTCATATTGTCGTGTGATTTTCCCCCAGTGACCATCTAAATACAAAATTCACTGCAATGGATGGATTATATATCAACCTTTGGTCCCTCAGTTTTGGATCGGCCATTTTTTAAATCCAATTAGAAAGTAAGGCGGCTCACATGATGGACGGATTAGATACTGTAAGTAGATCACAGTGATGTTAGTGATCTTGAAGGCCGGGCCAACCTTTTTTCATGGACCGGATGGTGAACTCGTGTGGGGTCAATCTACGCGTGTTCACCGCCAAAGGTTTCCGTGAGCTTCAATTCTGTCACACTTCCAATCAGGTGGACAACAAAAGTTATGTTGAATGAGAACTGTAGCTCTTTAATATCAATCATCCCCTAAGTCAAGCATATGTGGCCGACCTCATTAGTGGATCGTCAGTTGTTTTTCTCAATCATCCATTATCTCGTACTCATGTCGCCAACTTCATAGATGGACCAGGCTCACCTGATAGATGGCTTGAATCTGGCCATTAAATGAACGGCTACAAAGAAAAATGATCATGCCGGTGAAAACCAATAGGTCATCAGACGTTAACGTACTGATATCATGCCCCATCAGTCATTGGACCCACCATTTTGATGGTATGGATATGGATTGACATCCATGCATGCATCTCGATTCTAGTTTGGAACATGCGTGCAAGATGTAAGTTGTCCTTTTGAACGGCCCCATATTGAGATTGATAGGACAGTCTTAGCCGCTGATTAGGTTTGTTCAGTTTGGACGGTGGATTATTTATAGTTTTAGTTGTGGATTAATGTATTGTGAACCTATCATCCAGCTGAGTAAAACTTTGAGAAATGCTCCAATACTCAAGAGCACCATCGGCTATTGTGCTCCATCTTCCAACCGCTTGATCTAGAATGTAGATTAGGTCCAACACAGATTTTATGGGTTATCATGTCACTCTAATCTAACTATCTGATCATTAACCTTTGATTTAGATGGCTGAGATTATTTTCATAAAATAGGTCCAATCAACAGCTGGACGGACGTGGATCATTATTTGTTGGAGTTCATAATCACGGTATCCTGCGGTATGGTCAAAATGGTTGGACCGTGTGGATGTAAGCAACATCTATTTGTCGGAGATCCCACCCGAGTAAAATGGTTGTACAGTGTGGATATATAATACATTTATCAAGGTGGGCCCCATACGGTCAGGGTAACACCGTAACAGTAACACCCCACTAACGTTTTACCCGGGTAACACCTAATCGGGAGCGGATTAGGTGAGACCCCGGATCCACGAAGGTGGGTGGGACCCTTGACTGTTGGCCCCACTGTGAGGTATGTAACTACATCCTCACCGTCCATCCACACTGAAAGCTCATTTTGGGGCATGATCCAAAAAATGAAGCAGTTCCAAAATTCAGATGGACCATAGTATAGGAAACAGTGATGATTAACCATTAAAAACTTCTTGTGGGCCACGAAAGCTTTGGATCAAGATGATATTTGTGTGATCTCTTCATCCATGTGTGTGTGACCTTATCGATAGGTTGGATGGAAAATAAACATTCCGGTGGAATCCTTGAAGTTTTAATGGTGGGGATTCAATCAAGACTGTTTCATGTAATGTGGCGTACCTAAGATTTGAGTCAGCTTCATTTGATATTGCCTTAAAATGAGCTTCCAACATGGTTGGACGGTGTGGATTCAAGATTCATATATCACAGTGGGGCCTACAGGCAGGGGTCTTACCCACCTCTGTGGAATGGGGTCTCACCAAATCCGCTCCCGATTTTTTATTTTTTACCACAAATCCAAAGACTGAGATTCTCTTATTTAATGGTGGGCCCTCATACCAACTGTTAGCCGTTGTTTGGTCCACACTGTTTTGGTTGTCCTTTTTTGGGCACCAGGGAGATTCTGAAGGGGGCCACATGATGGACGTATTGGATGTCTTGTACACGATACGGTGGGCCACAGATTGAGCTTACCCTCCTTTGTAGTGGATCCCAAAAGGCTTTTGGTTTTTCTTCATCTTTCCTTGATTGATTTTTTCCTTCTTTTTTTTTCCCCTTGTCTTCTAACCTTAAATTGTATGCATGTATTTCTGCAGGTGATTCCACCCTTTAATGAGTGGGGCCAGAATCCATCGGGACCATTTCCAACTCGAGCTAAATCATTAAGAGATCAGTAAAATGAAATCGACAGGCCAAGCCTGAAAGCACATTGGGCCCCCACGATGACAGAGTTTTAAGTAAATGTACATAGCATTAACCGGAGAAAATGAAATCGACAGCTTATTGACTAATAGAGGGTAGGTTTCTCATTAAATCAAACTTTGAAAATAAGTTGCTTTCATTTGGATGTACCAAAACAGTCAGTTTATGAACATAGATGAAACAAACAAAATTGTATAGTCCGTTCCGACGGTTTGACTGATTGTACTGGTGTGGGTATGGCCCACCTAATGAAATTGAACCGCCTGATTTTCAAGAAGGGTGATCTTCATGGTGGGAAATATCACCTGATTTCCTGAACAAGTGCTAGGTAGGGGGAATGATATTACATTTTCACAAGGTGTGGTACAGTTGCTTGTAGGTGATCAGTTGTTAAAAGCGGATTAGGTGGTGACCCCTGTGGGGCTAACTGTGATGTAAGTGTTTTATATCACACCGTCCATCCGTTTTAACAGATCATTTAGGGAATTAGCCCAAACATGAAGTAGATCTGAAGCTCAAGTGGACCACACTACAGGTAACAGTGGGATGACAACACCCACAGTTGAAATCTATCCAGGCCCACCATATTTTTTATTTTCCATCCAAACTGTTGATAAGGTCACGGGACGAAGGGAAAACACAAATATCCACTTGATCCAAAAGTTTTATGGTCCTCAAGAAATTTTTAATGGTGGGCGTTCAATCACCGCTGTTTCCTGTGGTGTGGTAAACTTGAGCATTTGATCTGATTCATTTTTAGAGTCGTTCTCTAAAATGAGATTGAAAAATAGATGGATGGACCAGATAAAATATTTTCATCAAGGTGGGCTCCACGGAGCTTGACCACCAAGGATGTTCATGGTGTGCACGATACAGTGCCGCGTGTAATCTCATCACATGGGAAGCACATGGAGAAGAGTGGAACTGTTGATTCAGCAACTGGAAATGGTCGGACCCTGGCCCTTGAGTTGGCAGTATGCTAATCCATGCAAAAAGACAAAAGTCTGCAATTCATCTTTAAGCCGAAAATGGCCTTTTATTTATTTACTTATTTATTTTAACACATTTAGTGAAAAGGGAGAAGTGGACGCTTTAACTTGTCATGAAAGTTTATATTTCAGGCATACATATCATTTATTCAGGACGTTGGTGCCATGCAAACAGTAAGACCCACTCGAGTCAACATACAAGCGTGGTCCATTTAATCAATAGATCAGTTTGATTTTAAATACTAGTGATGGTGGGGCCTACCATTTTCTTGGTATGGATGTCCTCATAATATGATCCATGACACCAATCCGATCGTTTGTAATCCTGGATCTTGAACACGCATTATTTATACGTTTGATGAGCCCTTGAGTAATTTGGTCACAGAACAGGTTTGATGATCCATGGAGCACCGAAATTGTGGACCGTCTGACCCTCTTAGAGCACACTGGCCAACTCCTGAAGACCATATATTCATCTGATGAGTCCCCCAATGGACGGCCAATATGGAAAGGTTTCATCAATTGGAAGCTCCTGCTTGTCCTTCCCTATAAAAGGACTATGAACGATAGACTTATGGTTTTAACCATTCGTTTGGATTATGGACGTTCCGATCACGAGGCACTCGCTTCATGTAAAGGGAAGCGGATTACCTGTGGCCCTGGACCCAGGATATCTGTGCTCCCTGTTGACCAAAGCTGTTTGGGGCCCACAAAGATGCCCTCGACAAATCCACTCCGTCCATCAGTTTAGAAAGACCAGAATAGTACAGGAATCTAGAAACACAGCATATCCAAAACTCATTTGATCCTGCCACACGAAACAGTAGGGATTGAAGGCCCACCATTGGAAACTTCGTGGGGGCATGTAAGTATTTTATGAGGATGATATCTGTGAATACAGTTTATCTGAGTGGTAATAACCCTATGAATGGTTTGGATGGCATATAAATATCATGGTCAGATCCAGCAACATTTCAACGGTGGACATTTCGGTTACCACTGTCTAGCTTGTGTGGTCCACATGATTTTTTTTAGCTTCCTGAGTTTTAGGCTCCTGTCCTATCATGATCTTTCTAAATTGATGGACGAAGTGGATTGGGCTCGGGTATCTTTGTGAGCCCCGCACAGCTTCCAACGAAAGGGCCATAGAGATATTCTTGTGCCCGGAACACAGGAAGTCACTTTTTTTTTTCTTTTTTTTTCTTTTTTTTTCAGTCACACGATGCACCCACCCACCGGTGGGGGTTAATGTGCCTCCTTGGCATTTTTCAAATTGAGACTAGTTGTTGAAACGCCTGGCATAGATTCCATATGAATTGGAATTCAATTCACAATTTCCATGGAATCCATGGTAATTCAAATCTTAAATTATATTTGGCACCATGCATATGAATTTCATGTGAATTCAAAATTTGTGTTTGGCACCTTTTTTCCAAGGATCATATACACTTCACTAAATTTTTTAACGGTGGCCTGGCATAAGGTTTATGTGAAATCTACCCCAATCATGAACTATATCTCTCCATATTAGTTGTAGGTTCCAAGCCTCAGTTCATTATATGATTTAGGTGATCCATATGATTAGAAACAACATATAAGTGATATCTTTCACAATTGTTTCACTTTGTGTGACCCACCTAAATTACAAACCGGGCTAGCTTTTGGGCCCTACCACTAAAATGGAGTGGCATACCTAGTGATCAGAGTGGATGGACATAAATATTAAGGTAGGGCATACTGATTCTTAAAATTAATTAAAATCATTATCATAATGACATCATTCATGGTAAGTGGTGGTAAAGGGATTTAGAAACATAGCTAGGGCTCTTAATGGGTCAGATCTAGATCGAATCCAGTTGGATCCGGCTCCAAGTCCGTATATCTATAGATGGATTCGGATCCAACTCGTATCCAAAAGGTGATATCTATATCCGATCCATTTATAAATTGTTAGATCCATTTCAGATCCAAGATCCATATAACCATCGGATTCGGGTCGGATCTAGGTCCGAATCCACCCCAATTACAAATCTAAAAAAATATATAATATAAAATATGTAATATAATATATTTAATTAGTAGAAAAATGATGCAAATCCCACTATTTACTGTGGTATGGTCGACCTAAGAGTGGCATGTCTCAATTTTGAGACATGGCCTAAAATAATCTGTAAAACGGATGGCCAGCATGAATATAACATATACAGTAAGGTGGCAATGAGTCGAATCTTAATCGAATTCGGATTGAACTCGGATATGTTCCTGTGAATTCAAATCCAGTCCATTTAAGTAATTAGACCTATTTTAATATCCAAATCCGGTTCATTTAACTAATCGAACCTATTTTAAGATCCAAATCCGCATTATACGGATTTGGAGTGAATCGGATATCGGGTCTGACCCACTCCATTGAGAGCCCTAAACATAGCGTTTAGCAAAGAATCTAAACGGTTGAAAGGGTGGTAAATGAAATTCATTTACCAACAATTCCATGGTGTCAAACAAACCTACTTTATGCATTCACCACCTAATACCACCATTTACCACCAATTCCATGGTGTGAAACGAATAAGAAATCACTTCCCACATATAGGCCTGCACACGGGTCGAGTTAGGGTTGGGTTGGGCCCAATCTTGGACCGACCCTAAGTATATCCGACCCTAGGTATATTTTAAAGGTTTGGGTTTCAGGTCGAGTTGTGACTGAGTTTGGCTGACCCAAACCTAACCCTGCCCTACTTGCAAAATGGTCAACCCTAACCCTACTCTGCCTTATATGCTGAACCGGGTCGGGTCAGGTAGGGTTTCTGTCGGGTTGATTTTTCGCATTCAAATGAATGGTACACATTCATGAAGAGTACAAGAAGGCCCGGGTTACAATCTTTGATCAATTTGAGACATTTTTTTTGAAGGGATTGTGTACTTATGATGGGACATCAAATCAATGGCTTGGATAACCCAACCATAGAGTTTTCCTATCGAGCCTCATGAAAAAATACCCCCACTTTAAGGGTGGAAACACCTAGGTGTATTTACCACCTTACCATCCAAAGTTCCAAGTTCCAAACACATCGAAGGAGGGTATGCTTGAAGGGTTTGTTTTTTTTAGAATACTCTGGTAGAATTCGGGGCGGTTTAGGTCGGGTGAAACAGGTTGGGTATACACAGGTCGAGGTACGGGCCAAGTTGGTTGAGTTTAGTGTGTATCCTAAAATGTACCTAGATTAAAAACGGTCCAATTGCATTTATCCATGATTGGGCCCTTTCCTCAGCTAGGTCAGGACGGATCGGGTTTCTACCAGGTCGGTCAGACGGGTCAGCTGGGTTAAACCCGCAAATGTGCAGCCCTACCACATGGAGTACTCAGTGCGCTTAGTAAACTTTGCGGGGGGCCGGCCACCGTGGTGCATGTGACTTATCCATGCGGTACATCTGTTTTATCAGCACATTTTATAGCAATATCCAAAAATTGAATCATACGGAAAGCTTAAGTGCAACCCAACACAGGAAACAGTGGAATTGCGCTTACGGTTGAAAGAACTGGTTTGATGACGAATAAACATCACTGAGGGTCCTGGAAAGTTTTCAACGGTGACTGTCATTATCCCTATTGTTTCCTGTGGTGTGGCCCACTTGAGACTTAGTTATGATTAGATTTCGGTCTGATTCCTTGAAATGAGCTCGTAAATCAGATGGACGGCTTGTATAAGATACATATATCACGGTGGGCCCACAGAGTTTACTCGGTAAGCTGAGTATACAATCCCCGTTCCAAACATCCGTCCTTTTCCCGATTATTAATGACAAAAGCAGAACGTGACTAATCATATCCACATGCAAACGGCACGTTTGCACGTCGAATATATGTACTTCAATATAATTGTCCAGGAGATAGACCCCTCAACAAAATGGGGAGATGCCCAGAACTAGATCGATTCGACGGTCCTAATTCCTTTGATTGAGCTGCTGGAAAACTCTCATCCTAAACGTGCATTATTAAATAAATGAAACCCCCTGTTCTGATTAACTTTTAGGTCATTCTCATCCACAACGGGTTGTATGGTTATAATTTCGCTACATGCATGCCGCGTGTGCACTGTATATTAGCTGTGCGGTCGTCATACTCTGCCATCGTGTTGATGATCGTACACTGCTGGACTACTGAAAATTTTTCATTCTATAAAAGCCGACGACACTTACACGGTATACTTCAAACGCTCCCCCTCTCTCCCTCCCGTAGGACGCCATCCAGAAACAGGAAGCTAGGCGGGGCTCACTGCGATATGTTAGTGAGAAATCCAACCCATCCATCCGTGTTAATAGATCAGGTTAGGTCATGGCCCCAAAAATGAGGCAGATCCAAAACCCAAGTGAGCCGCACGACAGAAAAATGTGGGTAGCCAAATGCCTACCGTTAAAACCTCTCTGCATCTCTCTCCCTGCCGTTAAAACCTCTCTGCATCACCATTTTCAAAATAGTTTACATGGAAAAAGTGGCTAAGCAACGGAAACAGAGAGAGAATGTGAGAGGGGAGATATTACTCTTGTTTTTTTTTTTTAGAGGGGAGATATCACTCTTGTTTTTTTTTTTTTTTTTTTTTTTTTCTTTTGAGTTTGGTGTCTCTTCGTCCTTTGGTAAATCAGCACCATCCATCTAGTTTCTCATGGTTTTATATGGGGCCCACTACATTTTGGAATAGAGTTGCATCTTGCCAGCTACGACGAGTATGATGTGTCTGACGTGGTGAATGGAGTTGATTTGATGTATACATGTTTGTGTGTTGGATTATGTTGATGTACGGTTAACATTGGAATGAAAATATTACTTCCCTCTCAATCTCTCTTCTAGATAGCTACTATTATCTTCTCAGTAATCTAAAATTATTCCTGGGCTCATAATCTAAAATTATTTGGAAAAATGGATGGACGGTGTGGATGAAATCCATAAATAACGGCAGCTCCTCGGAGCCCAGCTGTCCCGAGCTCGAAACAGGCTGGGTAGTACCTAATCCGCGTCCAAGATCCGGAACGTTGATCCGCTGGGCACCACCACCACCGATGTGGGGGTAATTGTATGACAATCCAGACCGTCCATTCATGCCTGCAAGTTGCTCATGTGTGGTGCATTCAAAACATCAATCAGATGCCCCCTTGCCTTAAATGCAGGACGCCCATTTGTTTTATACGCTGCGGCCCCCCAGTGGACGGATTTATTCTGGACAAATGCATGCTCGATCGTGGTGGGGCCCGCATGATCTACGGCTCAGCTATTGTACACGTGTGCATGAATCGGTGCTGGGTGCGTGGGTGCAGGGTTAGCAAGCAGTTTTGAAGACTTTGGACAAGTGTGGCCCACTGCTTGGTGATCCAAACGGTTGGTCTGATGAGTCATGGGAGACCCTAGAAATCGATCCCCTGAACTAACAATCATGACCGTTCAATTGATAATCAATGACCACAATTCGATAGAATAAAACCGAAGAGCGGATGGAATATGTGGTTTCTATCTGCATCATTTTGGTGGCATGATCAATCTACGCAGGGGCCCATCAAATCAATGGTCGAGATAACTAAGCTACTGGGCCCAGTCATTATGGACTTTCCAGATTTACGGTTTCTTTCCTGTAATAAATATATATTACACATTTTTGTGGAATAAGCAAATGAGGTGTGTCAGTAACATGTGAGACTGAATAAGTTGGTGGGCCATCTCCATCATTCACAGGTTGCCGCTGACTCATCATCTGACAGGTGGACATTCTCGTAAATAATATTTAATTGTGACATTTATTTATTAATTTACAATATATATTTCAAGTTTTGGCAAGATTTTTTTCACTAATATCTTGAGAAAAAACTAAAAGTTAGAAAATCTGCTGAGAAATTGCTTAGAAAGAAATTTGTCACTGCGGTGATGCTTTCTCCCTAAACTAAAATCTATTACTACGGACATGAGCAATGCCTCCATGGACAATAAAAATCTCATTGGCAGGCAATTTCTCAGGCTTGGATGTTTTAAAAAATTTAGATTTTGGACTTTTTTCTCACAGCAATACTGAGAAGACCTCATCAAAAATCAAATACTAAAAGCTGCATAATAAAAATAAATAAGTGTTTAAGTTTTTCTTTTATCTTTCCCCATGGATTGCATTGTAGATTGAGCTTAACCTCCTATGCAGCGGATTCCAATAGTGTTTTAGTTTTTCTTTTGTCTTTCCTTCATTTTTTTTTTCTTCTCTTCTAATGAGTGGGGCCAAAATCCATAGTGACCATTTCCAACTGGAGCTAAATCATTGTTAAGAGATCAGTAAAAGCAACATGCTCTCTTCATCCAAACGGATTTTCTTCTTTCTAGGAAGCTTATCTCTTCGTAAAATTAGAGTCTCTTCTTTCTAGGAAATTTATTTCCAGACGCTCATAAACAAAACATCACACATGTGCTGGGCTAGCACACATTTATGCAATCTGAGACGTTCATCAGATAGGCCATATCCTGAAACCCTTCTAACCTAGAGCGCATGACAGATAAAATCTTGCACCATGATCATCTAACTATCATGGCCCACCTGATTGCGGGATGGGCCCTATTTTTACTTCAGAAGATGCTGACAGCGAACTGAGTCGAATTGTGTGTGTGTACACGCACACCATGATCATCTAACTATCATGGCCCACCTGATTGTGGGATTTTTATCCAAAGAATGAGATTCTCTTGTTTAATGGTGGGGTCTCCATCCCGACCGTTTGCTGACGTGTGGACCACCTTGTTTTGATTGTCTTTGTTTTGGGCGCCAAGGAGAATCTGGAGGCCTCATGATGGACGTATTGGATGTCTTGTACATGTTATGGTAGGCCCCACGGATTGTACTGTAGATTGAGCTTAACTTCCCCTTGTAGTGGATCCCAATAGGCTTTTCCTTTGTCTTTATCTTTACTTAATTTCTTCTTCTTCTTTTACGTCATCTTGTCTTCTAACCTGAAATAGCTAAGCAACGTAGTATGCATGACTTCACCCTTTAATGAGTGGGGCCAAAATCCATCGGGACCATTTCCATCTCGAGCTAAATGGTTGTTAAGAGAGCAGTTAAAGAAACATGCTCTCTTCATGCAAACAGAGTTCCTTCTTTTTAGGATGTTTATCTCTTCATAAAAATAGAGTCTTTTCTTTCTAGGAAATTTCTTTGCAGACGCTCATAAACGAAGCATCACACATGTGTCATACTAGAACACATTTTTATGCAATCTGAAACGTTCATGTTAACTGTCTGGCCCACCCGATTGTGGGATGGGCCCTATTTTGAGTTCAGGAAATGCTGCAGTACTGAAATATATATGATCGATTCCATAAACACAGCATGCTGGGTCCCACACACGCACCCATTCTAGAAAAGCAAATTCTAAAAGTGTTTTAACCATCGTTAATTTTATGACTGGGAGACTTGGAACCCGTTTGGCCTTATATCGAGTTGCGACTCTCCCGAGTATGGAGTAACTGGGGACGACATGTTCTACCCAACTCTCCACGTACCCTTCTTTAAAATATTATAAATTATTAAATAAATTTTAATTTTAAATATATATTTATATAACAAAGTCATTAAGGTTTCTTTTAATATTACTCGAGTTAATATCTTGATATTTTAGTGATAAAACACGATATTTCAAAATCTGCTGAGATTTGCGATAATATCATGATAATATTGCTGATAAAATTTATCATGATACTTATCAAGAGATTTTTAAAATCTACGTGATATTTGTCACACTACCCAGACATACCTGCCAATATGGTGGCACATTGTCGAGTGCACATGAACATGAGTTGTATATTGCACACGCCTGTGGGCCTAGCAAAGCTCATCAAGGAGCAATATTGAAACGATCTGACGAGTCTGCTTAAAATTCAGTAGCCCTTGATGTTGAATAGAGGGCCCACCTTATTGAAGACACAGGACTTGTCTGATCTTATTTTGGTCATTCATTTCTAACTACAAAAATTGAAGCATGTCTTGGCCATGGACTCACGTAGTCCCATTTCCTCGGTCTCATCAGGATGTGTGTCTACACAAGTGGTGCTCTTAGTTGAGTGATCCATTTCATTGATCTGATGGGCCCACTATGGATGGACCACATACCAGCACTACACTAAGTGGTCTGTCAATAGACGGACAGATGAGAAAAATCTAAGCTAGGTCAAAGATCGAAAGGTGCTGGCTCAGTATTAGAGTTTTATGAGTTATGGTCCATCCATGGTGGGCCTCATTGAATTAACAGCCCCCTCTCCAATCAAGCAGGTATACCATCAAAATGAATGGACCATGACTAGTCACTTATTCTGAATTTTACCCTCGAGCTCATTATGTGTGGCCCCGTGTTTTAACGGCTTGGATGTTCCTTGAATGGATACGTTTGTGGGAAAGAAAGAGTTGTATGTGAAAACTACCGTACAACAACGTTGGATTAAGCCCACACACGTGAAGAAGGCAGCTCATGGACATGCCACTGCCACTGATTTCTATTGCCTGTTTGGGTAAAAGGTAAAACATTTCAAGAAATAGATAAAACTAAGAGAAGCGCAATTTCCAGTCAAAACAGGACTTATTGGAATCATATTTGGCATCTGGTGGAGCAACAGGGCTCTTCTTTTATTATTATTATTATTTTTTTTAGAGGAAGGTGACGGCACACAAACAGACAAACAAACAGATAAACGCATGACTAAAGCATCTGTGCCAAAGCCCCTCTTGTTCCCTCTCTCTCTCTCAACTGGAAGGGAAAGATGTATTTTAGTTGTTCTAAAGGTAGTGCCCTCACGCCCTCCAAATCTTCATTGTTAATTCTAGGGAGAGCTCTTTGATACTCTGACTGGCGCATCGTGCTTGATATGCAGTCACTCAAAATTGTACATGTAGCATGCATTAACTTAAATCAAATTAGCTAATAATAGCACCCACTGTCTAAGTGACAATCCCAAAATTAGAACATTGAATAATCTTAACCTCTGATTCGTGGATACTTGTGTGCTTAAAACAATCGTTACATACTTGTCGTGCATTAAATGTCCACCATTCCAATAGTTAGATAATCAAATAATCTTACTTTTCGGTTCATCCTATGTAATAATTGGACCCATACTCTGTACAATTAGGTTTGAATTACTTTTATGCTATGTGTGCAATTTATAACTAATCGATGTTTTCTCTAAATCTAATCATAATGATGAGAATGATAACCGCAATGACAATAATAATAATAAAAGATATGGTACTGTGGACACTCAACACCCAATCCAATAGGACACACCTTATATTAGACCATGTGAGATGACTTGTGAGTTTGGAAGACACTTAAGAAGACATACTATGTGAAATAAAGTGTTTAATTCGACAGGCATGAGCCATCAAATTTAATCATAATTAATGGCTCGTGGTATCGAAAACTATTGTCACAGTTAATAATATCGATTACATGCATGTTTCAACGGTCGTAAGCCATCGACTCTAGTTTGATGGTCCAAGCAATGGCCGTCGTCAAAAGATGGTTGAATGCAAGAGATTAGATCCTGACTATTTAACGAACATGTACGATTGATGACTAAAACAAGAAGTGGGTAATGGTCCATGCTTGTGAGAAGTGTCCAATTAATTTGATTTACACTATAATCCGTCCACAACGGGGCCCATGATTTGAAAGGTCCGATCAGCATTTAAATGGGCGCATGTTTCATGGAGGCACGTCCGAATGTGTCCTACAACAGGGCCCACCATACGTGCTCCCTATGCAGCATAAATAAAAAATAAAAAATGCAACATACATGCATGTATTGAAGGGCATTTTGAGACTTGAATCCAAGTACCTTCAATATTTCCTTCCAACATGCCACTTGGGTAGGAAATCGGTGCCATTGAAATAGTAGGCCCCACAATGAATATCAGCCCATTATGAAAATCACACCTATCGGCTTTCTGGATGAGCAACATCTGTATTTTGAGTCAGACTATTGGTTCCTTCAGTGAGGGGTACCTGATGAGCAGATTGATCTGATTTCTGTGCCATGCGATCTTCATGGTGGGGCCTACCGTTTTCATGGTCTTGATGCCCTACATGATGAACAAAAGAAAGAAAGAAAAAAAAAAAAAAAACTCATATACGCCCCGGATATTTTAAATATGACGATGTATGCTGAAAACTAAGTTAAACGATTTAAAAATAATAACAACATCTCATGGATTTGTTAAATTTATTTATTAATTTATAATATATATTTTTAAACATCTCCACTATACACGTGGCATATTGTTATGTATCGATCTAGTCCAACCGTATACTGGAACGAGAACGAGAACGGATGGCTCGCATTTGAGTGCGGATCGTCTGTGTAGAAGTCACAAGAAGTTCCATCGCCATTGCTTCTCATTAGTCCACGTCACTTTCGATCACTCCATCTGCCAAGATACACCGGGATTTTCTCTGCCAAATAAGGTGAAAACTACACAACCGACTTTTAATGTGTGAAACTTTTTTTTAGTCCCTCCATGATTTTTTTTTTGTTAAATCTATACCGTACATCAATTTTTCCATATAAATCTAGAGTACAATACCAAAAACGACGTACATCCAAACATCAAGTGGATTACAACACATAAAGCAGTGGGGATTGAACCGTTGAGACTTTTCTAGGGCCAACATCGATGCTTATTTTACATCAAACCTGTTCATAAGATCACACATGCCTAGATGAAGTTAAAATAAAAATATCAGCTTGATAAGAGCATTTGCGACACCAAGAAGTTTTCCATGGTAGCATTAATTCCTACTGTTCCCAGTGATGTGGTCCACTTTAACTTTGAATCTACATTGTTTCTGGGTTCATAGCCTATAATGATCTGAAAAAACTTATTTGACGGTGTGGATCTAACAAATACATCATCATGGAGCCCACTTAAATTTCACACCTCCGGTGCTTGCTATGTGATGTAGGGCTGAAAGTCGAGCGGGTTGGGTCAGGTTGGTGCTCAACCCTAACCCAACCCAAGGTTCTTATACCTCAACCCTAACCCAACCCAACCCAACCTCGGGTTGGGAATTCTCAACCCAAGCCCAACCCAAGCAGGCTCGGTCGGGTTGATCGGGTTGGTCGGGTTGATACATGCTAATATTTTCGTTATTACATTAGTTTATTATATTTAGATACATGCTTTATTTTTTGTACCTATAATTTTATTAATTATATATGTACTTATTTATGTAAAGAACTTCACTTTTCCTAAACAAATAAGTTAAAATATAAGTAAACATTATAAGTTTACTTCATTAAAGTATAATAAAAGTATAAGTAACTTGTATATAGATCGGGTTCGGGTTGGGTCGGGCAACCCGAGACCTCAACCCAAGCCCGACCCAAACTTCATCGGGTTGATGTTTTCATAGCCCAAGCTCAAGATCGGGTTCGATACTTCTTGCCCAAGCCCAACCCAATGTCGGGTCGGTCACGGGTCGGTCGGGTTGAACCCGCCCAACTTTCAGCCCTAATGTGATGTAGGGGAGCCGATTAGGTAAGACAGGGCATCACTCAAGACAGTGCAACCCTTACCATGGGGACCACCTTGATTTGTGTATTCTATATCCACTCCGTCCATCCGAATTTTCAGATTATTTTAGAGAATTCTACCAAAATTTAAGAATATCCAATTCTCAGGTGGACCATACTCTAGCAAAAATTGGTGATTGACCACTCTACTATTAAAAACTTCTTAGGGATCACCTTAATGTTTTTATAGTTTTTATTTAACATCCAATCTGTTGATAATTTCATATAAGTCTAGATGAAAAGGAAAAACATATATCAGCTTGATACAAAACTTTTGTGGCTCGTCATTGGTAAGTCACCACTTTTTCCCATGGCATAGGTAATGGGAAGCCACCACTGTTTCAATTTTTGGATAATTTTTTAAAATGATACAGAAAAACGGATGGACGAGGTGGATATAGAATACACATGTCAAGGCGGACGCCACAGGGCCGCACGTTCGGCCCCGTGAGAGAAGAAAATCAGAAGTATTTTCATGTGAAACTTCAATGGGCCCTATTATGATGTATTTATCAGATCCACACCGTCCAGCCATTTTTTCATGCCATTTTATAGAACTAGACAAAAAAATGAGGCAGAACCAAGCTGAATTGGGCCACATTATAGAAACAGTCTGAATTAAATGCCTAGTGTTGAAAACTTGTTGGGGTCATAGGAGGCTATTATCAAATTTATATTTGTATTTTCCATTCATGAAGATATGTGTAACATTATTAAGAGGTTAGATAGCAAATAAACGTAACAGTAGACCCTAGGAAGGTGTCTAACCGTTTCCATTTAATCTTGGCTACTTTCGTTTGACGTGGTTTACTTGAACTTTGGATATGCCTCGGCTTTGGACTCATGCTCTAGAATCATCTGTAAAAATTGACGGACGGTGTGGATATAAAACATAAATCATTGTGAGACCAAAGAAGTCCTACACATTAAAAGTGATGTTGTGTAGCAAGCCGTGTATTTGGGAGAGAGAAATTCGGCGTATCTCGCCAGCCAAAGTCCTTTGGGATAACGTGGACCAATGAGAAGCTTGTGCCTTCAGCACATATGATCCGCAATCCTCACATTTTAGAAATAAAAGCCACGAAAGAAAGCTATACATATTGTTTTCTATAGTTTATCACAAAGCTTATCTAACCGTTAACTTTTTTGTACAACCACAACTCAGGTGGGCCACAACACAGGGAACAACGAAGAGAAGATGCCAACCGCAAAGCTGTGCGTGTGGGCCACAACGCTATCTACATGCGCAACTCACCAGGATGAAAGGGCACTCCAAGAAAGTAAATCCGGCGTGATTTAACGTTGCCCTGTTGTAGCCCACATGGGTTTTTGATCGGGTTAGTGTTTTGATTTTTAGTGAAAATGAGGTTAGGCGCCAGATGGACGGATTGGATTTGACGTATACAACATAGAAAGCCAGAGTAAGGTCCCGACTCAGTGTGTCAATGATTAGGTGATATAGACCGTTTATCTATGGGTGATGGTCCATCTATAATCGAAGCTCCTTACCAGCGATATGGATCATGGCCTTATTCATTTGTACAAGATATGTTGTGTGTGATTATCCAAATTCTCTTCATAGTGCCGGACAGCTGATTGTTGGATGGATGTTTATCATTTACGAATGCAAGTCTGCAATTTGCTGCCAGATCCCGTTCCTGTCTCCCTGAGCAGGTTTCACTATATCTCATCCGGCCGGTGAAATTCATTTGCACCCACATAACGCACAGGTGCGCGATATCCAAGCCATTCATTGAAGGCCCCCATTATTGGAAAATCTCTGTGGGCCCTATCAGAATCTCCTATTAGGGTAATTTTTAGTATGTATGGTTAAAACAAGGATTCACATGATGAACCGGATGGATTTTGCATATACAACTTGGTGGACCACACATATGTTGTGTAACCGACGATTGGGATCCATGAAAGGAAAAGGGAAATTAATAAAACATTTTTTTTTCTTCTGCTTTCGGTTAAAAACCAAATTTGCATCTGTGAAGGAAATGCAATAAATTTCTAAGAAAAATAATCTGCCATGAAATTCAATTTTTTTTCTTTTTCCAAAAATATTCAAAGTCTGCCAGCAGTTCTTTGATGAAGGTATGTACACACTGATGGGGTGATCCTCATCTGAAGCAGAAGAGAGTGCAGCTTGGAGATCCTCGGGCGACCAAAAATAACCTGACCAGGCAGTTGGCTGCTGGACTATTTTCGGTCATTATGAAAATGATGATCTATTAATTAAAATAAGTAAGTATTATCAATTAAAAATAAATTGAAAAAGAATACAAATGAATATATAAATATATATACACACACATAGAGAGAGAGAAGGAAAACCACATTGTGATGTGTGATGGGCATCCATACCATCAGTCAGATGTACCATACCGTGGTGGGCCATGGGCCTAAAACTCAGGCTAAGCCATAAGTTGGGTGGGCCACACCTTAGACAATACTTAAGAGTGGATATCCATCCATCGAAACTTATATGATTGTTTATAGCATCGACTGAGATGTGGTCGAGAAATCCAGCCCATCTATTATGTGTGTCCCATTTAAACAAGAGGTCACACCAAGTTTCAACCATATCCAAAACTTAGGTGGGCGACAACAAGTGCTTTTAGATGTTGGAGGCATGATTTTACACTCTTTCAGTTTTTATGGACCACTTGAGTTCCTAATACAACTGATATTTTGGATATCCCATAACCAATAGGGGACCCACCAAATGCCTGGTGTGGATGCCCATCACACATCACATGCAGTGGGGCCCACATAGTTCGACCTCATGAGAACTTTCCATGATGTCAAGTGCATAGTACGAAAAATATAAAAAATGAAGGGTTTGGTGTGTTGGTTGGTTCTCCGGGAACATGACACCTTTCAACTTCATGTTCTCATCTACAAAGAATATGAGAAAGAAGGCTACCAAGCCAATGTTATAATAGACACCTTGATCCATAGCTCAAGTGATAGACCGAGTGAAGATAGCTTCATCTCAACACTAAGGTCATGGCATTGATTCCCATAGTGGGGTGGCTAACATTGCGGTGTGACTAATATGGGGTGGGTTTATTAACAGCAGGTTATGTGTACTAATAGAAGAAGAGAGTAATATAAGCAAGACAAGACAATAAGGCACACAAGGCAAAACAAGGTAATATAAGACAAGCCCAGACAAGAATAGGTAATATAAGACAAAACAATGCAATATAAGGCAACACCAGATAAGACATGACAAAAGAAGGTAATATAAGGTAATACAAGGCAATCAGGATGTTGAGTGTTCTCTACCCCCTCTCTTTAGTCACGATTGTCAAGTCCTTAATTGAGTCGCATCTTATTTCTAAGATAGCTAATTTCAACGATCACATTCCTTTTCCTTTTACATGCACCAAGTTTCTATATCCATCTAGTTGATCGGTCTCACCCTATCCATAATGATCCCTATAAGCTGATTAGGTGGGCCCAACGAAGATTATGAGGAGGAGGACCCACCACGCCAATGTTAAAATAATATACGTATGCACCATCAAACAATAAATTGATACAATGTCAAACACCAATTCTAAAAGTTTGCTATAGGTGGAGAGGGAGTTGATGAAAGGGGCAGAGAGAGAGAGAGAGAGAGAGAGAGAGAGAGAGAGAGAGAATAGACATGCCACGTAGTAATGAAAATGTACATCTGGCAAAGTATGAATGATTGCAAAGAGCATCTCATGGGGAACTTTGGAGGGCATTGATGGTAAATGTGGCTAACTAGTGGCTATAGAGAGCATCTCATGGGGAAGAAATCTCTTCTTCTTTTTTTTTTTTTTTTTTCAAGTTTTTAGTTTTTTATTTCATTTTTCATGTATGGTGTGTTCTTTTCGTCTTCATTTTTTCAAACGTAGCCAAAACTTAGAAGGAACCCAACAAGTACTTTTAGATGTTATATGCATGATTTTACACACTTTCAGTTAGTACGGTCCCACTTGGGTTCGGGATACAACTAGATATCCTACAACCAATACGGAACCAACCAAATGCATGGAGTGGTTGCCCATCACACATCACATTGGGGCCTACACAGCTCGACCTCATGGGAACTTCCCATGATGTCGAGCGCATAGTACCTTTTCCCATATATGTGTGTGTGTGTGTGTGTGTGTGTGTGTGTGTGTGGTGTGTTCTTTTCTTCTTCTGTTTTTTCAAACGTAGCCAAAACTCAGGTGGACCCCAACAAGTACTTTTAGATGTTATATGCATGATTTTACATACTTTTAGTTGGTACGGCCCCCACTTGGGTTCCGGATACAACTGGATATCCTATAACCAATACGGAACCAACTAAATGCATGGAGTGGATGCCCATCACACATCACATTGGGTCCCACACAGCTCAACCTCATGGGAACTTCCCATGATGTCGAGCGCATAGTACCTTTTACCACATATATATATATATATATATATATATATATATATATATATATATATATATATATATATATATATATATATATATATATAGACACACACACACACACACAAATGAAAAAGAAAAATGCGAAATTGAAGGAATTAATGCGTCGGTTGGTTTTTCAAGAACGGGACACCATTCAACTTCATGTTTTCATCTACAAAGAATATGAGAAGGCGACCAAGCCAATGTTATAACAGACACCCGGATCCATAGCTCAAGTGATAGACCGAGTGAAGATAGCTATCTGAAATTGTACACATGGTGTATATTAATTAATTAAACTGTCCAAGTGGGACAAATGAGGCCCGACGGTTAAATCAATAATAATAGGATTAATTTAAAATAGGAGGTTTTTTCGTAATTTCAAGAAAAGACAGGCGATTTTAGTGAATGGCTCAAAAATAATAATAAGAAAATGACTAAAATACCCCTGAGTGCATGTCTTTTTCAAGCTAATCTGACGATGTAGCATGTCATTTTCAAGCTACCGAAAATGGAGGCGAATCTTAAATGACCGAAATAACCTTTGGCGCTAAAATGAATCAAACCAGTCCTTGAAAAATCTGTGCTAAGCTACCCAAAATGAAGGCGAATTTTAATTGACCGAAGTACGCTTAAGCCCTAAAATAGATAAAAACCACCCTTGAGAAATCCGTGTGCCTAGGTTTTGTTGGTTGGCAATTGGCAATTGGCAATTGATGCATGTGAAAGACCAGCATGCTTTGAATATTTCCAAAAAATGGAAAAAAATAAAAAGGTATTGATAATTATGTATCATAATAAAGCATCCATTGGAAGATCTTGACCATCTGATTACGAACTTTTGTCAGTTCCGTTTCAGGCATATACATGGTTGGTGTTTTTTACGATCTTGATCCATCCATCTGGTGGGCCTCATCAAGAGATGAATAAAACATGTACCATCGTTTAGTGCTCTATCTACACAAAAATGTATAAGATTCAGAACAATACTTGAAAGCCTTAAAGAGAGAGAGAACATGTCATGTGACTCATGTTTTTATATTGAGAAATTTCTGACTATAAACCTCTCTTTTAATCATTATTCTCAACTAAACCTTTGTAAGTTTTCTTCCCCAAGCTAAACCTCACTTGTACGGATTGGGTATTTTCGGACTAAAATACCTCTATTGTTAGGATTTATTTCTTCTCCCAAAGAAACCTATTTTCTCCTCGTTTTTCTCTTCTATATCCAAAACTTTTTTTTTTCTCTCATTTATAGCAAAAAAAGCATTCTCTCTTTAGTTTTGATATTAGTTTTCACTTCAGAGCACTACTTTTCTATTTCTTTAACTCGTGTTTAATTGGAAACGAGGTTATGATGTGGACCAGGTAAGAAGGAAGAATCTGAAGAAAAAAATTCTCAATGAATGTGTTTTTTTATAATAATCAAGTAGGATCTTTGTTTTTTCGTAATGTGTTTTTGTAATAATCGAGATCTCGTTGAATTTCAATGAACATAGTGATAATTCAAAGAACACAATGTAAATGTTAGGACATTCGAAGATTCGTGATAGTTGTGCTCTTTGAATTATATCTGTGCACTTTGAATTGATGTGCTCTTTAAATTTTAAAGGAGTGCTCTTTGAAAGATGATCTTTGAATTTTACACTGAGTTCTTTGAATTTTAAAAGATGTGCTCTTTCAATTTTGCATTGTGCTCTTTCAATTTTGAAAAGTGTGCTATTTGAATTTTGAAAGGTGTGCTCTTTGAATTTTACATTGTGCTCTTTGAATTTTGAAATGTGTGTTATTTGAATTTTGAAAGGTGTGGTCTTTGAATTTTACACTATGCTCTTTAAATTATACATTGTGCACTTTGAATTGTTGTGCTCTTTAAATTTTAAAGGTGTGCTCTTTGAAATATGCTCTTTGAATTTTACACTAAGCTATTTGAATTTTGAAATGTGTGCTCTTTCAATTTTACATTGTGCTCTTTCAATTTTGAAAAGTATGCTATTTGAATTTTGAAAGGTGTGCTCTTTGAATTTTATATTGTACTCTTTGAATTATATATTGTGCTCTTTGAATTGTTGTGCTCTTTGAATTTTATATTGTACTCTTTGAATTATATATTATGCTCTTTGAATTGTTGTGCTCTTTAAATTTTAAAGGTGTGCTATTTGAAAGATGCTCTTTGAATTTTACATTGAGCTCTTTGAATTTTGAAAGGTGTGTTTTTTGAATTTTACACTATGCTCTTTGAATTATACACTGTGCACTTTGAATTGCTGTGCTCTTTAAATTTTAAAGGCGTGCTCTTTGAAAGATGCTCTTTGAATTTTGCACTGAGCTCTTTGAATTTTGAAAGGTGTGCTCTTTGAATTTTATATTGTGCTCTTTGAATTTTGAAAGGTGTGTTATTTGAATTTTGAAAGGGGTGCTCTTTCAATTTTACACTGTACACTTTGAATTGCTGTGCTCTTTAAATTTTAAAAATGTGCTTTTTGAAATATGCTCTTTGAATTTTACACTGAGCTCTGTGAATTTTGAAATGTGTGCTCTTTGAATTTTACATTGTGCTTTTTGAATTTATTTGTGCTCATTCAATTTCAACACGATCGCGTTGAATTGACATTGTGCACGTTGAAATTCAACGAAATGATCTCATTCAATTTCAACGAGATCGCATTGAATTTCAACGAGATCTCGTTGAATTATATCTGTGCTCGTTGAATTTCAACGAAATGATCTCGTTCAATTTCAAAGTAATCTCGTTCCATTTCAACGAGATCACATTGGAATTGAACAAGATCTCGTTCAAATTTATTTGTGTTCGTTGAAATTGAACGAGCTCGCGTTGAATTTTAACGCGAACTCGTTGAAATGACACTGTGCATGTTGAAATCAATGAAATGATCTCGTTCAATTTCAACGAAATCGCGTTTAGTTTCAACGAGATCACAGTTAATTTCAACGAGATCGCGTTCAATTTCAACGCAATCTTGTTGAATTATATCTGTGCATGTTGAAATTGAATGAGATCTCGTTCAATTTTATTTGTGTTCGTTTCAATTCATCGATGTGATCGCGTTGCATTATCATTTAAAGAATACCTTGAAATTTCAACATTTCGAGGTTACATTGACATTTCTACAAACACCTCGTATGCTTAATCAAACCTTAATATTCTCATTTCAACATTTCAATGTTACATATATAGAAATTTCAATGAACACCTTATATCCATAATCAAACTTTAATATTCTCATTTCAACATTTTAAGGTTACATATAGAGACATTTCAATAAACACCTTATATCCAAAATCAAACTTTAATATTCTCCTTTCAACATTTCAAGGTTACATTAACATTTCAACAAACACCTTGTATAAAAAATCAAACCATAACATTCCCATTTTAAAATTTCAAGCAAAATGTTGAAAAGTTTGAGAATGTGTATGAATGTGTTTGAAAGATCTCGTTGACTTGGCACTGTACTCTTTGAATTTTAAAAGAGATCTCATTGCATAGGCATTGTGTTCTTTTAATTTTGAAAGAGATCTCATTGAATTGACAATGTGATCTTTCAATTTTGAAACAAATCTCGTTGAATTAGCATTGTGCTCTTTGAATTTCGAAAGAGATCTCATTAAATAGTCATTGTGCTTTTTGAATTTTAAAAGAGATCTCATTGAGTCGGCACTGTGGTCTTTCAATTTTGAAAGACATCTCGTTGAATAGGCATTGCGCTCTTTGAATTTTAAAAGATATCCTATTGAATTGGCACTGTGCTCTTTCAATTTTGAAAGACATCTCATTGAATTGGCATTGTGCTCTTTAAATACTTTATGGTTACAGTTAACATTCGTAGCCTTTAGTTAAAATTTTACAAGATCTCATTGAAATTATTGTGCTCGTTGAATTTGAATGAGATCTCATTAAATTCTCACTACGCTCGTTGAATTTCAACGAGATCTCGTTAAATTCTCAATAGCTCGGTTTTGCTCATAAGATTTTGAATACTCTATGGCTACAGTTAAACTTCGTACCTCTTAATTAAAATTTAACGAGATCTTGTTAAATTTTCAATAGCTTGGTTTCGCTCAATAAATTTTGAATACTCTATGGCTACGGTTAATATCCGTAGCTTTTAGTTAATTCAACATTTCAAGGTTACATTGACATTTCAACAAACACGTTGTATAAAAAATCAAACCATAATATTCTTAATAGCTCGATTTTGCTCATAAGATTTTGAATACTCTATGGCTACAGTTAAAATCTGTACCTTTTAGTTAAAATTTAACACGATTTCGTTAAATTCTCATTGTGTTGGTTGAATTTCAACGAGATTTCGTTAAATTCTCAATAGCTCGGTTTCACTCAATAAAATTTTGAATACTCTATGACTACGGTTAATATCTGTAGCCTTTAGTTAATTCAACATTTCATGGTTACATTAACATTTTAACAAACACCTTGTATAAAAAATCAAACCATAATATTCTCATTTCAAAATTTCAAGGTTAAAAAATACCTTATAACCAAAATCAAACCTTAATATTCAAAAGAAAACATTCCTAAAACATTCCAACAGAAAAATTAAAAATCAAAAGAGAATAAAAACCATACCTTTCCAAAGCTTCTTAGACAGAGGAACCATAATCATCGTGTAAAATCGGAGATATATGAACGAAGATGAGATGAAATGATATGTCTCATTGAATTTCAACAAGATTGCGATGAATTTCGATAGAAAGAAGGGTAATTTCGTCCGAAAAATAATGAAAGTTTAGCTTGGGGAAGAAAATTTTCAAAGGTTTAGCTGAGAATAATGGTCAAAAGAGAGGTTTACAGTCGAAAATTTCTCTTTTATATTTATGAACCATGGGTCCCATTGCATGTGCACCCCCTGGCACAATAATAGTATCGTTCAAAGCGTTGGAGAGAGATAGAATATGTTTATAGTTATGAGCCATGGGTCCCAGTGCATGTGCACCCTGGCACAGTGACAGTGCCGCTCAAAGCCTCATAAGCAGTTGCATGTTTTCAAAACGAATATGGTTCACCTACTACCAGCTGTAGGTTATCTTAAAATGGTCGACTTGCTTAAAATGGTCTATTTGCTTATGGAATGTGCATGTGCACCCTCTGGCACAGTGACAGTCCTGGTAGAAACGTTAACCCCTAGATATTTGCAAAAAGATTCCCTTAGGAAGTCCTGCCGTGCATAGATGACTTAATGTGGATGAGATCCACTCCGTCCATCAGGTGAGCCACCCCATGTTAGGCGTTGATCCCTAATATCTCACTGATCCAAAACGTTGGTAGGCCTTGCCACAGGAAACAATGTAAAAAGCTATAAGACCTCTAAATTTACTTGGTATGGCACCATGATTTTTGGGCAGTACCTTCTTCTTGGTGAGAGGAGTCATACGAATGCATTGGATGACATATATAAACCACGGTGGGACCCATACACAACTAACAATGGCATATACAAATGCTCCTAGTTGCATGGGTTCACTTGGACAGTCCATTTAACTAATATTGACGGTGGATTAAGTTAATAACACATATCATCGGCTACCATGAAAAAAGCCCACTGAGTTCATCCGTCCTTATATGGCTTTAATTTCTGTAGCCATTCTTTTCAAGCTATGGATGGGGACACCTACAAATGATTGCCTCTTAACAAAAGTGCTTTAGAATCATAAGAAATCAATGATGGTCCCAAACAAATAGATGGGTCAGATTGTTGATTGGACTTTAAATGATCTTCACTGTACAATTTTTATAGCCATTGATCAAATGGTTAACAGCTACAAAGGATATGAGAAGGATACCAACACCCGGATCCATAGCTCAAGTAAGAGACCGAGTGAAGATAGCTTCGTCTCAACACTGAGGTCATGGCATCGATTCCTATAGTGGGGGTGGCTAACATTGCGGTGTGACTAACAAGGGGTGGGTGTATTAACAGCGGTATGTTTGTACTAATAAACAAAAACAGCAATATAAGCAAGACAAGATAATAAAATGCACACGAGGCAAAACAAGGCAATATAAGACAAGACCAGACAAGATTAGGCAATATAAGACAAAACAATGCAATGTAAGGCAACATCAGATAAGACATGGCAATAGAAGGTAATCTACGGTAATACAAGGCAATCATGTTGGATCTTGAGTGTTCTCTTCCCCTCTCTCTTTAGTCATGATTATCAAATCCTTAATTGAGTCGAGCATAGGCTCAGCTGCATCTTATTTCTAACCTAGCTAATTTCAACAATCATATTCCTCTCCCTTTTACATGCACCAAGTTTCTATATCCATCCAGTCGACCCGTCTCACCCTATCCAAAATGGTCCCTATACACTGATCAGGTGGGCCATACAAAGATTCTGAAAAGGAGGGGCCACCAAGACAATGTTAGAACAATATAAGCACAATTGAACAATAAATTGATACAATGTCAAACACCTATAATAAATGTTTGTTATAGGTGGAGGTAGTTGATGGAAAGGACAGAGAGAGACAGGGATTAGCTAACACCGTCAGCTGTCTCACTTTCGGCATCTTGGGGGAGTGACATGGCTTCCACATCTAACGGCCAATAGACATGCCACACAGTCACGAAAACGTACATCTGGCAAAATATGGATGATCATACTCTGCTAGAGTACTGAAACTTTATTGCCTATAAATGTCGGCAACATGGTACACTCATTCTCACCGTTTCTCCCTCCCTCTCCCTCTCTCTCTCTCTCTCTCTCTCTCTCTCTCACGAGCTAGTATACACCCCACTGTTAGTCACACCACAATGTTAGCCACCAGAGGTTATCTTCACTCAGTCTACTACTCGAGCAATGGATTGGGTGTATCTTTCTATCTACTCTTCCATTCGCCCTCTCTGCAACTCTCTCTCTCTCTCTCTCTCTCTCTCTCTCTCTCCAAAAAGAAATTGTGGATAAAACTAATTCTCATCATTTTGAAATTCGTGTTCACCATGCTTCTCCTATTAAACGTTCTGTCACTGACCGGCTGCGCTAAAGCTCGAACTATTAGGGAACGGTAGAACAATGTAAATCAGGAGGCTTGCTAATGCCTCCAACACCTCCCCTCACGTACGGGCACTATACTGGGCTCCGCACGTGATTCTCTGGGCTTAGATAATACTGGATGCCCATAATACCAAATTTTATATACCCCGAGACTTGAACACCAGACGTTCTACTTTGATACCATGTTACTGATTGGCTGCGCTATAGCTCAAGCTATTAGGAAACGGTAGAACAATGTAAATCAGGGGGTTTGCTGATGCCTCCAACACGTTGCTCCCACTCCTGACAGGGATTTCGCGCCACCGAAGTATTACTGCCCCCATAAACCATGCTGCCCAGAGGAGAGCAGCGTGCGATAGAGACAGTAAACGTGGCTAACTGAATATTATAGAGAGCATCTGGGAGGGAAGACAGCTCTATTTTTTTTCATTTTTAATATTTTATTTTTTTCCTTCTAGTTTGTAGTGTTCCAGTGTGATGTTGATGTAATTACATAATGAAATGAAACCAATTTTCCCTCCCAATCTCCTTCCCTATCTCTTCGTACGCTGTAATTGGTGTTAATGGTGATTCTCCTATTCAACGTCACTTCTGCGACTGCGCGAGGCATTGGTTCGCTGGAGGATTGCTTCCCCATAAATCATATTGTCCGATGGAGAGCAACAATGGTAAATGTGGCTAACTAGCGGCTACAAAGTGCATCTGAGAGATGAGAAAGCTCTATTTTTTTTTTCTCTTTTTTAAGTTTTAGTTTTTTTTCTTCTTCTTCTTCAGTTTGTAGTGTTCGTGTGCTGTAGATGTAATTACATAACGAAATGAAACCAATTTTCCCTCTCAATCTCCTTCTTTCTTGTCTCTCCGTTCGCTGTAATTAGTGTTAATGGTGATTCTCCTACTTAACATCACTCTTGCAGTTGCGCGAGGTGTTAGGTCGCCGAAGGATTGTTGCCCCCGTAAACCACGCTGCCTGAAGGAGGGCAGCAATGGTAAACGTGGCTAACTGGCGGCTACAGAGAGCATCTGAGAGGGGAGAAAGATATAGTTTTTTTTTTTTTTTAAGTTTTTTTTTTCTTTCTAGTTTGTGTTGAAAAAAGGTTGTTTTTTAAAACAATTTTAAAAGAAAAAAGCGTTTGGTTTTTTGTCTCATATCGGATGGGAGAAAGGATTTTTTCCTCTTTATAAGTAGGGTGTTGTGCACCTTATTTATGGTGGAAGAGAGGCAGAATGGTGGCTTGCGTGTTTCAGTGCGAAGCACTGGACCACCGCGCATGTGCATGGGGCACAGGCACGGGCTCGGTCTCGGTCTTGGTCTCGATCTCGGACTCGGTCAAGGTCTCGATCTCGGACTCGGTCTCGGGCACGGGCACGGGCTCGGGCTCAGGCTCGGGCTAGGTGAGAGGGCGTGGGCACGTGAGGCAGTGTGGCTGTAGAGGCGCTAGTGGCACACTTGGCACTTCGCACGTGCACATCGTGTCGCAGATGGGTCGCGACCTCGCGGACCGGAGCCAAACTGGTGCGACAGAGACTAGGTAGTAGGTCAGGTGGCTGGGTTCGAAACAGAGGAGATGCTGTGGGTGGGAGATCTAAAAGAGAGACCTCTCTGCTTTTTATAGAGAGCTGCAGGGCTAATTAGAGGGACCTGTGTAACTGCTCATGCAGTAATGGTTCAGACCATGCAGTAACAGCTACATGTGGCTAGCCCAACAGTCAGAAACGGCTAGCCATTGAGTCTAAACAGTCAGCATGCAGGTGCATAACTCCAGCATGCACACGGCTAGTTTCTCACAACAGCCAGAAAACGGCTAGTGTCATTATGGCTCTGGACCGAAACTATCAGCCACCCTTGCCTATATAAACCGGACAGGTCTGGTTCATTCTAACACAACAACAGCAATCACAACCATCCCTACTGAACCAGCACCCATCTGAGTCTATTAGCCTCTCGGTTTGGTTGATTCAAACCAAGCTACTTAGACCAGCGTAGTGGTCTACTACTACAAGAAGAAGACCTCCATTCTTGTTCTCTCTTTCTTTTCTTCATCTGCCAGAGTGTGTTGCTGACACACTGAGTTCCATAATGGTTCCTTCGTTTTTGCTGAATGCAGAATCACATAAGGCTCGTCGTATCCTGGAAGCAATCCGCCTCCAACCTATCAGCATACTCAAAATAATTTGAGTAGGGGTGAATTACGCTTTAAGGACAGCGTGTTTTTCACGTGCTTCAGCCAGTCCTTATTTCTTGATTTTTCTTATTAATTTATTTTCTGATATCAGAATTTTATCAACAGTTTGTAATGTTCATGTGCTGTAGATGTAATTACGTACATAATGAAATGAAAACCATTTCCCCTTTTAATCTCCTTCTTTTTGGTCTCTCTGTTCACTGTAATTAGTGTTAATGGTGATTCTCCTACTTAATGTCACTCCTACGGCTGCGTGGGGTGTTGGGCCAGTGAAGGATTGCTACCAACATAAAACCTGCTACCCGAAGGAGGGCATGCAGCAATGGTGTGAACGTGGCTAACTGGCGGCTTTAGAGAGCATCTAAGAGAGGAGGAAACTCTCTTTTTTCTTTCTTAAGTTTCTAGTTTTCTTCTTCTTCTTCTTCTTTTTTTCTTTTTTCTTTTGTGGTGTGTTTTTTTCTTCTTCTTTTTTTTCTCTTTCTTCCAATTTACAGTGTTCGTGTACTATAGATGTAATTACATAATGAAATAAACCAATTTCCCCTCTCAATCTCCTTCTTTCTTGTCTCTCCTTTGCTTTATTTATTTATTTTTTGAGCTATGTACTTGATTTACCCATAGGTGTATGGACTGGCAATGGTAGGAATAGAATTGGGTCGGGCGGCATGGCTCAGGTCACACCAAATGGGTTATGGCTAGAGAACGCGACTCACTAAGAAACAAGCTAAGTGGAGTTTGGGCCTAAAAAATTAATTTGGGATGGGCCACAAGCTTTATCAGTTCAACAGATGGGCTTTGCTTGTGGTCCAATTAATGGGCTGTATTGCTAGCTCGTCACGGCTCAAACCCAGCCCATTGGCACCCCAAGTTTTGGTCCTGGCAATGGGTGGGTAAGTCCAAGACCAACTCATTTATTAAACAGGCCAAGAATTCTTGCATGAAGCTAACCTACTTAAAATTTATCAAGCCCAACCCCATCCTTACCCTAACCATTTAATTGCAAGCGGGTAATTAAGCTTGACTGACCCGATCTGAACTAGCGTAACCACACTTGGGTTCAAGTATGGAAAATGAGGCTAAAATATGGGACCGATTTAGATTGAATGGGGGCACATACTCTAGATTCAATAGTTTATTCCTTCTAATTTTGATGAAGGTGGGCCATAATCCATAATGATTTGAACGGTTTGAATTGGAATACATACACATGTGCTTTCACTTTTCTCGTTTCCAGTTGCCATCGAATTTCCTTTTCTCCTGTATGTCTGTCTGGGGAGTTGGTTGCCAGTAGGGCTCTCAATGGGTTGGATCCGGCTCCAAGTCCGAAAACCTGTAGATAGATTCAAATCCAACTCGGATCCAAAAGGTGATATCCATAATTGGATCTCGCTCCATGTCCAAAAATCTGTAGACACATTCGGATCCAACTCGGATCCAAAAGGTGATATCCATATCTGATTCATTTATTAATAGCCAAATCCATTTTCAATCCAAAATCCATATAACTATCGGATTCAGGTCAAATCTAAGTCCGAATCCACCCCATCACAAATTTAAAAAATATATAACATGATATATTTAATTTAGTAGAAAAATGATGCAAATCCCACTATTTACTGTGATATGGTCAGCCTGTGATTGGCATGTCTCAAAATTGAGACGTGGCCTAAAATAATCTGAAAAACGGATGGCCGTCATGGATATAACATATACAGTAAGGTGACTATGAGTTGGATCGGGATCGGATCCAGTTAGATCTAGCTCCGAATATGAAAATCTATAAATGGATCTGAAAATCTATAAATGGATTTAGATCGGATTCAGATTGATTTTTGTGAATCCAAATCCAGTTCATTTAATTAATCAGACCTATTTTAAGATCCAAATTCGGCCTATTTAATTAATCGGACCTATTTTAAGATCCAAAATCCACATTATATGGATTCAGAGCCAATTGGATCTCGGATCTAACCCAGTCCATTAAGAGCCCTAGTTGCCAGTGATCCTGTTACAGTGTTATCTCTGTGCCTGGGACTGTATGGGGCCAATAGATATGTCTGTGACAAATCCACTTTGTCCATCTGTTTTGAAATACCATAATAGGCAAGGATGCTAAAAATCAGGCAGATCCAAAGCCCATGTGGGCCATACCACAAGAAACTGTGGTGATTGAACGCATGGCATTGACAGAAGTTTTGTATTAGGATGATATTTGTTCCAAAAGTTTATCTGAGTAGTAGTATTTCTATGAACGGTTTGGATGGTACATAAACATCATGGTCAGCTCTATGAAGGCTTCAACAGTGGACATTGTTGGTCCCACTGTTTTGTTGGTGTGGCCCACCTAAGTTTTGGATCTGCATGATTTTTAGAATCCTGTCCTTTCGTAGTCTTTTAAAACAGTTGGACGGAGTGGAGTTTTTACGGACATCTCTGTGGACCCACACAGCCTTGGGCACAGAGATATTCCTGTGCCCGGTGCAGTGTGGGGCCTAAAGAGATGTTTGTGACAAAGCCACTCCATCCGACTGTTTTTAAAGACCACAATAGGATATGACTCTAAAAATCAAGCAGATCCAAAACTCAGGTGGGCCACACCAAACGAAATAGTGGGAACGTAAATGCACACCGTTGAAACCTTCTTGGAGCTGACCATGATATTTATATCCCATCCAAACCGTTCATAGGGTTATTATCTTTTGGATAAACTGTAGGCACAAATATTATCCTGATATAAAACTTCCGTCCACCCCAGGCGTTCAATCCCCACTTTTTCCTGTGGTATGGCCCACGTGAGTTTTAGATCTGCATGATTTTAAGCGTCCTGTCCTACTGTGGTCTTGAGAAACAGATGGACGGAGTGGATTCATCACAAACATCCCTGTGGGCCCACAAACCCCTGGGAACAGGAATATTTCTGTGCCCTGGGTCACAGGCAATCCGCTCCGGGAAACGGTGCAGGTAGATCTGATAAAACTGGGAATATCGTAGAGATGTAGAGCCATCTCTCTGCAATACACATGGCAATGATACCTATCGATAGGAACCGTCCAACATATTTCAGGTCTTTGAAATAAATTAAAAAATTTCTTACCTACCTAAATACTTTACATTCATGGAATAAATATCGAGTTAGTCTATTAAAAGACCTGACCCAACTAGACATCGTGTCCAGTTTTTGAACTGTGATAACATTAGATGTGATGTAGGATGAAATTCGAAAAGGTATAATCTCTTTTAAGTCTGATCCAATCACGGATTGGATTTTTTTCTTTCTTTCTTTCTTTCTTTCTTTTTTTTCATTTGGAGTTCTAACTAAAGAGAAATGATCCAGCGCTCTCGAAGTAATCTAAGTTATGATAATGCACCATCAGGACACTTGGACAGTCCAATCAACTGATTTGCTGATATCATTAGATCCGTGAGACATTTCATGGGCTATCACATGGAAATTTCACTGATGGGACCACAACAATACAATCAATAGTTTATAAAATGGATGGTGAAGATCACTCATGGTAACAAATTGAGCTATCTGTCTGTTGGGTCCATCTAGGTTACTCATGGTTCTAAAATATCACTTCTCTCGGAGAATCCAAAAGAACCCATCTGCGGCTTGGAAAACTGGGTGCTAGCATAAAAGAAGGCCAATGTACAGTTAATTGTAAAGAGGATGAATGAACCACACTAACCCCTCTAAGAACACCTCTACGCATGGCTACTGGATAGAGGGGATTGCCTACGCTCCTGATGAGCCATTGGATATGAAGGGTCCATCTTGGATACCGGTTGATCAAAGCCATTCTGTCAAAGGACGGTAAAAATGGATGGTAAAACAGCTAAATTTAACATTTCTGTGCAGAATATTGATCTAAACATTGTGTCAGAGTTGGATATTAGGGCATCTGTACCCAGGAAAGCCTCCCGCATTTATAAGGTTCAAATCCTACAGCATGTTTTGCATGGCCCATATGCTTGACTTTCTCAGGTTAGCTAGTTTATTACATATAGATTCCTCCAAAATCGTTCTTCTTTGATCAGGTAATAAGTGCTTCATGGTTATTGCAATAGCCATGGCCCACTTGCTAGCTTAAGATCATGCCCCAGCCCCAGCCCAGACAACTTGCCAATCAAATGTATTTTTAATCTGATTCAATATCATACTCCAATTGCAGAGGAAGACAAAGTGTAGGAAGTGAGGGCACCGCTCACACGGGTTATTCAGAGGATCTATCTCATTTTTTGGGCTCATGTCCTAAAATATAATGATCCAAAATCAAAGGATGGTGTGGATAAAACACATCATTGTAGGGCCCACAGATCACCATCTAGTAGTGATGTCGCTATTGGCAGTGTTAATAAGCAATTTGCGTCCCTGCCACCCTCAAGTTATTATCAACGAAATATACCTAATGAATGCTCAACACCCCAGTGGATATACGTACAGGTACCCATTGGAGCACGGGCATGAGCATGAATATGGGTTAATTATTTTATCCATCGGCAGGATCTGAACCAGCTCATGTCCACCCTTACTCTCAACGCATGTTGTCAGTACTGTTGCAACGTTCCTCGGCAGAAAAAACAAAGAAACATTTGATACTAGGGAACGTGACATTGCGAACACACACAATCCATATCTTGGGCCCCATTTTGGAAGGGCCATAGTCCTAAAGATCGACCAAGCAAATGATCGTACGGACCTGATTTGCACCCATAAAAAAGCTCATTAATAAGAGGTAAACAAATAGCATCTTTCTATCAACCTGGTTTTGAGGACATGTCCTGTTGAAAGTGGGCCCCTATATGGTCTTGGGGTAGCTCGAGCTACTGTAGGCACCCAACCTGCTGGTTGCAAGATTCGACCAGATCACGATTATTAGCTTAGTTTTATTTTAATTTTACTATTTATAGTAAGTTTTGTTTCGATCATAACTTTTGGTCGGTGGTGAGTTTGTGCCCAACATGAAAAGGGCTTAGAATAATTAGCAGAACGATGTGGTTGGGCCCACTGGAAAACTTTCTATTTTTGGTCTAGGAGTAAGTTGGGCTTTTTATGAGTTTGAGTTGGAGTCTGATACTTTACCTAGGGCTTAGTTTGTTATTTATATGCATTGTAATTTTGTTTTTAGTCATTTGATCAATTATTATACAATTTCTTTAGAATTATTTCATTTTACCTCTTTATTTCTTCTCATGGATTCGAGAACCACCTGTGTTATATATCATGTGTACATGAGCCATTGGAATGCCAATGGATGGGCACACCTCCTTCCTAAAGGAATAGGTTTCCCTTGGTGATAGTGGGCCCATCAGAAGATGAATGTTTTAGATCACCAAACCACTCCTACGTGCATGGCACTCTGAAATTCCAGAAATGTATTCCAACTGGGCTGGGCGGGCTTGGCCTCAGGCCAGCAACTATGGGCATGGACCAGATTTGGGCCTGTCTGTTTCGAGCCATGCTGGCCGGGCTGGGCTCAAGGCCAACGTTTTCGTTTTGTAGCTGCACTTGGATGACCTTGGCCCCGCCCATGGATTGCCCTACCTCCTGCCTACATGGATTAGGGTTTTGGGTTCATACATGGGATGAGGTTGTATTAAGGTGTGTTAGTGAAGTGGGTGGCAATTGGCTAACTAGCTTGTGCCCGGCTTGAGTCAAGCCACTTCAACATATAACTCAGCCCAACCCAACTAGAGCCCCTTGGTTCACTGTTTGGGCAGGGCATGGACTCACGTCCTTAATTAAATCATGGGCTGGGCCTGCATATGATTAGGCCCGGCTTGAGTGCGACATGCATGTCTTCCCAACTCGACACACTTATATATCATGTCCATAGATATGGTGTATGTATGTTTGTGTATACCCACTAATTAGGGAGGGCTGATATGCCTTTAGTCCAATATTCCATTCTCAAACCGGACTATGCTTGTGTCCGGTCGGGCACCTACGCGGTCAGGTCAAGCATTGACCGGATGAATTTTATCCGAGTTGAGTCGGGCTCTAGCTAGCTAATGGGTGGTGGGTGAGCTTCAGCTCAAATTCCTAGCCCGTTTTGTAATGTGTAGACTCCATGAGCTGATCATATTAATCAGGGCAGTTGTATTTATGGCCCACTTAAAATCATATTAGTCTGATTTTTATACGACGCTATCATCATGGAATGGCCCACCCTTTTCATGTCTCGGATATTATACATTGACATATTGTCCGTGTGAAGAAATGGCCATGTGAAAGTTCACAAACAGCAGTTGCATGTGATAACTTTTCTTTTGAAGGAAAGCTCGACAGAGAAAGAGCAGGCACTCATATATAACTGCACATGTATAGCAGTAGTTCAAGGGGCGTGCTCCAACCATGGGCTACGGTGGTACTGGGCTGCCATGGGGTCCACATGATGTGTGAAGACAATCCAGCCTGTCCATCATATCTGCCACATCAAAAACCCTTAGGAACCAAAAAGCAGCTCAATCCAAAACTCCAGCCGCGGGCAACAGCACAGGCCACAAGGTGAGAGGATGCAGGCCGTTGATTTGTGTGAGTGGCCTACTGTGCTGTTTATATGGAATCCAGGCCTTCTGGTTAACGGGGTAGCCCAAAATTCAGGAGGTTTCACATCTCAAGTGGACCCCTAATTAGAAAGTCAAGAGTGGGCGTCCCATGATCTCCACATTTTACCTATCGTATGGCCCACATAAGTATTTTATCCAGCTGATTTTTTAAATCATTAGGGTTTTCAGAGGTGAAACATCTGATGAACGGAGTGGATGATACATACACATTATGTGGGCCCCACTTCTTCTACAGTAGCTTACGGAGGTAGTGGGCCACAGCAGGGGGATAAGTTGCAAGGGGATGCCCACCATTGATTTACCGGAGGGGGTGGCACAGTTTGTGTATACAGAATCCAGGCCGCCCATACCTATACCTGCCATCCCTGGAACTCAGGTGAGCGCTGGTAAGAATCAACAGTCGGCATCCCTTCGACCACGGTTTCAAGGGGCTTGGCTAAAGCTAGCCCTAAGTCTGTCTGCACCTTGCCCGCACAACACAACATGGTAGCCCCCACACAGCTGATCAAGTGTTATTAGTTTTGTCTATATATATATATATATATATATATATATATATATATATATATATAAAATAATAATAATAATCCTGCGGTTACCATGCATTCAAAGTTATAAAACGAAAAAAAAGAAAGAAAAAAAACGGTAAAGAAGAGAGATTCAGAGGGGAAAAGTTAATTTCATTTCAACCATATTTACATATACAGAAGCTTCATAAAAAAATATAAAAAAAAAAAAAAAAAAAAGGCCACACTCCAAAGATTTAAAACTAAAGAGAGAGAGATTTCATTTCCCCTCACATACAGCTCTCTCTCTCTCTCTCTCTCTCTCTCTCTCATTGCCTAGACACCGTGAGTGCTGCCATTCTTATGGCAGCATTGCTGATCCGGGCAACAGGGCCGAGGCGGTGAGCCTCTAGCTTCTGCAGGGAGTGCAGCACCACTCATCATTAGAAGTAGGAAAAAAACCAACTTAAGAATCCTTAGAACGTTGATCTTCATCATTTTGTCAGAGAGAGAGAGAGAGAGAGTGAGAGAGAGTATGGATTACCCCTCTCCCGTTGCCGAGTTTTATAGACGGTGAGAATGATCTCGGCCGTCTGTAGTGCTGCCACATGTAGGGTTATGATTCATTCACCCTGACGAAGTCCAACAACCGCATTCACCTCTTCTTCCCTTCCCTTCTCCCTTCTCTGGAATTCGGATAAAAACGGAACCTTTCCAAATGAGAAATTTCCCGGCAAAGTAAGCTCCTGTAATTGGAAGCTGTGTGGGGCCCACAGATATTCCCGTCACGAATCCACTCCGTCCATCAGTTTTTGAATACAACATTAAGATAAACAATTAAAAATCACACAGATTTAAAACTCGCATGAGCCCCACCACACGAAACAGCAGCAATTAAACTCCCACCATTGGAAAATTTGTGGGGCCCACAGAAGCTTTTTGTCAGGATGATATTTCTGATTACAGTTTATCTTATTGGTAATAAGCCTATGAACGGTTTGGATAGCATGAAAACATCATAGTCGGCTCCAGGAAGGTTTCAACAGTGGATATTTCCGTTCCCACTGTTTCACGTGATGTGGCCCACAGGAGCTTACAATCTGATGAAGGGCTCAGATAGTTGATGTGGGCACTGAGCAGTACAATCCAGACTTTCAAGATGTAAGGATTGATAGCCACAAATCTCAACATCCTTCCTTGATTTATGGGCACACGTTTGGTGAAATGGGTCCCTAGGATATCTTTAATTTCAACCGTCCAATAAATGTCCACCAATCCGATGGACGGATAATCCGACATGTGTAATATTTGGTTAATGATATCTGTAAACTGGAATCCATTATTTAGACAGTTTAATCTGAATTGATTATATTCTAACCTATACAATTACAAAGTGGCTGATTATTATCTAACACACTCTACCAGAGTATCCAAGCTATCTCCATTTAAATAACGGTTTAGATCCTCCAAATCCCATTGTGTGCGAGATAGTCAGATAGGTGGTTTATGGCCAAGACATCTAGACCGTTAAAACGGCATAATGAATAGCTTAGCGTAACCTTATGCATGCACTCATATCTGGCCTATCAGAGTTGTGGGTCCCACTTCGGATGGAGCATAAACCCAGAACCTGTTTAGCCATTGCATGTGATCGCTTTTGTTTCCATTTTCGTCATTTTTTACTTCTACTCATGGAAGAGATTAAGTCCAACCGGTTGGACCACAAGCTATGGTTCATCCAATGGACAACATCAAACTATTAAGTGAATTTGATATCCAACCTTGAAAATAGATTGGCCCCACCATGAGGATCACATACTGAAGAAATCAGGTCCATATACGGATGCAGTGGGCCACACCGTAGAAAAAAATTTCTAGCAATTGATAGATAACAAAATACAAATTCGGCCCAATCCATTAGTGGATTTGGCTTATTTTTAGCTCAGGAAATTCTGCTGACTCGGCCAACCAATTGGACGGACTGGATGTCGCACACACATTAAAAGTTGTAAGTTATCAACTGGGTGGATCATTAATTGTAGTCCAGCCGGTTAGACTTGAGACTAATCTATATACACCGGGCCAGAATATGGACGGTTCACATCAATATACACGGGAGGGACTCGATCCTAAGGCGCTCTTAGCATGTTCAAGTGGGTACATGATTAAGTGATATAGACCATCTATTCAATGGGGGATGGTCCATCTATAATCGAAGCTTGGCCTTATTCTTTTAGACAAGATATGTGTATGTTATGTGTAATTATCCAAATTATCTTCATAGGGACCTTCGGATGGACGGTTATCTTTTACGTGCAAGTATGCAATTTGCTTCCTGATCTGAATCTGTTCCTGAGATGGTTCCACTAGATCTCATCCAATATCGTGAAATTTATTTACACCCACCCACATAACGCACAGGTGCGCGATATCCAAGCCATTCATTGAAGGCCCCATTGCTTAGGGGATGTTATGGTAGGTGCAGATGGACTCGGATTCGGTAGTGACCCTATAGTAGTGGTCGGTGCTGGAAAATCTTTGTGAGCCCCACCATGATGTATGTGTTTTATCAACACCTTCTGTCTATTTTGCCAGCTTATCTAAGGGAATGAGCCCAAAAATCAGGCAGATTCAAATCTCAAGTGGACCACACCATAGGAAGAAGTGTTGACTGAATGCCCACCATTAAAAACTTCCTGAGGGTAATAGAAGCCGTTCCCGGTGGTCTACCTGAGCCACTTCCCATTTAGATTGGCCTTAAACTTGATTTGGAAGTGGGGTTGGACTTTGACTTGTAGATCAACTTAAAATATTTTAAATTCTCACAATCTTCTCATTAATGTCTAATATTGGGTGTACAGTGAAAACTATGTGACACTTGTTTTTCCATTCAAGAAATGCTCATTCACCATCTCACGTGAAATGTACATGAAATTATATATCCATGGCTCAGCAGTAGACTCACGAGCGTTTCAACATGAGGTCATTGATTGGAGCAACCATTATGGTATGAGCGCGTAGGCATGTGTGCGGGTGTGGTGATAAAAAATAAAAAAAATAAAAAAAAAAGAGCACTACATGGTACATTTAAATTTATTTTCTATCTCAAAGATATGAAATATTTGAATGCTTTGAAAATTTTAAAGCATTTAAACAAAAATTAATCTATTAAAAGATTAAAAAAATATTAAATGATAATGTTGAAGAGTACATGTCTAATGATTTTAATATATAGGGAAAATGTATTATCCTATAAATGTTCATAAAGGTTTCAATGGGTAGATTTTCACTGTTAACTATTGTCTATGGTTTGGCCCACCCAAGTCATGAATTGGCCTGAGTTTTAGGTCCATGGCCCACCACGGAATGGTGCATCTGACTAATTGTGTGGATTCCCATCACACATCACTCTCATAAGAACTCAGAGCACTCTGAAAACTTATATCACATGATGTGAGCCCAAAATTTAAACTGTCCACATGATGGAACACCTCAAAAAACCCCTATGGCCTAATATTTACCTTAATCCAGAAATTTAGTGGGTCATCTCCGCAAATAGAGAGGAAAATCAGGGGAGAAAACTATTTTTTTCGCTATGGCACACCAAAGTTCTGAATCAGGGTAAAAATTCGGCTTTGAGGGTTTCGTGAGGTGTTGCATCACATGGATAGTTCAAATTTTAGACTTATATTATCATGTGAGGTGAGCTCTAAAAAAATGCTGACGAGTTGTCATGAGAATTGGTCCGCAAGTGAGCATTCCTCTCTCTCTCTCTCTCTCTCTCTTTCTCTCTCTCTCTCTCTCTCTCTCTCTCTCTCTATATATATATATAGACACACATACAAATGGGAAATGGTACTATGAGGTCTGAGTTATGTGGGCGCCATTCTTATGTGGATTGAACATCAACATGGTGTATTAGATGGGTTCCCTTTAGGTTATGGGATATACCAAAAATCAGCCGTATATGAAACTAAGGTGGGCCATAGCATTTAAAACCATGTGAAGCCATGCCTAAAACATCTAAAGGCACTTGGTGGGGCCCACCTGGGTTTTGGATGCCGCTGAAATGGTCTTACCCCTCATTTGAGTGGGACACACATAATGGATGGGTTGGATTTGTAAACCATATCTCGGTGATCCCAATAAACGATCACGAAGGTTTTAATTGGTGGATAACCCCCCTTAAATATTGTATGTGGTGTGGCCCACTTAAGTCATGGATTGACCGGATTTTTAAGCCTATGGCCTACCATGGAACTGTGCATCAAACTGATATGGTAGATGTTTGATCCACATCACTGTGGGGCCTACACTGCTCGACCTCATGGAATATATATAGCTATGCATACTGGAGTATACTTGATTAGTAAATGCTATTATTCCAATTTAGTATGAAGGTTTCACATCAAATTTTAAGGAGAAGCTAGATCTGATGTACCTATGGGTGTTTGCAATGTGTAGCTTATGTAAAGTGCAATAATCAAAGCCATGCAATCTTAATGAGAGGATCATGGTGTATTTTTCTTGATTATTCATCCAAAAGAAACGCATATTGATATTATGATTCAGTAAATTATTGTCCATTAGATTCATGATGTAAATTTTGATAAGGAATTATGATAACTGGTACGTTTCAAATAGTAAGGTGTAGCCTATCTTCAAAGCCTATAAGCAGAATTACATACAAGATCAATCATCCACTCCACAATCAATAAAATCAGTGAAAACATCTCGATTGGCCAAATCAAAGGAGATTTAAGCTACTTCGCCCGCCAAAGTCATGATTTAGAGCGGAGAAATTCTATTTAAAGACATGGCAACGGTCAAGATTGAATGTTGCCGTGTGACCTGTGTCATAAATTCATGGTCCTGATCATCCTTTGCCCACGCCATTAACACGGTTGATCACCACATCATATATAAGGCATGTGCCAAACTTAGGCGCATGTGAGGTTACCAAATCTATCAATGTCATTTATCTTTCCATCTTTATTAATTTAAAGGCAAAACTCGTCCCTTTTGAATGCTATTTAACTCTTTCTTCTAAATCGGAAGCGTGGGCCCCACCGCAAATCAGGTGGTGCGTAGCTACTGGCTCTAAATTATTTTGTCATTTACCAAAGAAAATTGCTAAACGACATGGGCGTCAGCACAGCACCCGAGAGCAATTAGAGCATTAATTCCAGGCAGTGAGGCCCACCATGAACATGCCCGATTCCAATTGAGTGCACAGGCCTTTCATGTGTGGTCCACTTGCTGAATGGACAGGCCTGATTTTTGTACTGGACCATGTGTAGCTGAAGCTGAATTGATAAATGGCCTGGATCTTGATCATCATGTCTGGCAGTTGTCAAGATCCAGACCATTCACCACGCAATTCACACCTTCAAACATCGTCTATGAATTGTGAGGGCACCTGATACATACAAATTGGTGGAATTACATCCGAGCTGTCATATGCGTTAGGCTAGATCGGGTTTCGGGATATGGCCCATCCTATAAACGATGAATATCTTCCATGATTGCATAAATATTGTTAAGCCTGTGCAAATAAACTTCCCAAAAAGAGGAAACTCTATTTGCATAAAGATAGTATGTTGCTTTCATTGCTCTCTTAACCACCAGCAATTTAACTTTACTAGTTTTTACCAAACGAAAAGCTTTTTTCAGCAATTAACTTTATTATTTTAGCAAACCCACGAGCTTTTTCTTTAAAGTCTGTCGGAGCAATCACATGTCCAGACTTGAGAAGAGATGATAGGGTAGAGCTCGATGAACAGTAGTATGGTACGGCTATCTCTCCCACGTAAACATTGTAGGATGAAATAGCAATCGGGTTCGTCCATCTATTAGGATCTATAATGAATAGAAACCAACTTAAAAATCATATTTATTAGGCAATCCTGTTTATCTGATTGATGTCCTTGAAAACAACGGAACTTGCATTTGTTTATGTCTAGTACTAGTAGTTTAAATTAAACCATCTAAACTCATGAAGCATATGTTAGATTATAAACTCATCAACTTCTGAGGCATGTGGACAAGGGGACACACTGAACTGTTCACAAAAGCAATTCTCATGGATCTTCTTATAATAAAGGAAGTCATACGTACAGCAATCAAATTGGGGGCCCACCATGGATGGCACCTATGTGTAAGGCTCTCAATGGGTCAAATCTAGATCGTATTCGGCTCCAAGTTCGAAAATCTATAGCCAGAAAATATATAATATAATATATTTAATTTAGTAGTAAAATGATGCAAATCCCACTATTTATTGCAGTATGGCACTGATTTCTTACACAAGTGGCATGTTGGAGGGAAATAAGATACTTGGTGCATCGTTGGTTTTAGTTGATCAGATTTCTTATTGAAGGTCCCTAAAATTCAAGTCTCATAATATCCAGCACATATATGTTGCATAGGATACAAAATGGACAAGATAAAATAGAGCACGTATGGTGGGCCCTGCTGTGGGATACGTTCAGACATGCCTCCACAAAACATGTGGCCATTTAAATACTGATCGAGACCCTTCTAATGTATTTTTTTTTTTTTTTTTCTCTGTCATTGAAACTGGAACTGTAGTCACTTCTGCTTTTCAGATGTCAGCTTCTTTCCTTCATCGAATAAGAAAGCTAGCCCGTGAGTGGTTCAATGTCTGGTGGGGGCCATGGGCCACAACACCGTAATGGGTTTTGATTGGTATCTTTCATGACCATGGGCGCCCAGCGGCTTAGCTCTTATGTTAGTTTTCTACCATTTTAAGAAAGTGGCTGATACCACCGAAGTGGGTGGGACCCTTGACTATGGGGCTCACAGTGATGTATGTACCTTAAATCCACACTGTCCAACCATTTTGACAGATCAATTTAGGACATGATCCCAAAAACGAAGCTGATCCAACTCTTAGGTGGACCACACCACAGGAAACCGTCGTGATTGAATCCCCACCATTAAAAGCTTCATGGATTTCGCTTGAATATTTATTTGCCATCCAACCTGTTGATAAGGTCACAAAGACCTTAGATGAAGAGACCACACAAATATCATCTTGATCCAAAGCATTTGGGACCCACAAGAAGTTTTTAATAGTCAATTACCACTGTTTCCTGTACGAGCATGAAACATGAGGTTTGAGCAATTTCCTTGGCCTAATGGGATAGTATGTGTAGTTTGGCAATAGCTACCGTCTTCCTCATCTGAGATTTAGATCATGCCCTAAAATGAGGTTTCAATAGGGATAGACGCAGTGGATGTAGTCACATACATCAAGCTGGGCCCCACAGTCAGGGGTCCCACCCACCTCGTTGGATCCTGGAATCCACCGAAGCCGCGCCCTACTTTTTTTACACGGGCAAATCCAGACCGTCCAAATCGCTGAGCTTAGTTTGTGGATGGCCCATGGGCGCCTTGTGGACTACTCTCCAATGCTAGTTTTTACCATTTTACAAAACAGGTTATAAGAGAGTGTGCTATTGGCTATTTCGCCTGTTTATTTCAGTACATACGGTTGCTAAGTGCTCTGTACATCCATCTGCACATCTGCCCTATGTAGGGCCCACCCTTGGTGTAATTAATTCATCATTTATAAACCTCAGTGACATATGACCTAATAAGCATTTTCTTTGAATGAGTATTTTCTTTATTTTTTCCAATCTAAGGAAGTTGCTGGGTATCAACGGTAGACAGTGTTCCCCATCAAAACAATCGTCAGATCACTGAAACATGGGACCCGCTTGTACGATCTGAAAGAACTGAGTATACTGTGGGCGCGGTTTGGGTGGATCCCTAACTGTGGGGCCCACTGTGATGTACGTGACTTGCATCCACACCGTCCATACATTTTGAAATCTCATTTTAAGGGATGATCACGAAAATGAATCAGATCCAAAACTTAAGGGTACCTATCACAGAAAGCAGTAGTAATTGAATCCCCACCATTAAAAACTTCATGAGGGCCATGGGAATGTTTATTTTCCATCTAAACTATTGATAAGGTCAGTAGGTCCCAAAGAACTGGATGAAGAGACCATCCAAAACTTTTGTGGCCCAAGAGAAGTTTTTACTGGTCCATTACAACTTTTTCCTCTATTATGGTCCACCTGAAATTTGGATCTGCTTCATGTTTTGGATCATATCATAAAATGATTTTAAAAACGAATGGGCGGAATAGATATAATACACATATATCAAAGTGGGCCCCACGGTCAGGAATCCCACCCCGGATCCACCGTGTGGCTCTTACAAATGGTTCCGATTCTATTCATTTTTTTGAACCACCCAATGATCAGAATCTACACAGTGAAGATATCACCACTATTGGATCAGATCTTACACACCTGTGGCTGGTTCCCACGTGTTATGCCAGTTTTGACGTGAATGACAGTCTGACCCACTGTTGTGATTGCTGTCGTTTTCGTAGTTTTGGAAATAAAAGGGTGATAACCCATGAAAGGAGAGAAATGGTTTTATTCTCTTTTGGTTGTCTCAATGAGAAGTGTATGACAGTTGGTGGGCCTTCATCATTCAATTTGGTGGGCCATGCCATGAGAACGGCTTTGATCTTCTTTTGGGAAAGCTTTTGCTAAGCCCATGCGAGTGTGCAAGCAAACCCATTTACGTCCGTGCGTGTAAGATTTAACTGTGCATCAGATGGGACCAATATGCAGATGCTCTTGGACGGAAGTTGGGCCTGTTTACTGATCAGTTGAGATAGAAGCAAATGGACGGCTAATAAAGCTTAACCATATTTTTCCAAGCGATCTTTTTGTTTGTAACAACGGCCTGTTTCATGAGTGGATTTTCAGGCATGGGCATGTTGATCGTCACAGTTGGATCCACACGATGGATGGATTGGATCTTATTAATGTGTGCTGTGCTGGTACATGGGATTCCCGCGTGTAGGCTTAGCAAACCTCTGACTCGCCTGTCTTTTGGTGCATACACTCCTATCGTCAGGTGCTAGAGCCCATCTACACATGTCAGTAATCTAGACAGTTGATTCGAGGAGACATATGGTGGACGGTGGATTTGTGTTAAATCTCTCCTGGAATAAAGATTCCTAACCCTTCAATAGCAAGCTTGGAAATAGACGGTTCAGAGAAAAAGCAAAAGCACCACTTTTTCAGCTTGATCCAAAGCTCAAGTGGCCCATTAATGGTCAATCACCACTTTTTCCTATGTTATGGTCCACCTTAGAATTGGATCTACTTCATCCTTTAAGCCTAAAATGATATGTTAAAACAGATGTACAGCGTGGATATAGAGTCAGTACATCAAGGTGGCCCCACGGTAGGGCCGCACTGTCCTGTGTGAGGCCGGGGCTGCACCTAATCCTCTCCCCACAAATGTACTTTGCTGGCATGTGTGAGACTTGTTCAGCAGAGAGGCGCATGTGAGATGTACTAAATATCAATTGTTGCTTTCGCCGTCACATATAAAGGGCCCATTGATTTGGACCGTTCAGATGCTTTATTATTCTCTACGCCTTTATGGGTTTAAAGCCAAACTCACCTTCTTTTTAATGCTATTTCTATTAAAAGAGGTGTGGCCCCCACCGGATGGCGCACAGCTATTGATTTCAAACCATTTTGTGTCCATTCTTCTTGTTTTTCCCGCTCTCTTCTTCTTTGAGCCGCGCGTTCACATTGTGGGACCTATGGCTGTGCACGGTTCTGTCGGTTCGATTTTGAGGGAAAATATCCAACCGAACCGACTTTGTCGGTTTTGAATATTTAACAACCGAATCGAACCGATAAATCATCACCAACCGAACCGAACCGGATAAATTCAGGTCGGTTTGGTTTTGTCGGTTGTATTGATTTGGGACTTAATCTAACACTTTTGTAGCCCATCAAATACTTCTAATAGTTATTCATCATTGTTTCCAATGGTTTTGTTTACTTGAGATTTGGATCTTCTCGAGGTTTGGAGTCATGCCCTAAAATGATAGATGAAAACAGAAGAATGGAATGGATATACAAAACATACATCAAGGTGGGTCCACACAGTTAAGATAACACCCACTGCACTGTTACCCTAATTCGCACCCTTACTGTGCTGCAGAGTCGGTGTCTACGTAAAATTCTTTTACTTGACATGAGGTAATTGGTAATGTAGTTTAAATGGGCCCCACTATCATGCATTTTAAAAATCCACTCCAACTAGCAGGTGACAAACCCAATTTTAGGCCTAAATATGAAAAACCAGCGTCATCTTTTATACAAGCAGACCACACAATTGGAAATAGTGTACAGGCCACATTACCCTCCAAACTCTTTTTCTTGCTGTGGCCCACTTGAATTACAGATAAAAATGATATTTCAGTCTTGGGCCTAACTTGGGGTGGCACCCTTATTAGTTAGAGTGGATTTCATGTAAATATTGAAGTGGGGCCAACCTCAACTTGTCACACACACACACACACACACACACACACACACACACACATATCGGTTCGATTCGGTTGAAAACGGTTTATAATTTTTACAAACCGACAACCAAACCGACACTCTCAGTTTTTTATATTAAAAAACCGACCCGACCCGAAATAGATTGAAAACCGACCGAAATCGATCGGTTCGGTCCGGTTCGGTCGGTTTTATCGGTTCAGTCGGTTTTTTGAACAACCCTAGTGGGACCCACTATGGACAATATTCCTTAGCCAAAAAATCCGGTAGGTCCATCAATGGTGTGGTCTAAATATTTGGGGAAAAGATCCGTGGATTAAAAAAAGGATTATCCTGTCAATTATCTTGATCATCTATATTAAAGAGAGGTGATAGAATGTTACATATATTTATCAGATCAGCGTGATGTTTGGGTGGTAGCCTATGCAATGTATGCCAAATTAAAGGAACGGTATAGATCAAGGGATTGGACTGCCTAAGTGTCCCAATGCAACAAGAAGCACTATAACTTAATTATCAGTTTTGAACTAAGATTGATGTTCATATCATGATTCTCGGATTGTATAGTGTAAGACATAGCCCCAAAGTTCGATACTGTATTGACGTGGCAAAACTTTTGGAGGCCACAGCAAGAATCAGGGGCGTCAATGGGCCTGGCCCGGCCTATTGACAGCCCTAATCAATATTTAGGTGTAATATCAACACCGTTCATCCATTAGTCACGGTGATGTTCATAAAAATGGCATGATTTTGAGACACCATGCATAGCTCGGCACGTTGGTTTTGACAGCCATTTTCATCTATTAGTTTTGTCATATTTGCTGCTAATTGGTAGGAAGGAGATGTATTTTCATTTGAACCGTAAATATAATTCAGGTGGACCATAGGCGCCCCGTGGCCTACTCTCCTATGCTAGGTTTTTACCATCTTACAAAACAGGGTATAAGTGAGTGCTATTGGCTACTTCGCCCGTCTATTCTAGTACATACGGTTGTTAGTGCTCTGCACATCCACATGAACCTCTGCTCTATGTGGGGTCTGTTGGGCTTGGACACCTCAAACCTTCAAGCATGAAGACCACCGACCAGTCGGTCACATTGGAGATGAAGACAGCATTTGCTTGAAATTTTTTAGGATGGCCGACTGACCGGTCGGCAATTTTCTTTTTTGTCTGGGTTTGTTGCGTGGGTTTGTTGCGTAAGAAGTTTCTAATTTCGATTGTCCCCATTTAAGGGATGTAATCCGAGATTAGGGTTGCTACCAATAGGCCAAGGGATTGAGATGGTTTTATGGTGAGAGAAAGAGCTAGGAGGAAGCTTGGAGTTCTCTGGATTGAGGGAAATGGCTGTGTTTGTCCTTCTTATGTGAGAATTGGCTTCGGTTGGTGTGTTGGTTGGTTCTCCGGGAACATGACACCTTTCAACTTCATGTTCTCATCTACAAAGAATATGAGAAAGAAGGCTACCAAGCCAATGTTATAATAGACACCTTGATCCATAGCTCAAGTGATAGACCGAGTGAAGATAGCTTCATCTCAACACTAAGGTCATGGCATTGATTCCCATAGTGGGGTGGCTAACATTGCAGTGTGACTAATATGTGGTGGGTTTATTAACAGCAGGTTATGTGTACTAATAGAAAAAGAGAGTAATATCAGCAAGACAAGACAATACAAGGCAAACAAGGCAAAACAAGGTAATAGAAGACAAGCCCAGACAAAATTAGGCAATATAAGACAAAACAATGCAATATAAGGTAACACCAGATAAGACATGACAAAAGAAGGTAACATAAGGTAATACAAGGCAATCAGGATGTTGAGTGTTCTCTACCCCCTTTCTCTTTAGTCATGATTGTCAAGTCCTTAATTGAGTCGCATCTTATTTCTAACATAGCTACTTTCAACGATCACATTCCTTTTTCCTTTTACATGCACCAAGTTTCTATATCCATCCAGTTGATCGGTCTCACCCTGTCCATAATGATCCCTATACGCTAATTAGGTGGGCCCTACGAAGATTATGAGAAGGAGGAGCCACCACGCCAATGTTAAAATAATATACGTATGCACCATCGAACAATAAATTGATACAATGTCAAACACCAATACTAAAAGTTTGCTATAGGTGGAGAGGGAGTTGATGAAAGGGGCAGAGAGAGAGAGAGAGAGAGAGAGAGAGAGAGAGAGAATAGACATGCCACGTAGTAACAAAAACGTACATTTGGCAAAGTATGAATGATTGCAAAGAGCATCTCATGGGGAACTTTGGAGGGCATTAATGGTAAATGTGGCTATCTAGTGGCTACAGAGAGCATCTCATGGGGAAGAAATCTCTTCTTCTTCTTCTTCTTTTTTTTTCAAGTTTTTAGTTTTTTATTTCATTTTTCATGTATGGTGTGTTCTTTTCTTCTTCTTCTTTCCAAACATAGCCAAAACTTAGAAGGACCCCAACAAGTACTTTTAGATGTTATCTACATGATTTTACACACTTTCAGTTGGTACGGCCCCACTTGGGTTCGGGATACAATTGGATATCCTACAACCAATACGGAACCAACCAAATGCATGGAGTGGTTGCCCATCACACATCACATTGGGGCCTACACAGCTCGACCTCATGGGAACTTCCCATGATTTCGAGCGCATAGTACCTTTTCCCATATGTGTGTGTGTGTGTGTGTGTGTGTGTGTGTGTGTGTGTGTGTGTGTGGTGTGTTCTTTTCTTCTTCTGTTTTTTCAAACGTAACCAAAACTCAGGTGGACCCCAACAAGTACTTTTAATGTTATATGCATGATTTTACATACTTTCAGTTGGTACGGCCCCCACTTGGGTTCCGGATACAACTGGATATCCTATAACCAATACGGAACCAACCAAATGCATGGAGTGGATGCCCATCACACATCACATTGGGTCCCACACAACTCGACCTCATGGGAACTTCCCATGATGTCGAGCGCATGTACCTTTTCCCACACACACATACACACACACACACACACACACACACACACACACACACACACACACAAATGAAAAAGAAAAATGCGAAATTGAAGGAATTAGTGCGTCGGTTGGTTTTTCAGGAACGGGACACCATTCAACTTCATGTTTTCATCTACAAAGAATATGAGAAGGCGACCAAGCCAATGTTATAACAGACACCCGGATCCATAGCTCAAGTGATAGACCGAGTGAAGATAGCTATCTGAAATTATACACATGGTGTATATTAATTAATTAAACTGTCCAAGTGGGACAAATGAGGCCCGACGGTTAAATCAATAATAATAGGATTAATTTAAAATAGGAGGTTTTTTGTAATTTCAAGAAAAGACAGGCGATTTTAGTGAATGGCTCAAAAATAATAATAAGAAAATGACTAAAATACCCCTGAGTGCATGTCTTTTTCAAGCTAATCTGACAATGTAGCATGTCGTTTTCAAGCTACCAAAAATGGAGGCGAATCTTAAATGACCGAAATAACCTTTGGCGCTAAAATGAATCAAACCAGTCCTTGAAAAATCTGTGCTAAGCTACCCAAAATGAAGGCGAATTTTAATTGATCGAAGTACGCTTAAGCCCTAAAATAGATAAAAACCACCCTTGAGAAAACCGTGTGCCTAGGTTTTGTTGGTTGGCAATTGGCAATTGGCAATTGATGCATGTGAAAGACCGGCATGCTTTGAATATTTCCAAAAAATGGAAAAAATAAAAAGGTATTGATATATATGTATCATAATAAAGCATCCATTGGAAGATCCTGACCATCTGATTACGAACTTTTGTCAGTTCCGTTTCAAGCATATACATGGTTGGTGTTTTTTACGATCTTGATCCATCCATTTGGTGGGCCTCATCAAGAGAATGAATAAAACATGGACCATCGTTTGGTGCTCTATCTACACAAAAATGTATAAGATTCAAAATAGTACTTGAAAGCCTTAGAGAGAGAGAGAACATGTCATGTGACTCATGTTTTTATATTGAGAAATTTTCGACTATAAACCTCTCTTTTAATCATTATTCTCAACTAAACCTTCGTAAGTTTTCTTCCCCAAACTAAACCTCACTTGTACGAATTGGGTATTTTCGGACCGAAATACCTCTGTTGTTAGGATTTATTTCTTCTCCCAAAGAAACTTATTTTCTCCTCGTTTTTCTCTTCTATATCCAAAACTCATTTTTTTTCTCTCTCATTTATAGCAAAAAAAGCATCCTCTCTTTAGTTTTGATATCAGTTTTGACTTTAGAGCACTATTTTTCTATTTCTTTAACTTATGTTTAATTAGAAACGAGGTTATGGTGTGGACCAGGTAAGAAGGAAGAATCTGAAGAAAAAAAATTCACAATGAATGTGTTTTTTTATAATAATCAAATAGGCTCTTTGTTTTTTCGTAATGTGTTTTTATACTAATTGAGATCTCGTTGAATTTTAATGAATATAGTGATAATTCAAAGAACACAATGTAAATGTTAGGACATTCGAAGATTCGTGATAGGTGTGCTCTTTGAATTCTTGTGCTCTTTGAATTTTACACTGTACTCTTTAAATTATACACGTGCACTTTGAATTGATGTGCTCTTTAAATTTTAAAGGAGTGCTCTTTGAAATATGATCTTTAAATTTTACACTGAGTTCTTTGAATTTTAAAAGATGTGCTCTTTCAATTTTGCATTGTGCTCTTTCAATTTTGAAAGGTGTGCTATTTGAATTTTGAAAGGTGTGCTCTTTGAATTTTACATTGTACTCTTTGAATTTTGAAAGGTGTGCTCTTTGAATTTTACACTGTGCTCTCTAAATTGTACACTGTGCACTTTGAATTGTTGTGCTCTTTAAATTTTAAAGTTGTGCTCTTTAAAATATGCTCTTTGAATTTTACACTGAGCTATTTGAATTTTGAAATATGTGCTCTTTCAATTTTATATTGTGCTCTTTCAATTTTGAAAAGTATGCTATTTGAATTTTGAAAGGTGTGCTCTTTGAATTATTTTGCTCTTTAAATTTTATATTGTACTTTTTGAATTATATATTGTGCTCTTTGAATTGTTGTGCTCTTTGAATTTTTTATTGTACTATTTGAATTATATATTGTACTCTTTGAATTGTTGTGCTCTTTAAATTTTAAAGGTGTGCTATTTGAAAGATGCTCTTTGAATTTTACACTGAGCTCTTTGAATTTTGAAAGGTGTGTTTTTTTAATTTTACACCGTGCCCTTTGAATTATACACTATGCACTTTGAATTGCTGTGCTCTTTAAATTTTAAAGGCGTGCTATTTGAAAGATGCTCTTTGAATTTTACACTGAGCTCTTTGAATTTTGAAAGGTGTGCTCTTTGAATTTTACATTGTGCTATTTGAATTTTGAAAGGTGTGCTATTTGAATTTTGAAAGGGGTGCTCTTTCAATTTTATACTGTACACTTTGAATTGCTGTGCTCTTTGAATTGCTATACTCTTTAAATTTTAAAAATGTGCTTTTTGAAAGATGTTCTTTGAATTTTACACTGAGCTCTGTGAATTTTGAAATTTGTGTTCTTTGAATTTTACACTGTGCTCTTTGAATTTATTTGTGCTCATTCAATTTCAACACGATCGCGTTGAATTGACACTGTGCATGTTGAAATTCAACGAAATAATCTCATTCAATTTCAACGAGATCGCATTGAATTTCAACGAGATCTCGTTGAATTATATATGTGCTCGTTGAATTTCAACGAAATGATCTCCTTCAATTTCAAAGTAATCTCGTTCCATTTCAACGAGATCACATTGGAATTGAACAAGATCTCGTTTAAATTTATTTGTGTTCGCTGAAATTGAACGAGCTCGCGTTGAATTTTAACGCGAACTCGTTGAAATGACATTGTGCATGTTGAAATCAATGAAATGATCTCATTCAATTTCAACGAAATCGCGTTTAGTTTCAACGAAATCGCAGTCAATTTCAATGAGATCGCGTTCAATTTCAACGCGATCTTGTTGAATTATATCTGTGCACGTTGAAATTGAATGAGATCTCATTTAATTTTATTTGTGTTTGTTTCAATTCATCGATGTGATCGCGTTGCATTATCATTCAAAGAACACCTTGAAATTTCAACATTTCGAGGTTACATTGACATTTCACAAACACCTCGTATGCTTAATCAAACCTTAATATTCTCATTTCAACATTTTAAGGTTACATATATAGAAATTTCAATGAACACCTTATGTCCATAATCAAACTTTAATATTCTCATTTCAACATTTTAAGGTTACATATAGAGACATTTCAATAAACACCTTATATCCAAAATCAAACTTTAATATTCTCATTTCAACATTTCAAGATTACATTAACATTTCAACAAACACCTTGTATCAAAAATCAAACCATAATATTCCCATTTCAAAATTTCAAGGAAAATGTTAAAAAGTTTGAGAATGTGTATGAATGTGTTTGAAAGATCTCGTTGAATTGGCACTGTACTCTTTGAATTTTAAAAGAGATCTCATTGCATAGGCATTGTGTTCTTTCAATTTTGAAAGAGATCTCATTGAATTGACAATGTGATCTTTCAATTTTGAAAGAGATCTCGTTGAATTGGCATTGCGCTCTTTGAATTTTGAAAGAGATCTCATTGAATAATCGTTGTGCTCTTTGAATTTTAAAAGAGATCTCATTGAGTCGGCATTATGCTCTTTCAATTTTGAAAGACATCTCGTTGAATAGGCATTGTGCTCTTTGAATTTTAAAAGAGATCCCATTGAATTGGCACTGTGCTCTTTCAATTTTGAAAGACATCTCGTTGAATTGGCATTGTGCTCTTTAAATACTTTATGATTACAGTTAAAATCCGTAGCCTTTACTTAAAATTTTACGAGATCTCGTTGAAATTATTGTGCTCGTTGAATTTGAATGAGATCTCATTAAATTCTCACCACGCTCGTTGAATTTCAACGAGATCTCGTTAAATTCTTAATAGCTCGGTTTTGCTCATAAGATTTTGAATACTCTATGGCTACAGTTAAACTCCGTACCTCTTAGTTAAAATTTAATGATATCTTATTAAATTCTCATTGTGCTTGTTGAATTTCAACGAGATTTCGTTAAATTGTCAATATCTCAGTTTCGCTCAATAAATTTTGAATACTCTATGGCTACGGTTAATATTCGTAGCCTTTAGTTAATTCAACATTTCAAGATTACATTGACATTTCAACAAACACCTTGTATAAAAGATCAAACCATAATATTCCCATTTCAAAATTTCAAGGTTAACGAATACCTTATAACCAAAATCAAATCTTAATATTAAAAAAGAAACATTCCTAAAACATCCCAACAGAAAAATTAAAAATCAAAAGAGAAAAAAAAACCCATACCTTTCCAAAGCTTCTTAAACAGAGGAACCATAATCATCGTGTAAAATCGGAGATATATGAATGAAGATGAGATGAAATGATGTGTCTTATTGAATTTCAACGAGATCGCGGTGAATTTCGATAGGAAGAAGGGCAACTTCGTCCGAAAAATAATGAAAGTTTAGTTTGGGGAAGAAAATTTTCAAAGGTTTAGCAGAGAATAATGGTCAAAAGAGAGGTTTACAGTCGAAAATTTCTCTTTTATATTTATGAACCATGGGTCCCATTGCATGTGCACCCCCTGGCACAATAACAGTATCGTTCAAAGCGTTGGAGAGAGATAGAATATGTTTATAGTTATGAGCCATGGGTCCCAGTGCATGTGCACCCTGGCACAATGACAGTGCCGCTCAAAGCCTCATAAGCAGTTGCATGTTTTCAAAACGAATATGGTTCACCTACTACCAGCTGTAGGTTATCTTAAAATGGTCGACTTGCTTAAAATGTTCTATTTGCTTATGGAATGTGCATGTGCACCCTCTGGCACAGTAACCGTCCTGGTAGAAACATTAACCCCTAGATATTTGCAAAAAGATTCCCTTAGGAAGTCCTGTCGTGCATAGATGACTTAATGTGGATGAGATCCACTTCGTCCATCGGGTGAGCCACCCCATGTTAGGCGTTGATCCCTAATATCTCACTGATCCAAAACTTTGGTAGGCCTTGCCACAGGAAATAATGTAAAAAGCTATAAGACCTCTAAATTTACTTGGTATGGCACCGTGATTTTTGGGCAGTACCTTCTTCTTGGTGAGAGGAGTCATACGAATGGATTGGATGACATATATAAACCACGGTGGGACCCATACACAACTAACAATGGCATAAACAAATACTCCTAGTTGCATGGGTTCACTTGGACAGTCCATTTAACTAATATTGATGGTGGATTAAGTTAATAACACATATCATCGGCTACCATGCAAAAAGCCCACTGAGTTCATCCGTCCTTATATGGCTTTAATTTCTGTAGCCATTCTTTTCAAGCCATGGATGGGGACACCTATAAATGATTGCCTCTTAACAAAAGTGCTTTAGAATCATAAGCAATCAATGATGGTCCCAAACAAATAGATGGGTCAGATTGTTGATTGGACTTTAAATGATCTTCACCGTACAATTTTTATAGCCATTGATCAAATGGTTATCAGCTACAAAGGATATGAGAAGGCTACCAACACCCGGATCCATAGCTCAAGTAAGAGACCGAGTGAAGATAGCTTCGTCTCAACACTGAGGTCATGGCATCGATTCCTATAGTGGGGGTGGCTAACATTGCGGTGTGACTAACAAGGGGTGGGTGTATTAACAGCGGTATGTTTGTACTAATAAACAAAAAACAGCAATATAAGCAAGACAAGATAATAAAATGCACAAAACAAGGCAATATAAGACAAGACCAGACAAGATTAGGCAATATAAGACAAAACAATGCAATATAAGGCAACATCAGATAAGACATGGCAATAGAAGGTAATATACGGTAATACAAGGCAATCATGTTGGATCTTGAGTGTTCTCTTCCCCTCTCTCTTTAGTCATGATTATCAAATCCTTAATTGAGTCGAGCATAGGCTCAGCTGCATCTTATTTCTAACCTAGCTAATTTCAACAATCAATTCCTTTCCCTTTTACATGCACCAAGTTTCTATATCCATCCAGTCGACCGGTCTCACCCTATCCAAAATGATCCCTATTCACTGATCAGGTGGGCCATACAAAGATTCTGAAAAGGAGGGGCCACCAAGACAATGTTAGAACAATATAAGCACAATTGAACAATAAATTGATACAATGTCAAACACCTATAATAAATGTTTGTTATAGGTGGAGGTAGTTGATGGAAGGGACAGAGAGAGATAGGGATTAGCTAACACCGTCAGTTGTCTCACTTTCAGCATCTTGGGGGAGTGACATGGCTCCCACATCTAACGACCAATAGACATGCCACAAAGTCACGAAAACGTACATCTGGCAAAATATGGATGATCATACTCTACTAGAGTACTGAAACTTTATTGCCTATAAATGTCGGCAACATGGTACACTCATTCTCACCATTTCTCCCTCCCTCTCTCTCTCTCTCATGGGCTAGTACACACCCCACTGTTAGTCACACCGCAATGTTAGCCACCGGAGGTTATCTTCACTCAGTCTACCACTTGAGCAATGGATTGGGTGTATCTTTCTATCTACTCTTCCATTCGCCCTCTCTGCAACTCTCTCTCTCTCTCTCTCTCTCTCTCTCTCTCTCTCTCTCTCCAAAAAGAAAATGTGGATAAAACTAATTCTCATCATTTTGAAATTCGTGTTCACCATGCTTCTTCTGTTAAACGTTCTGTCACTGACCGACTGCGCTAAAGCTCGAGCTATTAGGGAACGGTAGAACAATGCAAATCAGGAGGTTTGCTGATGCCTCCAACACCTCCCCTCACGTGCGGGCACTATACTGGGCTCTGCACGTGATACTTTGGGCTTAGATAATACTGGATGCCCATAATACCGAATTTTACATACCTCGAGACTTGAACACCAGACATTCTACTTTGATACCATGTTATTGACCGGCTGCGCTATAGCTCAAGCTATTAGGGAACGGTAGAACAATGTAAATCAAGGGGTTTGCTGATGCCTCCAACACGTTGCTCCCACTCCTGACAGGGATTTCGCGTCGCTGAAGTATTACTGCCCCCATAAACCATGTTGCCCGAAGGAGAGCAGCGCGCGATAGAGATAGTAAACGTGGCTAACTGAAGATTATAGAGAGCATCTGGGAGGGAAGATAGCTCTATTTTTTTTCATTTTTAATATTTTATTTTTTTCCTTCTAGTTTGTAGTGTTCCAGTGTGATGTTGATGTAATTACATAATGAAATGAAACCAATTTTCCCTCCCAATCTCCTTCCCTGACTCTTTGTACGCTGTAATTGGTGTTAATGGTGATTCTCCTAGTCAACGTCACTTCTGCGGCTGCGCGGGGCATTGGTCCGCTGGAGGATTGCTTCCCCATAAATCATGTTGCCCGATGGAGAGAAACAATGGTAAATGTGGCTAACTAGCGGCTACAAAGTGCATCTAAGAGATGAGAAAGCTCTATTTTTTTTTCTCTTTTTTAAGTTTTTAGCTTTTTTTTTTCTTCTTTAGTTTGTAGTGTTCGTGTGCTGTAGATGTAATTACATAACGAAATGAAACCAATTTTCCCTCTCAATCTCATTCTTTCTTGTCTCTCCGTTCGCTGTAATTAGTGTTAATGGTGATTCTCCTACTTAACATCACTCTTGCGGTTGCGCGAGGTGTTAGGTCGCCGAAGGATTGTTGCCCCCATAAACCACGCTGCCCGAAGGAGGGCAGCGATGGTAAACGTGGCTAACTGGCGGCTACAGAGAGCATATGAGAGGGGAGAAAGATATAGTTTTTTTTTTCTTTCTAGTTTGTGTTGAAAAAAGGTTGTTTTTTAAAACAATTTTAAAAGAAAAAAGCGTTTGATTTTTTGTCTCATATCGGATGGAAGAAAGGATTTTTTCTTCTTTATAAGTAGGGTATTGTGCACCTTACTTATTTATGGTGGAAGAGAGGGAGAATGGTGGCTTGCGTGTTTCAGTGCGAAGCACTAGACCACTGCGCACGGGCACGGGCACGGGCTCGGTCTCGGTCTCGGACTCGGTCTCGGGCAAAGGCACGGGCTCGGGCTCGGGCTCGGGCTAGGTGCGAGGGCGTGGGCACGTGAGGCAGTATGGCTGTAGAAGCGCTAGTGGCGCACTTGGCACTTCGCACATGCACATCGTGTCGTAGATGGGTCGCGACCTCGCGGACCAGAGCGAGACTGGTGCGACAGAGGCTAGGTAGTAGGTCAGGTGGCTGGGTTCGGAACAGAGGAGGTGCTGTGGGTGGGAGGTCTGACAGAGAGACCTCTCTACTTTTTATAGAGAGCTGCAGGGCTAATTAGAGGGACCTGTGTAACTGCTCATGTAGTAACGGTTCAAACCATGCAGTAACAGCTACATGTGGCTAGCCCAGCAGTAAAAAATGGCTAGCCATTGAGTCTAAACAGTCAGCATGCAGGTGCATAACTCCCACATGCACAATAGTCAGAAACTGCCATAAACGGCTAGTTTCTCACAATAGCCAGAAAACAGCTAGTGTCATTATGGCTCTGGACCAAAACTGTCAGCCACCCTTGCCAATATAAACCGGACAGGTCTGGTTCATTCCAACACAACAACAGTAATCACAACCATCCCTACTGAACCAGCACCCATCTGAGTCTATTAGCCTCTCGGTTTGGTTGATTCAAACCAAGCTACTTAGACCAGCGTAGTGGTCTACTGCTACAAGAAGAAGACCTCCATTCTTGTTCTCTCTTTCTTTTCTTCATCTGCCAGAGTGTGTTGCTGACACACTGAGTTCCATAGTTGTTCCTTCATTTTTGTTGAATGTAGAACCACATAAGACTCGTCGTATCCTGGAAGCAATCCACCTGCAACCTATCAGCAGACTCAAAATAATTTGAGTAGGGGCAAATTACGCTTTAAAGACAGCGTGTTTTTCACGTGCTTCAGCCAGTCCTTATTTCTCGATTTTTTCAATTAATTTATTTTCTGATATCAGAATTTTATCAACAGTTTGTAATGTTCATGTGCTGTAGATGTAATTACGTACATAATAAAATGAAAACCATTTCCCCTTTTAATCTCCTTCTTTCTGGTCTCTCTGTTCACTGTAATTAGTGTCATTTCCCCTTTTAATCTCCTTCTTTCTGGTCTCTTTGTTCATTGTAATTAGTGTTAATGGTGATTCTCCTACTCAACATCACTCTTATGGCTGCGTGGGGTGTTGGGCCAGTGAAGGATTGCTACCACCATAAAACCTACTACCCGAAGGAGGGCATGCAGCGATGGTGTGAATGTGGCTACCTGGCGGCTTTAGAGAGCATCTAAGAGAGGAGAAAGCTCTCTTTTTTCTTTCTTAAGTTTCTAGTTTTTTTTTGTTTTGTTTTTTGTGGTGTGTTTTTTTCTTCTTCTTTTTTCTCTTTCTTCCAATTTACAGTGTTCCTGTAGTATAGATGTAATTACATAATGAAATGAAACCAATTTCCCCTCTCAATCTCCTTCTTTCTTGTCTCTCCCTTTTTTTTTTTTTTTTTGCTTTATTTATTTATTTTTTGAGCTATGTACTTGATTTACCCATAGGTGTATGGACTGGCAAGGACTGGCAATGGTAGGAACAGAATTGGGTCGGGCGGCATGGCTCAGGTCACGCCAAATGGGTTATGGCTAGAGAACGGGACTCACTAAGAAACAAGCTAAGTGGAGTTTGGGCCTAAAAAATTAATTTGGGATGGGCCACAAGCGTTATCAGTTCAACAGATGGGCTTTGCTTGTGGTCCAATTAACGGGCTGCATTGCTAGCTCGTCACGGCTCAAACCCAGCCCATTGGCACCCCAAGTTTTGGTCCTGGCAATGGGTGGGTAAGTCCACGACCAACTCATTTATTAAAAAGGCCAAGAATTCTTGCATGAAGCTAACCTACTTAAAATTTATCAAGCCCAACCCCATCCTTACCCTAACCATTTAATTGCAAGCGGGTAATTAAGCTTGACTGACCCGATCTGACCTAGCGTAACCACACTTGGGTTCAAGTATGGAATATGAGGCTAAAATATGGGACCGATTTAGATTGAATGGGGGCACATACTCTAGATTCAATAGTTTATTCCTTCTAATTTTGATGAAGGTGGGCCATAATCCATAATGATTTGAACGGTTTGAATTGGAATACATACACATGTGCTTTCACTTTTCTCGTTTCCAGTTGCCATCGAATTTCCTTTTCTCGTGTACGTCTGTCTGGGGAGTTAGTTGCCAGTAGGGCTCTCAATGGGTTGGATCTGGCTCAAGTCCGAAAATCTATAGACAAATTCGGATCCAACTCGATCCAAAAGGTGATATCCATAATTGGATCTGGCTCCATGTCCAAAAATCTGTAGACACATTTGGATCCAACTCAGATCCAAAAGGTGATATCCATATCCGATTCATTTATTAATAGCCAAATTCATTGTCAATCCAAAATCCATATAACTATCGGATTCAGGTCAAATCTAAGTCCGAATCCACCCCATCATAAATCTAAAAAATATATAACATGATATATTTAATTTAGTAGAAAAATTATGCAAATCCCACTATTTACTGTGATATGGTCGACTTGTGATTGGCATGTCTCAAAATTGAGACGTAGCCTTAAATAATCTAAAAAAACGGATGGCCGTCATGGATATAACATATACAGTAAGGTGACTATGAGTTGGATCGGGATCGGATCCAGTTAGATCTAGGTCCAAATATGAAAATCTATAAATGGATCTGAAAATCTATAAATGGATTCAAATCGGATTCATATCGATTTTTGTGAATCCAAATTCGGTTCATTTAATTAATCAGACCTATTTTAAGATGCAAATTGGGTCTATTTAATTAATCGGACCTATTTTAAGATCCAAAATCCGCATTATATGGATTCAGAGCCAATTGGATCTGGGATCTAACCCAGTCCATTAAGAGCCCTAGTTGCCAGTGACCCCGGTACAGTGGTATCTCTATGCCCGAGACTGTATGGGGCCAATAGATATGTCTGTGACAAATCCACTTCGTCCATCTGTTTTGAAAGACCATAATAGGCAAGGATTCTAAAAAAGAGGCAGATCCAAAGCCCATGTGGGCCATACCACAAGAAACTGTGGTGATTGAACGCATGGCATTGACAGAAGTTTTGTAATAGGATGATATTTGTTCCAAAAGTTTATCTGAGTAGAAGTATTTCTATGAACGGTTTGGATGGTACATAAACATCATGGTCAGCTCTAGGAAGGCTTCAACAGTGGACATTGCTGGTCCCACTGTTTTGTTGGTGTGGCCCACCTAAGTTTTGGATCTGCATGATTTTTAGAATCCTGTCCTTTCATAATCTTTTAAAACAGTTGGACGGAGTGGAGTTTTTACGGACATCTCTATGGACCCACACAGCCTTGGGCACAGAGATCTCTTTGCCCATGCGATCCGCTCTTGTTTGTTTGGAGGGAAACGGGGAAGCGGATTGGCTGTGACCCCGGACACAGAGATATTCCTGTGCCCGGTGCAGTGTGGGGCCTAAAGAGATGTTTGTGACAAAGCCACTCCATCCGTCTGTTTTTAAAGACCACAATAGGACATGACTCTAAAAATCAGGCAGATCCAAAACTCAGGTGGGCCACACCAAACGAAATAGTGGGAATGTAAATGTACACCGTTGAAACCTTCCTGGATCTGACCATGATATTTATATCCCATCCAAACCGTTCATAGGGTTATTATCTTTCGGATAAACTGTAGGCACAAATATTATCCTGATATAAAACTTCCGTCCACCCCAGGCGTTCAATCCCCACTTTTTCCTGTGGTATGGCCCACGTGAGTTTTAGATCTGCATGATTTTAAGAGTCCTGTCCTACTGTGGTCTTGAGAAACAGATGGACGGAGTGGATTCATCACAAACATCCCTGTGGGCCCACAAAGCACTGTGAACAGGAATATTTCTGTGCCCTGGGTCACAGGCAATCCGCTTCCGGGAAACGGTGCAGGTAGATCTGATAAAACTGGGAATATCGTAGAGATGTGGAGCCATCTCTCGGCAATACACGTGGCAATGATACCTATCGATAGGAACCGTCCAACATATTTCCGGTCTTTGAAATAAATTAAAAAATTTCTTACCCACCTAAATACTTTACATTCAAGGAATAAATATCGAGTTAGTCTATTAAAAGACCTGACCCAACTAGACATCGAGTCCAGTTTTTGAACTGTGATAACATGAGATGTGATGTAGGATGAAATTCGAAAAGGTATAATCTCTTTTAAGTCTGATCCAATCACGGATTGGATTTTTTTCTTTCTTTCTTTCTTTCTTTCTTTTTTTTCATTTGGAGTTCTAACTAAAGAGAAATGATCCAGCGCTCTCGAAGTAATCTAAGTTATGATAATGCACCATCAGGACACTTGGACAGTCCAATCAACTGATTTGCTGATATCATTAGATCCGTGAGACATTTCATAGGCTATCACATGGAAATTTCACTGATGGGACCACAACTATACAATCAATAGTTTATAAAATGGATGGTGAAGATCACTCATGGTAACAAATTGAGCTATCTGTCTGTTGGGTCCATCTAGGTTACTCATGGTTCTAAAATATCACTTCTCTCGGAGAATCCAAAAGAACCCATCTGCGGCTTGGAAAACTGGGTGCTAGCAAAAAAGAAGGCCAATGTACAGTTAATTGTAAAGAGGATGAATGAACCACACTAACCCCTCTAAGAACACCTCTACGCATGGATACTGGATAGAGGGGATTGCCTACGCTCCTGATGAGCCATTGGATATGAAGGGTCCATCTTGGATACCGGTTGATCAAAGCCATTCTGTCAAAGGACAGTAAAAATGGATGGTAAAACAGCTAAATTTAACATTTCTGTGCAGAATATTGATCTAAACATTGTGTCAGAGTTGGATATTAGGGCATCTGTACCCAGGAAAGCCTCCCGCATATATAAGGTTCAAATCCTACTGCATGCTTTGCATGGCCCATATGCTTGACTTTCTCAGGTTAGCTAGTTTATTACGTATAGATTCCTCCAAAATCGTTCTTCTTTGCTCAGGTAATAAGTGCTTCATGGTTATTGCAATAGCCATGGCCCACTTGCTAGCTTAAGATCATGCCCCAGCCCCAGCCCAGACAACTTGCCAATCAAATGTATTTTTAATCCAATTCAATATCATACTCCAATTGCACCGTCAGAGGAAGACAAAGTGTAGGAAGTGAGGGCACCGCTCACACGGGTTATTCACGGGATCTATCTCATTTTTTGGGCTCATGTCCTAAAATATAATGATCCAAAATCAAAGGACGGTGTGGATAAAACACATCATTGTAGGGCCCACAGATCACCATTTAGTAGTGATGTCGCTATTGGCAGTGTTAATAAGCAATTTGGTCCCTGCCACCCTCAAGTTATTATCAACGAAATATACAAGATGCGGTTTTCACAATCTACTCCTTGTGGCTTAAGATAACCTAATGAATGCTCAACACCCCAGTGGATATACGTACAGGTACCCATTGGAGCACGGGCATGAGCATGAATATGGGTTAATTATTTTATCCATCGGCAGGATCTGAACCAGCTCATGTCCACCCTTACTCTCAATGCATGTTGTCAGTACTGTTGCAATGTTCCTCGGCAGAAAAAACAAAGAAACATTTGATACTAGGGAACGTGACATTGCGAACACACAGTCCATATCTTGGGCCCCATTTTGGAAGGGCCATAGTCCTAAAGATCGACCAAGCAAATGATCGTACAGACCTGATTTGCACCCATAAAAAAGCTCATTAATAAGAGGTAAACAAATAGCATCTTTCTATCAACCTGGTTTTGAGGACATGTCCCATTGAAAGTGGGCCCCTATATAGTCTTGGTGTAGCTCGAGCTACTTTAGGCACCCAGCTTGCTACGTCGGGTTGCAAGATTTGGCCAAATTCACGATTATTAGCTTAGTTTTATTTCAATTTTACTATTTATAGTAAGTTTTGTTTCGATCATAACTTTTGGTCGGTAGTGTTTTAGAGTTTGTGCCCAACATGAAAAGGGCTTAGAATAATTAGCAGAACAATGTGGTTAGGCCCACTGGAAAACTTTCTATTTTTGGCCGATCTAGGAGTAAGTTGGGCTTTCTAGGAGTTTGAGTTTGAGTTGGAGTCTAATACTTTACCTAGGGCTTAGTTTGTTATTTATATGCATTGTAATTTTGTTTTTAGTCATTCAATCAATTATTATACAATTTCTTCATAATTATTTCCTTCTATCTCTTTATTTCTTCTCGTAGATTCGAGAACCACCGGTGAGGAAGATGGTGATCAACCTCCCACGTCCTCCCTGCATTATATATCATGTTTACATGAGCCATTGGAATGCCAATGGATGGGCACACCTCCTTCCTCAAGGAATAGGTTTTCCTTGGTGATAGTGGCCCATCACATAAATTTGGGCCCATCTGTTTCGAGCCATGCTGGCCCGGCTGGGCGCAGCCCAACGTTTTTGTTTCGTAGCTGCACTTGGATGACCCTGGCCCCGCCCATGGACAGCCCTACCTCCGTGCCTGCATGGATTAGGTTTTTTGGGTTCATACATGGGATGAGGTTGTATTAAGGTGTGATGGTGAAGTGGGTGGCAATTGGCTAGCTAGCTTGTGCCCGGCTTCAGTCAAGCCACTTCAACATATAACTCAGCCCAACCCAACTAGAGCCCGTTGGTTCACTGTTTGGGCAGGGCATGGACTCACGTCCTTAATTATATCATGGGCTGGGCCTGCATATGATTAGGCCCGGCTTGAGTGCGACATGCATGTCTTCCCAACTCGACACACTTATATATCATGTCCATAGATATGGTGTATGTATGTTTGTGTATACCCACTAATTAGGGAGGGCTGATATACCTTTAGTCCAATATTCCATTCTTAAACCGGACTATGCTTGTGTCCGGTCGGGCACCTACGCGGTCAGGTCAAGCATTGACCGGATGAATTTTATCTGAGTTGAGTCGGGCTCTATTTAGCTAATGGGTGGTGGGTGAGCTTCAGCTCAAATTCCTAGCCCGTTTTGTAATGTGTAGACTCCATGAGCTGATCATATTAATCAGGGCAGTTGTATATATGGTCCACTTAAAATCATATTAGTCTGATTTTTATACCACGCTATCATCATGGAATGGCCCACCCTTTTCATCTCTCGGATATTATACATTGACATATTGTCCGTGTGAAGAAATGGCCATGTGAAAGTTCACAAACAGCAGTTGCATGTGATAACTTTTCTTTTGAAGGAAAGCTCGACAGAGAAAGAGCAGGCACTCATAACTGCACATGTATAGCAGTAGTTCAAGGGGCGCGCTCCAACCATGGGCTACTGTGGTACTGGGCTGCCATGGGGTCCACATGATGTGTGAAGACAATCCAGCCTGTCCATCATATCTGCCACATCAAAAACCCTTAGGAACCAAAAAGCAGCTCAATCCAAAACTCCAGCCGCGATCAACAGCATAGGCCACAAGGTGAGAGGAGATGCAGGCCGTTGATTTGTGTGAGTGGCCTACTGTGCTGTTTATATGGAATCCAGGCCTTCTGGTTAAGGGGGTAGCCCAAAATTCAGGAGGTTTCACATCTCAAGTGGACCCCTAATTAGAAAGTCAAGAGTGGGCGTCCCATGATCTCCACATTTTACCTATCGTATGGCCCACATAAGTATTTTATCCAGCTGATTTTTTAAATCATTAGGCTTTTCAGAGGTGAAACATCTGATGAACGGAGTGGATAATACATACACATTATGTGGGCCCCACTTCTTCTACAGTAGCTTACGGAGGTAGTGGGCCACAGCAGGGGGATAAGTTGCAAGGGGATGCCCACCATTGATTTACCGGAGGGGGGGGCACAGTTTGTGTATACAGAATCCAGGCCGCCCATACCTATACCTGCCATCCCTGGAACTCAGGTGAGCGCTGGTAAGAATCAACAGTCGGCATCCCTTCGACCACGGTTTCAAGGGGCTTGGCTAAAGCTAGCCCTAAGTCTGTCTGCACCTTGCCCGCACAACACAACATGGTAGAGTTTTGTCTATATATATATATATATATATATATATATATATATATATATATATATATATATATATATATATATATATATATATATATATATAAAATAATAATAATAATCCTGCGGTTACCATGCATTCAAAGTTATAAAACGAAAAAAAAGAAAGAAAAAAAACGGTAAAGAAGAGAGATTCAGAGGGGAAAAGTTAATTTCATTTCAACCATATTTACATATACAGAAGCTTCAAAAAAAAAAAAAAAAAAGGCCATACTCCAAAGATTTAAAACTAAAGAGAGAAAGAGACTTCATTTCCCCTCACATACAGCTCTCTCTCTCTCTCTCTGTCTCTCTCTCTCTCTCTCTCTCTCTCTCTCTCTCTCTCTCTCTCTCTCTCTCTCTCTCATTGCCTAGCCACCGTGAGTGCTGCCATTCTTATGGCAGCATTGCTGATCCGGGCAACAGGGCCGAGGCGGTGAGCCTCTAGCTTCTGCAGGGAGTGCAGCACCACTCATCATTAGAAGTAGGAAAAAAACCAACTTAAGAACGCTTAGAACGTTGATCTTCATCATTTTGTCAGAGAGAGAGAGGGAGTGAGAGAGAGTATGGATTACCCCTCTCCCGTTGCCGAGTTTTATAGACGGTGAGAATGATCTCGGCCGTCTGTAGTGCTGCCACATGTAGGGTTATGATTCATTCACCCTGACAAAGTCCAACAACCACATTCACCTCTTCTTCCCTTCCCTTCTCCCTTCTCTGGAATTCGGATAAAAACGGAACCTTTCCAAATGAGAAATTTCCCGGCAAAGTAAGCTCCTGTAATTGGAAGCTGTGTGGGGCCCACAGATATTCCCGTCACGAATCCACTCCGTCCATCAGTTTTTAAATACAACATTAAGATAAACACTTAAAAATCACACAGATTTAAAACTCGCATGAGCCCCACCACACGAAACAGCAGCAATTAAACTCCCACCATTGGAAAATTTGTGGGGCCCACAGAAGCTTTTTGTCAGGATGATATTTCTGATTACAGTTTATCTTATTGGTAATAAGCCTATGAACGGTTTGGATAGCATGAAAACATCATAGTCAGCTCCAGGAAGGTTTCAACAGTGGATATTTCCGTTCCCACTGTTTCACGTGATGTGGCCCACAGGAGCTTACAATCTGATGAAGGGCTCAGATAGTTGATGTGGGCACTGAGCAGTACAATCCAGACTTTCAAGATGTAAGGATTGATAGCCACAAATCTCAACATCCTTCCTTGATTTATGGACACAAACCAGGAAACTCCCAGCTCTTGTGATACCAATTAACTACACAGGACCCATCCCAAGCTCATACATCTTAGACACAAACCAGGACCTCCATTATCAATCCAAGCCTCTTACCATCTCATTACTGGAAACCATACTCCCAGTATTTCAAAGCCGCCAATGGAGATGTTTTTCACATTGACAAAATCAGTTCTCCAGTCTCCATTTCGATCTTTCCAACCCTTACCATCACTCATTGTCTGTTAGGTTCTCCTCTCTCTGGTAAGGATCTTATCATTGGTTTTGATATACTCCAGAACATCAAAAAGCTCAAATGGTCTCCAACAGGTCTCCGCCATAATTCACATTTCCTTCCCTGGTCCACAATCCCAGCTCTTCATTATGCGGAACCTCTGTCTCAAATCCGTCAGCAGCTCGTTCACCATTGTTGCGCCAATTCACATGCAGAATTCCAGTCCAAGCATTCGTCTCCGCTCTGGACACGTCCCGAGTTTTTTATCCGTCTCCCTTTCAAGGATAACATTCGTGTTACTCCCATGAAAGCCAGTCATCAAGGGATGAATCCTGACCACATGGCCCTTGCGAATTCTGAATTAGAAGGACTTCTTGCTCAGTCCCTCATCGAGCCCACAAACAGTCCATGGGCTTGTGAAGCCTTCTATGTGAACAAAAGAAGTGAACAAGTTCGAGGAAAGATGCGCCTTGTCATCAACTATCAACCGTTGAACAAGTTTCTTCAGGATGACAAGTTTCCTCTCCCATATAAATCGTCTCTCTTCCAGCATATTGCCGATGCCCGGATTTTCTCCAAGTTTGATCTTAAGGCAGGATTCTGGCAATTGGGTGTTCACCCGGAAGAACGATTTAAAACAGCATTTACCGTCCCCAATGCGCACTACCAGTGGACAGTAATGCCCTTTGGTTTGAAAACTGCACCGTCCCTTTTCCAAAAGGCGATGATTCAGCTTTTCCAACCACTCCTTGCTCATTGTCTGGTTTATATTGACGATCTTCTCTTATTTTCACCAGACCATGACACTCATGCCCGACTTTTCCAGCAATTTCATGACATCTGCTATGAACATGGCATTATGCTCTCTGAAGCAAAAATGCACCTTGCCAAGACCGACATTGATTTTCTTGGCATGCACATCAAAGATGGACGATATGCGCCTCAGCCTCATATTGCGCATCATCTTCTCCAGTTTCCTGATCAGCTGACCAGTACGAAGCAAATCCAGCAGTTATTAGGCATAGTAAACTATGTCTCAGACTTCATTCCTCATGTCAGCCGCTACAGAAGTCTCCTCTCTCGACTTCTCAGGAAAGATGCTCCATCTTGGTCGAAGGATAACACCACTGCTGTACAGGCCCTGAAACGCATCGTTCCTCAACTTCCTCCGTTGCAAATTCCGCACAAACAAGGAACACGTATCTTGCAGACTGATGCAAGTGATACTCAGTGGGGTGCTGTTCTCCTTCAGGACGTTAATGGAACCCGCCAGATATGTGGATACAAGAGTGGCTACTTCAAACAGTCTGAACAACATTACCACTCCACATACAAGGAAATTCTGGCCGTGAAGAATGGTATCTCCAAGTTCCAGTTTCATCTCGTCGGCCATCACTTCATCATTGAAATGGACATGTCAGCTTTTCCAAACATGCTCCACTTCAAGAACAAGACATTGCCTCAACCACAGTTGTTGAGATGGTCGAATTGGTTTTCTCAATGGAACTTCACAGTGAACAGGATTAAAGGCAGAAACAATGTCCTCGCTGATTTCCTATCCAGAATGCAGTTACCCGAAGAACATCCTATACTTCCGGTTCATCAGCTCAGCCTTCCCTGCCTGTTCCCCCTAGAGAGAATCTATTCCCTTCCTCTTGAGATCCGCAACATGATCTCCGACCTGCACTTCAAGCATCGAACCCGCGAAAACATCCGAACCTTCCTCGATATTCATCTGCGTCGGAACCTTCCCGTTTTCGAAAGAATCCCTCATCCAGCCTATCCATATCTGACCCCCCTGACCTTTCGAAATCTCCGGTTTGTTCCCCCAAAAGCTTTATGTTTTCTCTGGTATCTCACAGAACAGTGGACGATCACTGTCATCTTCGATGCAGCCCTGTTGCAGCTCTACTTCATTCATACCAATCTTTGGATGAATGACCTGAGTACAGAAACACGTGGTCTCCTCAAATTCTTCGAATGGTTTCAGCCATTACATATCTGGAGATCTCTGCTCGACGATCATCATGCTGACTATGTGGAAATTGAATTCAGAAATCCTCGAGATCTGATACATGTTCCAGATGGTGACTCGTACTATGTTCCTTACGCCCATGATCGCGCCGTGATCCGGCAATGGCGCCCGTATAATCTCTCAAGATCATGGCAGTCACACCGAGAAGTCTTCACGCTCTTCAAAAGACACATGTGTGACCTCAATCATGTCCCATGGCAAGATATCCCTTCGAACATATGGGAATATCCGTTCACCGCCTCTGATGACGTTGGCCTGCAGCATTTCGCCGACTACTGCGCCGCTCATTTCGACTCCATTGATGCAACCACAAGCTCAAGTTCCACTGGAGACTCTGGCGATGAATAGTGTTTTGGTGAATAGTGCCCGATGAATAGTGCTTGTGGGCCCCACATGCGCACGTGTCATGGTGGGCCCCACCAGAGTTATTGCCCATGCCACCTCATGCCTAAAGTCCTTATCAGGAATAGTGACACTATTTACAATAGTGCTCAACTATTCATCCCTATTCACAGATGGTGACGTTTCTTACTCATGCAGACGCTCACGTGCCCTGCTACGTGTCCACTTGTCAGACAGTAATAAATTCCAGACTGCTGCAGTTACTCCGATCTGATCCGTCTGATGCGACCAGAAGGGACACGTTGCCTACCAGCTCAGCTCTCCGGACTTCAACATCTTTCAAGTCCGATATCTATCCTCTCGCGGATTTGAACGGCTCTGGAATCCGCATGTACAGTGTGTTTATGTTTGGCTATAAATAGAGGGCTCTCCCTCAGTTGTAAGCAGATCGGTTCCGGGGAGCTTAATCCAGTCCGGTGGTGAAGCACAGCAAGGTCATTCAGGCAGAAGTTCTTCGAAGTCTGATATTGTGGTATGGGCAAATGGGCTCTACGAGTGAACCTCCAGTGAGGATGAGCTCTTATCCAATTTTATCCTTTTTTATTTCTGTCCAGTGACTCGTTTCTCATGTAAATGCTTATTGTGTTCTCCATTTTTCTGACTGATTCTGGTCTCTGTTTTGTTAATCCAAACCCTGCAAATTTCTCCTTGGTCAGTTTAAGCCGTCCATGACGATTTTTAGGTACTACCTACGTCAGGTATGTGGGTTTTCTGATTGTTTTCTCCCCCTTCCTCCTGTAGTATCTTCAGTAAGATATCACTGTTCCTTTATTATGGTTTATAACAGTTTCCTGTTCAGTATGTCTATCACAGTCCCTACGCTGGCTTATAACAGTCCCTGTTCAGTATGTGTATCGCCGTTCCTACGAAGTACACATATCAACGTTTCCTGATTAGTATGCTCTGCACCTGCGCTTTCTAAGCGATCTCTTGCATCAGAAAACTGGAAATTTTGATATGTAGAAAAGTGGGTTGACAGCCATATGCAGAACCCGGGTGACCGTTACATTCCAACACGGGGTTGACAGTGCTCGGCAGAACCCTTGAACCTGTTATCTTCCAAAACGAGGTTGACGGTGATGATCAGAACCGTTACTACAGGAAAATACTTGTGAACTCCAGGCTTATGCGTAAGATCCCACGAAGAGGTAAGCTAGGACCCCGATAGGCGGACGCTGAGGCAGGAGGCCGTTTAGTCTGCGACTGGGGCGGAATACCCAAGGGGATGAATACCGTAGCATGCCTGGTGTAACTGTTGGTGATTTCACAAGTATGGTGCTTATGCATATTGTAGGGAGACGTATCCCAGGAAAACCATGCACCTCCACTAGGAATTTTGCCTAGTTTGTCATGCTCTCAGCTTTTGTTCGACCAGGTGAAATGTTTTGCCTATTTGGATAACATGCGAGATCTTATGTATCGGTTAGATCTATCATCTTTCTATCATTAATCTACATGAGACAGAGCTGCGTTTCACTGATAGAATTAAAACTGATAAAAAGGGATAACCTCGTACTTCTGTGATGTTTTCCTCCACAGCTACCTTGGCTCCACACCCACAGCCATGTGGGAAGCTTCATCTTCACGCCAGACACCTTCGTTTCCTTCTCCTCGGAGTTGGCTCTCCTCCAGCCCCATAGACATACCGGCTGAAGAAGCTAGCATTCTTCAAGCTCTATGGGATGCACAAGGCACACACACGTCTTAACAAGCTGTATTTATGTTTTACAGTTAGCCCGTCAGTGCTTAACCTTTTACAGGAACAAGCAAATGGCCTACTTGGGACGTTACGACAGGACGTCTACGAAAGGAGGTGTTTACGCCGCTGCAGACACGAAGCGCTGTTTACAAACAATTTCTTTCCTGTCACCCAATACGCTGAGTGTGGCATGAACCTCCAAAGAAATCCAAGTATGCTACCAGAAGTCTGCACCAAACATCTATTCTCTACATTGGATCGACGCTCTCATCCAAGATCATACGCGTGCAGATGCCGGCTAACACATCAAGGAGCTCACAACGTCTACAGCTACAAGATTTATGTATTACCTTTGTGCTAGTTATCTAGTTAGCTTTGTATTTCTTTTTCTTGTGTAAGTCGAAAAAGATCGGTTCCATCAAGAGTGCTTAGTCTAATGAGAGTCTTTTAAGTGTGCTTTGAAGTCAGGTTCTGTAAGTAGGAAATTAGTCTTTTCTACAGTCCATGTAATGAGCGATTAGTAAATACAGAGTGATGTTTTGTTTTAAAATACGTTTGCATATTAGCCATCCATGTTTGAGAAATTCTAAATTACTCCTTATCTTTGATACTTCATTTTATGCCCCTTTTCATCGTAATGTTTTATACCGTTCATGGCAGCATACCTCTAAGCATTTAGTATGTGTCCCGCCTGCATAATCGCCCTTTTAGGCTTTTTAATATTTGTTTTCATGTTTGTTTGTCTAGCATACTTGTATCTGTATGTATCTTCCGTCATATCTGATTAGGATTTTTCCATTTTGTTGTGCTTCCGTCCATCTATGTTTTCTTTCATCATCTAGGTTCATTTGAACCATGTTTACAAGAATTTTCTTTCCTGTCTAGTTAGCTTGATGTTAGTCTGTTTAGTTAGCATAATAGCGTCCTTAACACGTTGCTAGAGTTTTTAGCATGTTAACCTGGTTTAGGGTTTAGGGTTTAGCCCCCTGTGTAGTTAATTGGTATCAGAGCCATGTCTGCTTTCTAAACCGTTTGAGGTCTCGGAGGAGGTGACGACTTTCCGGTAATGCCCGGCATAAGGCATGTGGGTTTTCTGATCGGTTTCTTCCACTACCTGTAGTATCTTCAGTAAGATATCACTGTTCCTTTATTATGGTTTATAACAGTTTCCTGTTCAGTATGTCTATCACAGTCCCTACGCTGGCTTATAACAGTCCCTGTTCAGTATGTGTATCGCCGTTCCTACGAAGTATACCTATCAACGTTTCCTGATTAGTATGCTCTGCACCTGCGCTTTCTAAGCGATCTCTTGCATCAGAAAACTGGAAATTTTGATATGTAGAAAAGTGGGTTGACAGCCATATGCAGAACCCGGGTGACCGTTACATTCCAACACGGGGTCGACAGTGCTCGGCAGAACCCTTGAACCTGTTATCTTCCACAACGAGGTTGACGGTGATGATCAGAACCGTTACTACAGGAAAATACTTGTGAACTCCAGGCTTATGCGTAAGATCCCACGAAGAGGTAAGCTAGGACCCCGATAGGCGGACGCTGAGGCAGGAGGCCGTTTAGTCTGCGACTGGGGCGGAATACCCAAGGGGATGAATACCGTAGGATGCCTGGTGTAACTGTTGGTGATTTCACAAGTAATATTTGTATGATGCTCATACATCTTAGTCCACTAAGACACCAGCCAGGAAAATCACAGCTCTTGTTTCGGCAATACTATATCGTCTGATCCAACCTCGAGATCTACTCATCTCACCATTATCCTTTTCTCATCTCATGGCTTCTAAATCTTCTTTCAAGATGTCCAGTCCGTCTGCATCATCTTTGTCTTTGCATAGTAGGTCTGCCCATAAGTTAGATTATTTATATGAGGTTGCATATAAGGATAGTAAGGTCCCTGTTACGGATTATCCCATCATGGACCCTTATAAATATTTTCAAAAACCGCATCGCACCGTTTCCACTGTTGTTCGAAAACTCATTTCATCTCCAAACCTTGAGAAAAAGGAGTATGCGATGGCTTCAAAGTTTGGCCAATGTCCCATCCCGGCCAACCAACTCGAACAGTTCATTCCTATCGAGTTGCCTCAAGAACTACTCCCTCAGTGGCAAGCAGAAGGGTACTCCCATCTCCACTTTGGTGCAGTACGCCTTTGTCTCACTTTCCATGGTCGAAAAGGTCTTCCGGTCTCAACGAAGATGGCGCTCTTGGATACCCGATTCCAAGAATATCAGCATGCCTCTATAGGCACGATCCAGACTACACTCAACGCTGGCACGGTCTTTGTGACGCTGTATCCAAACTATAACATTCCATTCAGCGATTCACGTCTCTTTGATGCGTTGAAAGTCCAGATCCAGATAGCCGGTGTTTTGCAAGATGTTAACACCATGGCCGCCACTCTTCATTATCAGGTCGCTTTCCGGGTGCAGAATCATGCTATCGATCTCCCCGTACCGGATAATCGACTCCATGAAGATGCTCTTCTCATTTCAGTAGACAGGAACACTGTACCCAAGTGCACGTTCGTTCCCCGTCAACTTTCTACTGAACAGCTTCAATCGATCCTTCCTTACAGTTGGATTACCCATTATGAGAAGCACTTTGCGTCTTCCAAGGTGATACACCAAGATCACCCGATCTACATTCGCCATAAGGACAAGACGGTTGAAACTCGCTTCAATCCTTCTGACGAAGCTGAGTCAGCCACAGTCTTTCCGACGCCCTTTGCAGCAGCTTCAGAACCCACTCCGTTGATGTTCACCCAGTCTCTCACAGACGGTGAGCAACACTTTCTGAACGCTATGGATCCAGCTCCGACTTCAGTATGTTACACTCGATGGCTGCAGAGCCAAGATCGCCACATCTACTGGGATGTTTGCGATTGCAGCAAATGTCTTCGTGACAACTTTCAGCTGAAGTACGAAATGACTGATCCGTTGCCGAAAGCCTCTTCCCAGGCTAAGCTACAAGAGAGATATGACGCTGGTGATCCAGAAGTTGGTCTTCTTGGAGAATCCTCTGGCAAGTTCGATTTTTATGTCCTGTATCCATCATCTAAGAGGACTGCAGCCTCTTCATCCTCAGGACCAGCAACTTCGCCGCCAAAGACTACTCTCATGCCTTACTATGAGCAAGCGCTCACTGCACTCAACGGGCGAGTATCTTTGCTTCCTCCAGTGCAGCCTTCCCTTCAAGACAGGCTCCCTACAGACTATCCTATGGTCTGCATGCAAGATCAAATCCCTCCACCAGCACCAGACTCGACTCCTTTATCGGCACCGCCTGCAACACCATCTTTGGGCACTTCCATCGCCTTTGCTCCACCTACGGATTTTGAATATCCTCAGCACCGAGTAAAGCATGTATGGAAAATCCGCACTCCCACGGGCTCATCTCCCGATGGCGCTCCTCGCCAAGTCTCTCAGGCAGAAGCATCGTTAAACTGGCAGGCCGAGAACGCTGTTCATCAGAATCGTGCTCTTCAACAGATTCTGGATGAGCAACGCAAGATTACGACTGACGTTCAGCGACAACACTCACTTATCAATCATTGCAAGTCCCAACTTGAGGACGTTGAACAGCAGTTGCGTTACTTGACAACCTCGCGTCTGGACTTCCAGACTGCCGCCGCTCTTGAGACCAGAGAAATTACTTACAGATCCAACTGAAGAGTCTACAGTCGCCGCAGCCGCCGCCTCTCCCTCTTCCAAACCCGCATCTGTCCCATCATCCTTTCTCTTACCCAGAACCAGTTCATGTCCCTCATTTCCGGCCACAGCCTCTACAGAGCAAACCCATCTTTGGTCAGTTCCCTGAACCACCTATCATACAACCCAGACCTTTGCTCTTACCCACTCAGCCAAGAATGAACCCATTTCCCAGCCAAGCTTCTACCTCACAGCCAGTCCCCTCAGTAAAAGGAAAAGAACCTCTCATCTCACACCCTTTTACCACTCCTGATGCGATGGCTTCATCAACCTACCACCCTGATACGCTTCCAAAGAACCATCCTAATCCAGTCTACTCCTTTCTTCGTGCCCAAGCCTTACGGCCTGCGACTCCTCCATCCGTCTCTTCCAGCGACGTTGGCACTACAGAAGACGATCTTGATATAGATCTCTCGAGTCTCTTTCTCCATGAGCAACATCCTGGTGCACAGTATTATCAACCTGCTCCTCATGTTGATGAATACGATGAACATCCGGACGATCAGGCAATGCCCGATCCAGATCCTCGATTCGTTCCTCCGGATACTTCTGACATCAAGAAGCTCTTCACTCTTGATGATATCCCATTTGCGGAATGGCACAACCGACTGATGGATATTTATGCATGGATTTCGGCTGACGTTGAACGCCCTGGTGGTAATCTCTGCCAAACCTTATGTAAAGTCTCGGCTCGCTTTACTGGGCGCTTACGAGATTGGTGGATGGCCCTTGGAAACCTTCGCCGTCTCCAACTTCTCAACGTTGCTTCCATCAATGAGTTCGTTGGTTGTATCTACCAGGAATTCCTCGGTACATATGAAGATCATATCAGTACAGCTCGGAATGAATTCCTCCGCATGAAAGTCTGTTCATACCGCCGTGCTGATCTCGACAAACACTACATCAACATGTCGAGACGCTTCTACATGATCAACGGCATCGACGACGTCAATCTCAAAAAGACGTATCTGAACTCGTTACCAGATCCTCTTGGTGACGAAGCTGAAAAACTCATTGTCGCAAGAAATCAACACTTGTCTGATCTGTCCCTTGGTCAGATCCATCATATCTCTCTGCTGGCAATCGAGAAGCTCTGCAACAATCACAAGTTCCTTCAGAATGTCGAAAAGCTCGGCAAAGAACTCGGCACAGCCTGTCACAAGCCTTATCTGCAGATCAAGTGCAAAGAGAAGAACCACTGTGATTGTCGTTCAAAGAAAAAGTCCCGTTCCCTCAAAGTCAAGGATCTTCCTCGCAAGCTCCGACATAAACGGAAGAAAGGATTTCGCCGGTGGAAATTCTTAAAGAAGAAGGGAACACGCCACCTCACCACAGATCGGTGCTATCTGTGCGGCAAGAAAGGCCATTTCGCCAAAAATTGTCACAGTCGTGGGAAAGCCAAATACGCCAAGATGATTGAACAAGCAATGGCTATGATTCCTGACGACGACGGTGTGGATCTTGAATCCGTCTTCTCTCTCTGTGATGAATTCGATCCAGGAGCTATTCTAGCAATAGATTATGACTCCGTGGATTCGATGGACATAGACTCCGACAGCAGCAGCTCTTCGTCTGATGATGAGCAGTCTGAAACTTCTGGAATTAACGGAATATTTGAAGCTCTCCAAGTCCCTTCATCTCCCGGAGATCTTCATATTCAACAGTCTCCTTTGGTCAAAGTTTCGCTGTCCCTGTCTGCTGAGTCTCCTCCTCTTTTGGTAATCGCTCTCCTTGATACTGGTGCCTCTTGCTCCATTATCAATCCTAGCCTCTTACCATCTCATTACTGGAAACCATACTCCCAGTATTTCAAAGCCGCCAATGGAGATGTTTTTCACATTGACAAAATCAGTTCTCCAGTCTCCATTTCGATCTTTCCAACCCTTACCATCACTCATTGTCTGTTAGGTTCTCCTCTCTCTGGAAAGGATCTTATCATTGGTTTTGATATACTCCAGAACATCAAAAAGCTCAAATGGTCTCCCACAGGTCTCCGCCATAATTCACATTTCCTTCCCTGGTCCACAATCCCAGCTCTTCATTATGCGGAACCTCTGTCTCAAATCCGTCAGCAGCTCGTTCACCATTGTTGCGCCAATTCACATGCAGAATTCCAGTCCAAGCATTCGTCTCCGCTCTGGACACGTCCCGAGTTTTTTATCCGTCTCCCTTTCAAGGATAACATTCGTGTTACTCCCATGAAAGCCAGTCATCAAGGGATGAATCCTGACCACATGGCCCTTGCGAATTCTGAATTAGAAGGACTTCTTGCTCAGTCCCTCATCGAGCCCACAAACAGTCCATGGGCTTGTGAAGCCTTCTATGTAAACAAAAGAAGTGAACAAGTTCGAGGAAAGATGCGCCTTGTCATCAACTATCAACCGTTGAACAAGTTTCTTCAGGATGACAAGTTTCCTCTCCCATATAAATCGTCTCTCTTCCAGCATATTGCCGATGCCCGGATTTTCTCCAAGTTTGATCTTAAGGCAGGATTCTGGCAATTGGGTGTTCACCCGGAAGAACGATTTAAAACAGCATTTACCGTCCCCAATGCGCACTACCAGTGGACAGTAATGCCCTTTGGTTTGAAAACTGCACCGTCCCTTTTCCAAAAGGCGATGATTCAGCTTTTCCAACCACTCCTTGCTCATTGTCTGGTTTATATTGACGATCTTCTCTTATTTTCACCAGACCATGACACTCATGCCCGACTTCTCCAGCAATTTCATGACATCTGCTATGAACATGGCATTATGCTCTCTGAAGCAAAAATGCACCTTGCCAAGACCGACATTGATTTTCTTGGCATGCACATCAAAGATGGACGATATGCGCCTCAGCCTCATATTGCGCATCATCTTCTCCAGTTTCCTGATCAGCTGACCAGTACGAAGCAAATCCAGCAGTTCTTAGGCATAGTGAACTATGTCTCCGACTTCATTCCTCATGTCAGCCGCTACAGAAGTCTCCTCTCTCGACTTCTCAGGAAAGATGCTCCATCTTGGTCGAAGGATCACACCACTGCTGTACAGGCCCTGAAACGTATCGTTCCTCAACTTCCTCCGTTGCAAATTCCGCACAAACAAGGAACACGTATCTTGCAGACTGATGCAAGTGATACTCAGTGGGGTGCTGTTCTCCTTCAGGACGTTAATGGAACCCGCCAGATATGTGGATACAAGAGTGGCTACTTCAAACAGTCTGAACAACATTACCACTCCACATACAAGGAAATTCTGGCCGTGAAGAATGGTATCTCCAAGTTCCAGTTTCATCTCGTCGGCCATCACTTCATCATTGAAATGGACATGTCAGCTTTTCCAAACATGCTCCACTTCAAGAACAAGACATTGCCTCAACCACAGTTGTTGAGATGGTCGAATTGGTTTTCTCAATGGAACTTCACAGTGAACAGGATTAAAGGCAGAAACAATGTCCTCGCTGATTTCCTATCCAGAATGCAGTTACCCGAAGAACATCCTATACTTCCGGTTCATCAGCTCAGCCTTCCCTGCCTGTTCCCCCTAGAGAGAATCTATTCCCTTCCTCTTGAGATCCGCAACATGATCTCCGACCTGCACTTCAGGCATCGAACCCGCGAAAACATCCGAACCTTCCTCGATATTCATCTGCGTCGGAACCTTCCCGTTTTCGAAAGAATCCCTCATCCAGCCTATCCATATCTGACCCCCCTGACCTTTCGAAATCTCCGGTTTGTTCCCCCAGAAGCTTTATGTTTTCTCTGGTATCTCACAGAACAGTGGACGATCACTGTCATCTTCGATGCAGCCCTGTTGCAGCTCTACTTCATTCATACCAATCTTTGGATGAATGACCTGAGTACAGAAACACGTGGTCTCCTCAAATTCTTCGAATGGTTTCAGCCATTACATATCTGGAGATCTCTGCTCGACGATCATCATGCTGACTATGTGGAAATTGAATTCAGAAATCCTCGAGATCTGATACATGTTCCAGATGGTGACTCGTACTATGTTCCTTACGCCCATGATCGCGCCGTGATCCGGCAATGGCGCCCGTATAATCTCTCAAGATCATGGCAGTCACACCGAGAAGTCTTCACGCTCTTCAAAAGACACATGTGTGACCTCAATCATGTCCCATGGCAAGATATCCCTTCGAACATATGGGAATATCCGTTCACCGCCTCTGATGACGTTGGCCTGCAGCATTTCGCCGACTACTGCGCCGCTCATTTCGACTCCATTGATGCAACCACAAGCTCAAGTTCCACTGGAGACTCTGGTGATGAATAGTGTTTTGGTGAATAGTGCCCGATGAATAGTGCTTGTGGGCCCCACATGCGCACGTGTCATGGTGGGCCCCACCAGAGTTATTGCCCATGCCACCTCATGCCTAAAGTCCTTATCAGGAATAGTGACACTATTTACAATAGTGCTCAACTATTCATCACTATTCACAGATGGTGACGTTTCTTACTCATGCAGACGCTAACGTGCCCTGCTACGTGTCCACTTGTCAGACAGTAATAAATTCCAGACTGCTGCAGTTACTCCGATCTGATCCGTCTGATGCGACCCGAAGGGACACGTTGCCTACCAGCTCAGCTCTCCGGACTTCAACATCTTTCAAGTCCGATATCTATCCTCTTGCGGATTTGAACGGCTCTGGAATCCGCATGTACAGTGTGTTTATGTTTGGCTATAAATAGAGGGCTCTCCCTCAGTTGTAAGCAGATCGGTTCCATCAAGAGTGCTTAGTCTAATGAGAGTCTTTTAAGTGTGCTTTGAAGTCAGGTTCTGTAAGTAGGAAATTAGTCTTTTCTACAGTCCATGTAATGAGCGATTAGTAAATACAGAGTGATGTTTTGTTTTAAAATACGTTTGCATATTAGCCATCCATGTTTGAGAAATTCTAAATTACTCCTTATCTTTGATACTTCATTTTATGCCCCTTTTCATCGTAATGTTTTATACCGTTCATGGCAGCATACCTCTAAGCATTTAGTATGTGTCCCGCCTGCATAATCGCCCTTTTAGGCTTTTTAATATTTGTTTTCATGTTTGTTTGTCCAGCATACTTGTATCTGTATGTATCTTCCGTCATATCTGATTAGGAATTTTCCATTTTGTTGTGCTTCCGTCCATCTATGTTTTCTTTCATCATCTAGGTTCATTTGAACCATGTTTACAAGAATTTTCTTTCCTGTCTAGTTAGCTTGATGTTAGTCTGTTTAGTTAGCGTAATAGCGTCCTTAACACGTTGCTAGGGTTTTAGCGTGTTAACCTGGTTTAGGGTTTAGGGTTTAGCCCCCTGTGTAGTTAATTGGTATCAAAGCGTAAGATCCCACGAAGAGGTAAGCTAGGACCCCGATAGGCGGACGCTGAGGCAGGAGGCCGTTTAGTCTGCGACTGGGGCGGAATACCCAAGGGGATGAATACCGTAGGATGCCTGGTGTAACTGTTGGTGATTTCACAAGTAATATTTGTATGATGCTCATACATCTTAGTCCACTAAGACACCAGCCAGGAAAATCACAGCTCTTGTTTCGGCAATACTATATCGTCTGATCCAACCTCGAGATCTACTCATCTCACCATTATCCTTTTCTCATCTCATGGCTTCTAAATCTTCTTTCAAGATGTCCAGTCCGTCTGCATCATCTTTGTCTTTGCATAGTAGGTCTGCCCATAAGTTAGATTATTTATATGAGGTTGCATATAAGGATAGTAAGGTCCCTGTTACGGATTATCCCATCATGGACCCTTATAAATATTTTCAAAAACCGCATCGCACCGTTTCCACTGTTGTTCGAAAACTCATTTCATCTCCAAACCCTGAGAAAAAGGAATATGCGATGGCTTCAAAGTTTGGCCAATGTCCCATCCCGGCCAACCAACTCGAACAGTTCATTCCTATCGAGTTGCCTCAAGAACTACTCCCTCAGTGGCAAGCAGAAGGGTACTCCCATCTCCACTTTGGTGCAGTACGCCTTTGTCTCACTTTCCATGGTCGAAAAGGTCTTCCGGTCTCAACGAAGATAGCGCTCTTGGATACCCGATTCCAAGAATATCAGCATGCCTCTATAGGCACGATCCAGACTACACTCAACGCTGGCACGGTCTTTGTGACGCTGTATCCAAACTATAACATTCCATTCAGCGATTCACGTCTCTTTGATGCGTTGAAAGTCCAGATCCAGATAGCCGGTGTTTTGCAAGATGTTAACACCATGGCCGCCACTCTTCATTATCAGGTCGCTTTCCGGGTGCAGAATCATGCTATCGATCTCCCCGTACCGGATAATCGACTCCATGAAGATGCTTTTCTCATTTCAGTAGAAAGTTGACGGGGAACGAACGTGCACTTGGGTACAGTGTACCCAAGTCCCTTAGGATATCTTTAATGGGTTTGGTGAAATGGGTCCCTAGGATATCTTTAATTTCAACCGTCCAATAAATGTTCACCAATCCGACATGTGTAATATTTGGTTAATGATATCTGTAAACTGGAATCCATTATTTAGACAGTTTAATCTGAATTGATTATATTCTAACCTATACAATTACAAAGTGGCTGATTATTATCTAACACACTCTACCAGAGTATCCAAGCTATCTCCATTTAAATAACGGTTTAGATCCTCCAAATCCCATTGTGTGCGAGATAGTCAGATAGGTGGTTTATGGCCAAGACATCTAGACCGTTAAAACGGCATAATGAATAGCTTAGCATAACCTTATGCATGCACTCATATCTGGCCTATCAGAATTGTGGGTCCCACTTCGGATGGAGCATAAACCCAGAACCTGTTTAGCCATTGCATGTGATCGCTTTTGTTTCCATTTTCGTCATTTTTTACTTCTACTCATGGAAGAGATTAAGTCCAACCGGTTGGACCACAAGCTATGGTTCATCCAATGGACAACATCAAACTATTAAGTGAATTTGATATCCAACCTTGAAAATAGATTGGCCCCACCATGAGAATCACATACTGAAGAAATCAGGCCCATATACGGATGCAGTGGGCCACACAGTAGAAAACAATTTCTAGCAATTGATAGATAACAAAATACAAATTCGGCCCAATCCATTAGTGGATTTGGCTTATTTTTAGCTCAAGGAATTCTGCTGACTCGGCCAACCAATTGGACGGACTGGATGTCGCACACACATTAAAAGTTGTAAGTTATCAACTGGGTGGATCATAAATTGTAGTCCAGCCGGTTAGACTTGAGACTAATCTATATACACCGGGCCAGAATATGGACGGTTCACATCAATATACACGGGAGGGACTCGATCCTAAGGCGCTCTTAGCATGTTCAAGTGGGTACATGATTAAGTGATATAGACCGTCCATTCAATGGGGGATGGTCCATCTATAATCGAAGCTTGGCCTTATTCTTTTAGACAAGATATGTGTATGTTATGTGTAATTATCCAAATTATCTTCATGGGGACCTTCGGATGGACGGTTATCTTTTACGTGCAAGTATGCAATTTGCTTCCTGATCTGAATCTGTTCCTGAGATGGTTCCACTAGATCTCATCCAATATCGGGAAATTTATTTACACCCACCCATATAACGCACAGGTGCGCGATATCCAAGCCATTCATTGAAGGCCCCATTGCTTAGGGGATGTTATGGTAGGTGCAGATGGACTCGGATTCGGTAGTGACCCTATAGTAGTGGTCGGTGCTGGAAAATCTTTGTGAGCCCCACCATGATGTATGTGTTTTATCAACACCTTCTGTCTATTTTGCCAGCTTATCTAAGGGAATGAGCCCAAAAATCAGGCAGATTCAAATCTCAAGTGGACCACACCATAGGAAGAAGTGTTGACTGAATGCCCACCATTAAATACTTCCTGAGGGTCATAGAAGCCGTTCCCGGTGGTCTACCTGAGCCACTTCCCATTTAGATTGGCCTCAAACTTGATTTGGAAGTGGGGTTGGACTTTGACTTGTAGATCAACTTAAAATATTTTAAATTCTCACAATCTTCTCATTAATGTCTAATATTGGGTGTACAATGAAAACTATATGACACTTGTTTTTCTATTCAAGAAATGCTCATTCACCATCTCACGTGAAATGTACATGAAAGTATATATCTATGGCTCAGCAGTAGACTCACGAGCGTTTCAACATGAGGTCATTGATTGGAGCACCCATTATGGTCTGAGTGCGTAGGCATGTGTGGGGGTGTGGTGATTAAAAAAAAAAAAAATAGGGTACCACATGGTATGTTTAAATTTATTTTCTATCTCAAAGATATGAAATATTTGAATGCTTTGAAAATTTTAAAGCATTTAAACAAAAATTAATCTATTAAAAGATTAAAAGAAATTTAAATGATAATGTTGAAGAGTACACGTCTAATGATTTTAATATACAGGGAAAAGGTATTATCCTATAAATGTTCATAAAGGTTTCAATGGGTAGATTTTCACTCTTAACTATTGTCTATGGTATGGCCCACCCAAGTCATGAATTGGCCTGAGTTTTAGGTCCATGGCCCACCACGGAATGGTGTATTGTGTGGATTCCCATCACATATCACTCTCATAAGAACTCAGAGCACTTTGAGAACTTATATCACATGATGTGAGCCCAAAATCTAAACTGTCCACATGATGGAACACCTCAAAAAACCCCTATGGCCTAATTTTTACCTTAATCCAAAAATTTAGCAGGTCATCTCCGCAAATAGAGAGGAAAATCAGGGGAGGAAACTATTTTTTTTCTCTATGGCCCACCAAAGTTCTGAATCAGGGTAAAAATTCGACTTTGAGGGTTTCGTGGGGTGTTGCATCACATGGATAGTTCAGATTTTAGACTTATATTATCATGTGAGTGAGCTCTCAAAAAATGCTGACGAATTCTCATGAGAATTGGTCCGCGAGAGAGAGGAACCGCAAGTGAGCATTCCTCTCTCTCTCTCTCTCTCTCTCTCTCTCTCTCTCTCTCTATATATATATATATATATATAGACACACATACAAATGGGAAATGGTACTATGAGGTCTAAGTTGTATGGGCGCCATTGTGATGTGGATTGAACATCAACATCGTGTATTAGATGGGTTCCCTTTAGGTTATGGGATATACCAAAAATCAGCCATATATGAAACTAAGGTGGGCCATACCATCTAAAACCATGTGAAGCCATGCCTAAAACATCTAAAGGCACTTGGTGGGGCCCACCTGGGTTTTGGATGCAGCTGAAATTAATGGTCGTACCCCTCATTTGAGTGGAACACACATAATGGATGGGTTGGATTTGTAAACCATATCTCGGTGATCCCAATAAACGATCATGAAGGTTTTAATTGGCGGATAACCCCCCTTAAATATTGTATGTGGTGTGGCCCACTTAAGTCATGGATTGACCGGATTTTTAAGCCTATGGCCTACCATGGAACTGTGCATCAAACTGATATGGTAGATGTTTGATCCACATCACTGTGGGGCCTACACTGCTCGACCTCATGGAATATATAAAGCTATGCATACTGGAGTATACTTGATTAGTAGATGCTATTATTCCAATTTAGTATGAAGGTTTCACATCAAATTTTAAGGAGAAGCTAGATCTGATGTATCTATGGGTGTTTGCAATGTGTAGCTTATGTAAAGTGCAATAATCAAAGCCATGCAAGCTTAATGAGAGGATCATGGTGTATTTTTCTTGATAATTCATCTAAAAGAAACGCATATTGATATTATGATTCAGTAAATTATTGTCCATTAGATTCATGATGTAAATTTTGATAAGGAATTATGATAACCGGTAAGTTTCAAATAGTAAGGTGTAGCCTATCTTCAAAGCCTATAAGCAGAATTACATACAAGATCAATCATCCACTCCACAATCAATAAAATCAGTGAAAACATCTCGATTGGCCAAATCAAAGGAGATTTAAGCTACTTCGCCCGCCAAAGTCATGATTTAGGGCGGAGAAATTCTATTTAAAGACATGGCAACGGTCAAGATTCGATGTTGCTGTGTGACCTGTGTTATAAATTAATGGTCCTGATCATCCTTTGCCCACGCCATTAACATGGTTGATCACCACATCATATATAAGGCATGTGCCAAACTTAGGCACATGTGAGGTTATCAATCTATCAATGTCATTTATCTTTATATCTTTATTAATTTAAAGGCAAAACTCGTCCCTTTTGAATGCTATTTAACTCTTTCTTCTAAATCGGAAGCGTGGGCCCCACCACAAATCAGGTGGTGCGTAGCTACTGGCTCTAAATCATTTTGTCATTTACCAAAGAAAATTGCTAAACGACATGGGCGTCAACACAGCACCCGAGAGCAATTAGAGCATTAATTCCAGGCAGTGAGGCCCACCATGAACATGCCCGATTCCAATTGAGTGCACAGGCCTTTCATGTGTGGTCCACTTGCTGAATGGACAGTCCTGATTTTTGTACTGGACCATGTGCAGCTGAAGCTGAATTGATAAATGGCCTGGATCTTGATCATCATGTCTGGCAGTTGTCAAGATCCAGACCATTCACCACGCAATTCACACCTTCAAACATCGTCTATGAATTGTGAGGGCACCTGATACATACAAATTGGTGGAATTACATCCGAGCTGTCATATGCGTTAGGCTAGATCGGGTTTCGGGATATGGCCCATCCTATAAACGATGAATATCTTCCATGATTGCATAAATATTGTTAATCCTGTGCAAATAAACTTCCCAAAAAGAGGAAACTCTATTTGCATAAAGATAGTATGTTGCTTTCATTGCTCTCTTAACCACCAGCAATTTAACTTTACTAGTTTTTACCAAAGGAAAAGCTTTTTTCAGCAATTAACTTTATTATTTTAGCAAACCCACGAGCTTTTTCTTTAAAGTCTGTCGGAGCAATCACATGTCCAGACTTGAGAAGAGATGATAGGGTAGAGCTCGATGAACAGTAGTATGGTACGGCTATCTCTCCCACGTAAACATTGTAGGATGAAATAGCAATCGGGTTCGTCCATCTATTAGGATCTATAATGAATAGAAACCAACTTAAAAATCATATTTATTAGGCAATCCTGTTTATCTGATTGATGTCCTTGAAAACAACGGAACTTGCATTTGTTTATGTCACGTACTAGTAGTTTAAATTAAACCATCTAAACTCATGGAGCATATGTTAGATTATAAACTCATCAACTTCTGAGGCATGTGGACAAGGGGACACACTGAACTGTTCACAAAAGCAATTCTCATGGATCTTCTTATAATAAAGGAAGTCATACGTACAGCAATCAAATTGGGGGCCCGCCATGGATGGCACCTATGTGTAGGGCTCTCAATGGGTCAAATCTAGATCGTATTCGGCTCCAAGTTCGAAAATCTATAGCCAGAAAATATATAATATAATATATTTAATTTAGTAGTAAAATGATGCAAATCCCACTATTTATTGCAGTATGGCACTGATTTCTTACACAAGTGGCATGTTGGAGGGAAATAAGATACTTGGTGCACCGTTGGTTTTAGTTGATCAGATTTCTTATTGAAGGTCCCTAAAATTCAAGTCTCATAATATCCAGCACATATATGTTGCATAGGATACAAAATGGACAAGATAAAATAGAGCACGTATGGTGGTCCCTGCTGTGGGATACGTTCAGACATGCCTCCACAAAACATGTGGCCATTTAAATACTGATCGAGACCCTTCAAATGTTTTTTTTTTTTTTTTTTTTTTTTTTCTTCTCTTTGTCATTGAAACTGGAACTGTAGTCACTTCTGCTTTTCAGATGTCAGCTTCTTTCCTTCATCGAATAAGAAAGCTAGCCCATGAGTGGTTCAATGTCTGGTGGGGGCCATGGGCCACAACACCGTAATGGGTTTTGAATGGTATCTTTCATGACCATGAGCGCCCAGCGGCTTAGCTCTTATGTTAGTTTTCTACCATTTTAAGAAAGTGGCTGATACCACCGAAGTGGGTGGGACCCCTGACTATGGGGCTCACAGTGATGTATGTACCTTAAATCCACACCGTCCAACCATTTTGACAGATCAATTTAGGACATGATCCCAAAAACGAAGCTGATCCAACTCTTAGGTGGACCACACCACAGGAAACCGTCGTGATTGAATCCCCACCATTAAAAGCTTCATGGATTTCGTTTGAATGTTTATTTGCCATCCAACCTGTTGATAAGGTCACAAAGACCTTAGATGAAGAGACCACACAAATATCATCTTGATCCAAAGCATTTGGAACCCACAAGAAGTTTTTAATAGTCAATTACCACTGTTTCCTGTACGAGCATGAAACATGAGGTTTGAGCAATTTCCTTGGCCTAATGGGATAGTATGTGTAGTTTGGCAATAGCTACCGTCTTCCTCATCTGAGATTTAGATCATGCCCTAAAATGAGGTTTCAATAGGGATAGACGCAGTGGATGTAGTCACATACATCAAGCTGGGCCCCACAGTCAGGGGTCCCACCCACCTCGTTGGATCCTGGAATCCACCGAAGCCGCGCCCTACTTTTTTTACACGGGCAAATCCAGACCGTCCAAATCGCTGAGCTTAGTTTGTGGATGGCCCATGGGCGCCTTGTGGACTACTCTCCAATGCTAGGTTTTTACCATTTTACAGAACAGGTTATAAGAGAGTGTGCTATTGGCTACTTCGCCTGTTTATTTCAGTACATACGGTTGCTTAGTGCTCTGTACATCCATCTGCACATCTGCCCTATGTAGGGCCCACCCTTGGTGTAATTAATTCATCATTTATAAACCTCAGTGACATATGACCTAATAAGAATGAGTATTTTCTTCATTTTTTCCAATCTAAGGAAGTTGCTGGGTATCAACGGTAGACAGTGTTACCCATCAAAACAATCGTCAGATCACTGAAACATGGGACCCGCTTGTACGATCTGAAAGAACTGAGTATACTGTGGGCGCGGTTTGGGTGGATCCCTAACTGTGGGGCCCACTGTGATGTACGTGACTTGCATCCACACCGTCCATACATTTTGAAATCTCATTTTAAGGGATGATCACGAAAATGAATCAGATCCAAAACTTACGGGTACCTATCACAGAAAGCAGTAGTAATTGAATCCCCACCATTAAAAACTTCATGAGGGCCATGGGAATGTTTATTTTCCATCTAAACTATTGATAAGGTCAGTAGGTCCCAAAGACCTGGATGAAGAGACCATCCAAAACTTTTGTGGCCCAAGAGAAGTTTTTACTGGTCCATTACAACTTTTTCCTCTATTATGGTCCACCTGAAATTTGGATCTGCTTCATGTTTTGGATCATATCATAAAATGATTTTAAAAACGAATGGGCGGAATAGATATAATACACATATATCAAAGTGGGCCCCACGGTCAGGAATCCCACCCCGGATCCACCGTGTGGCTCTTACAAATGGTTCCGATTCTATTCATTTTTTTGAACCACCCAATGATCAGAATCTACACAGTGAAGATATCACCACTATTGGATCAGATCTTACACACGTGTGGCTGGTTCCCACGTGTGATGCCAGTTTTGACGTGAATGACAGTCTGACCCACTGTTGGATTGCTGTCGTTTTCGTAGTTCTGAAAATAAAAGGGTGATAACCCATTAAAGGAGAGAAATGGTTTTATTCTCTTTTGGTTGTCTCAATGAGAAGTGTATGACAGTTGGTGGGCCTTCATCATTCAATTTGGTGGGCCATGCCATGAGAACGGCTTTGATCTTCTTTTGGGAAAGCTTTTGCTAAGCCCATGCGAGTGTGCAAGCAAACCCATTTACGTCCGTGCGTGTAAGATTTAACTGTGCATCAGATGGGACCAATATGCAGATGCTCTTGGACGGAAGTTGGGCCTGTTTACTGATCAGTTGAGATAGAAGCAAATGGACGGCTAATAAAGCTTAACCATATTTTTCCAAGCGATCTTTTTGTTTGTAACAATGGCCTGTTTCATGAGTGGATTTTCAGGCATGGGCATGTTGATCGTCACAGTGGGATCCACACGATGGATGGATTGGATCTTATTAATGTGTGCTGTGCTGGTACATGGGATTCCCGCGTGTAGGCTTAGCAAACCTCTTACTCGCCTGTCTTTTGGTGCATGCACTCCTATCGTCAGGTGCTAGAGCCCATCTACACATGTCAGTAATCTAGACAGTTGATTCGAGGCGACATATGGTGGACGGTGGATTTGTTAAATCTCTCCTGGAATAAAGATTCCTAACCCTTCAATAGCAAGCTTGGAAATAGACGGTTCAGAGAAAAAAGCAGAAGCACCACTTTTTCAGGTTGATCCAAAGATCAAGTGGCCCATTAATGGTCAATCACCACCTTTTCCTATGTTATGGTCCACCTTAGAATTGGATCTACTTCATCTTTTAAGCCTAAAATGATATGTTAAAACAGATGTACAGCGTGGATATAGAGTCAGTACATCAAGGTGGCCCCACGGTAGGGCCGCACTGTCCTGTGTGAGGCCGGGGCTGCACCTAATCCTCTCCCCACAAATGTACTTTGCTGGCATGTGTGAGACTTGTTCAGCAGAGAGGCGCATGTGAGATGTACTAAATATCAATTGTTGCTTTCGCCGTCACATGTAAAGGGCCCATTGATTTGGACCGTTCAGATGCTTTATTATTCTCTACGCCTTTCTGGGTTTAAAGCCAAACTCACCCTCTTTTTAATGCTATTTCTATTAAAAGAGGTGTGGCCCCCACCGGATGGCGCACAGCTATTGATTTCAAACCATTTTGTGTCCATTCTTCTTGTTTTTCCCGCTCTCTTGTTCTTTGAGCCGCGCGTTCACATTGTAGGACCCACTATGGACAATATTCCCTAGCCAAAAAATCAGGTAGGTCCATCAATGGTGTGGTCTAAATATTTGGGGAAAAGATCTGTGGATTAAAAAAAGGATTTTCCTGTCAATTATCTTGATCATCTATATTAAAGAGAGGTGATAGAATGTTTCATATATTTATCAGATCAGCGTGATGTTTGGGTCGTAGCCTATGCAATGTATGCCAAATTAAAGGAACGGTATAGATCAAGGGATTGGACTGCCTAAGTGTCCCAATGCAACAAGAAGCACTATAACTTAATTATCAGTTTTGAACTTAGATTGATGTTCATACCATGATTCTCGGATTGTATAGTGTAAGACATAGCCCCAAAGTTCGATACTGTATTGACGTGGCAAAGTTTTTCGAGGCCACAGCAAGAATCAGGGGCGTCAATGGGCCGGGCCCGGCCTATTGACAGCCCTAATCAATATTTAGGTGTAATTTCAACACCGTTCATCCATTAGTCACGGTGATGTTCATAAAAATGGCATGATTTTGAGACACCATGCATAGCTCGGCACGTTGGTTTTGACAGCCATTTTCATCTATTATTTTTGTCATATTTGCTGCTAATTGGTAGGAAGGAGATGTATTTTCATTTGAACCGTAAATATCAGGTGGACCATAGGCGCCCCGTGGCCTACTCTCCTATGCTAGGTTTTTACCATCTTACAAAACAGGGTATAAGTGAGTGCTATTGGCTACTTCGCCAGTCTATTCTAGTACATACAGTTGTTAGTGCTCTGCACATCCACATGAACCTCTGCTCCATGTGGGGTCTGTTGGGCTTGGACACCACCTCAAACCTTCAAGCATGAACACCACCGACCAGTCGGTCACGTTGGAGATTAAGACAGCATTTGCTTGAAATTTTTTAGGATGGCTGACTGACCGGTTGGCAATTTTCTTTTTTGTCTAGGTTTGTTGCGTGGGTTTATTGCGTAAGAAGTTTTTAATTTCGATTTTCCCCATTTAAGGGATGTAATCCGAGATTAGGGTTGCTACCAATAGGCCAAGGGATTGAGAGGGTTTTAGGGTGAGAGAAAGAGCTAGGAGGAAGCTTGGAGTTCTCTGGATTGAGGGAAATGGCTGTGTTTGTCCTCCTTATGTGAGAATTGGCTTCGGGTAGTTTAGGATTTCTCTTGTGGGTTGTGATCCATGGTATTCTTCTGTAATCTCTTGTAACTTCTGATATCATAGTGGATTAGTGTCGCTTTGCGCCATGGCTTTTTTACCCTCGAGGGGTTTTTCCACGTAAAAATCAGATTGCCTTATTGTGTGTGATGATTTGCTTGTTGATTGCCATTGTTGCATGTTCCTCGCCTGCTTTGATTACTTCCACTGCGGGGCTCCTAACCTCAACAAGTGGTATCAAAGCTAAAAGTTGGGAAGAAGGTAGAGAGAATCTGAGGCGAGGTATCAATGACATCTTCTAGCATGAGATTTGTTATGGAAAAGGATTCCGTGAAAGAAAAACATAGAAAGCGATCGATATCTATGAAAGAAGTAGAGTTGAAGAAGTGGATCGGTACGCCAATATCTCAATCAGGTTTGTCGACTGCGATCGGGTTTGATCGGGAGCACTATTCATGGTGGAGTTGCGGGATCAGCAGCGGGATCTACAGTTGCTCATGTGTGGCATGCGCAAGGGCCACATGAGTGAGGGGGTGATGAAGGTGTAAGGATGAAGTCGATGAAGCATGAGAAGTGGTGGAGCTATGATAACGACGAAGTAGAGATGGAGATGGTGCTTGGGAAAGTGTTGCATAAAGATTTGAGTCGTGGTGGAGTTTATTGGGCTTGGACGCCTCAAACCTTCAAGCATGAAGACCACCGATCGGTCGGTCATGTTGGAGATGAAGATAACAGTTACTGGAACTTTTTTGGGCCATCCGGTTGGCTGGCCGACCGACCGGTGGGGTGTTCGACCGATCGGTTAACTGGTCGGCAATTTTCCTTTTGGTCTGGGTTTGTTGCTCGGGTTTGTTGCGCAAGGAGTTTCTAATTTCAGTTTTCCCTATTTAAGGCGATGTAATCCAAGATTAGGGTTGCCGCCAATGGGCCAAGGGACTGAGAGAGTTCTAAGGTGAGAGAAAGAGTTAATGAGGAAGCTTGGAGTTTTCTGGGTTGAGGGAAAGGGCTGTGTTTGTCCTCCTCATGTGAGAAGCTTTGGGTAGCTTGGGATTTCTCTTGTGAGCTGTGATCTAGGGTATTCTTCTGTAATCTCTTATAACTTCTGATATCATATATATAGTAGATTAGTGTCGCTTTGTGCCATGGTTTTCTACCCTTGAAGGGTCTTTCAACGTAAAAATCGAATTGCCTTCTTGTGTGCGATGATTTGCTTGTTGATTGTCGTTGTGGTGTGTTCCTCACCTGCTTTGATTGCTTCCGCTATGGGGCTTCTAACCCCAACAGGGTCCAATACCCTTGGTGTAATTAATTCATCATTCATAAACCTCGGTGACATATTACCTAATAAGCATGACCATGTTGGTGCATGGATAGTTCTGGCCACCACTTTGAATGAGTATTTTCTTTATTTGAATGGGTGGCTATTGTTTTTTTTCCAACGGTAGACGGTGTGCCCCATCAAAACAGTGTGGCCCCCATCACATATTTCAGTGATCTGACCATTGTTTTGATGGGGCACACTGTCTACCGTTGATACCCAGCAACTTCTACGATCTGAAAAATTGAGTATACTGTGTATATCCTTCGTCCCATCCTTCGTCCCAGCATAATGTAATTCCCCAACGCAGTCGCACTGTAGTAGCTCTGCATGGCTAGAGGAATGGTAACGGAACGCGCTCACACGTGGAAATGAAGCGCACGTATATAATATCGGACCTGATCTTAAGGAAATCGCAACAATGTAATGCAATACGTATAAGTTCATGCCAATGAGATCATCAGACGGGCCACACCTTCACAAAATAAATCAACGGTTGAGTGAAATCTTACAAATTGTTCGGATTCTATTCATTTTTTTTACCCAGCCAATGATCAGATTTGCCAGACTTCATAACCATAGAATCCACAAAGTACTGAAGATACCACGACTACTCAATCAGATCTTACACACTTGTTGCTGGTTCCCACGCGTGTGCCAGATTTCACGTGAATGACAGTCTGACCCTCTGTTGTGATTGCTGTCGTCTCGTAGTTTTGGAAATAAAAGGGTGATAAGCCATTAAAGAAGAGAGATGATTTTATTCTCTTTTTGTTGTGTCAATGAACGGCTTTGATCATCTATTGGGGTAAGCTTTTGCTAAGCCCGCATGCAGATGCCCTTAAGACGGAAGTTTGGGTCTGTCTACTGATCAGTTCAGAAAGAAACAAATGAACGGCTAATAAAGCTTAACCATATTTTACTAAGCCATCCTTTTGTTAGTAGTAACACTGGCCTGTTTCGTGTGAGGATTTTCAGCCACGGGCATTTTGATCGTCACAGTGGAATCCACGCGATGGATGGATTAGATCTTATACATTAGTAATCTAGACAGTTGATTCGAGGGGACATATAGTGGATGGTGGATTTGCTAAAGCTCTCCTGGTATAAAGGTTTACTTACTCTTCAATAGCTGGACGCGGATTGCCTCCGAAAGCCTTTCGCAGGCATCTCCTGCGTTTGGAATCTAGAAGGGGGGCCCACTATGATGATTGTGAGAAATCTATGCCATCCAACCGTTTTTGTGAGATCATTTTAGGCGTCGAGACCAAAATTGAACAGGATCGAAGACTTAAGTAGGCCAAAAACGTGATGATTGAACTTCCACACTTGAAATATTCGTGGGGTCACAGAAGTTTCGAATCAGGATAATATTTGTGTTTTCGGTTCATCTCACTGGGAATAACATTATGAACAGTATGAATGGCATATAAATATCATTGTGGACTCCAAAGAGGTTTTAATGGTAGGAATTTTCCTACCCACCTTTCGCTTTAGTGAGGCACACTTGGAGTCGGTTCATTTTTTGTTGCAACGCGTAAAATGCTCTCACAAAACATTTGGACAACGTAGATTTCTAACAAACATCACGGTAAGCTCCACCTAGATTCCGAGCGCAATACATGCATGCAATCCGCATCCTCGCTAACTAGAAAAAGCAAAAGCAACGTAGAATGAGTGCATAAGATATTTAGATACGGAAGAATTTGTGAGTCTATCATGTCCAATAGAAGAGCCCAGGCTCACTTGGACATCGGCTTAAAAATCAATTGAATCAAATGTCCAAAATTATTAATAAAAGAGAACATAACAAAATTAATAAATGATTATAAACTAAGTATTTTGTCTCAAAGCCACAAGCTCTTCGTTAGTCAGTATGGCCAATACCCTTAAAGTTTCTTTACCAGGTTGACATCATTTTTCATATTTATCTTTGGTAGATAAAGTTCAACTACACTTATTTACATTTTTAACCCACAACTGTCAACTTGTCAGGCTCAGTGAGTGACCCAACATGGTTCATACACATAATAGGTAAGATGGTAATACAAATAAACTAATGAAATGCCATGCAATAATACATGATGCATGATTTCAGAATGAAGTCCGTCTACCAACTTGAGTTGGAGTCCATCAAGCCGTATCAACCCTCTTAGGGCCGGCATCTACCCCTTGGGTAAGCTTCCACTATTGCATGGGCATTCAGGGATGATCTCTTAGGTATCTAGTACTTAAGTACTTATAGAAAATTTTAATAGACATAATTAGAACCGTCAATCATGTGGAACCTACCATTTGGATCAATTTCTAAAATTTTAGGCTATTCAACAATTGAATAAGCTGCACCTATGTGGAAATAATAGATGGTTTAAAAACTTCCAATTTTTAGATATTATATGAGGGGAAGATTGGGATTCAAATCATTCAAAATCCTCAAAATGTTATGATTTGAAATCACACCGAAAAGCTAAGATTCCGAAAGAATTGTGTAGCTAACTGCTTACTTTGCAATCCTGAGACACCTTTGAAATATTAAAAAAGGTGATGGCAACTTCAATGCCATCTCTCTACTTGGTTCTGCGCTTGAAGATTAATGCAAACTAAAACTTGTGGTCACATCTTGATGGTGAAGGGGTCAATGGCCTAGGTGGGCCCCACTGTGAAGTGGATTGCGTCCTTCCTCAAAGTGTCCATACCAAGGTATGGAGGGGCCCATCGTGATGTATTTGTTTATCTGCTCTGTTCATCCATTTTATAAGATCATGTTAGGATATGGGCCCAAAATCAACGCAGATCCAATGCTTAAGTGGGCCACACCAAATAGTGAGTTGAACCTGGTGACGGCACTCAAATAGTGAGTTGAACCTGGTGACGTCACCAGGTTCAACTCCCTATTTGGTGGGGCCCAAAATCTGCCTCCATTTTAGAGTCATACCTTAAAATGATCTTATAAAATGAACAGACAAAGGGGATAAACAGATACATCATGGTGGGCCCCTCCTATGGACGCTTTTGAAGGACGCAATCCGACTCCATTCAGTCCAATGCATAATTTAGGTGGTGCAAAGCAACATGGATTGTCCAAACTATTTTCCTTAATGTGGCCCACCTCAATCACAAACGAGGTTGATTTTTGGGATCCATGCCCTAAATTTTCCAATGGCATCTTATGGTTCGAGTGGATTTCATATAATCATCACAGTGGGCCTTGTAAAAATCAAAGGTGGATGCTTCTCTCCTAATTGTTTCCTTTTGGTGTGGCCCACCTCAATAACAGGTCAGCTAGAATTTTTGGCCCTGGGCTAAACATTGGATTACCTATCCAATGATGGGAGTGGATTTAAGGTACACATCACTGTGGCCCCTTTCAACGGTGAGACTAGTACTTGTTTATTTTTTTCTCTTTTTAAACTACAGTCCTGAACTCCCGGAACGAGCTTGTAACGTTATAAACCTAACGAGAAGGGGCCAGCAGTGCAGGTGTGGATGTTTATGTAAAATCCACTATGACCACTGGTGCTTTAGCCCATGTTAGGCCTAGGCGCCAAAATATGCCACATTTGTGATTTAAGTGGACCATGCGATTGGAAACAGTGTAAAGGGAATCGTGTGCCTTTCGAAATGTTTTGCTTGTTATGGCCCACCTTAATTACAATGGACCTGATTTTTGGCACCCACACCTAAATTTTGGTATGGCAGCTGATGATTAGAATAGATTTCATATGACCATCACAGTGGGCCTTGTAAAAATCAAGGGTGGATGTTTCTCTCCCAACTGTTTACCTTGGTGTGGCCAACCTGAATCACAAGTAATCCTGATTTTTTGGCTCTAGGCATAATGTTGGATGACTCATCTAATGGCAATAGTAGATTTTAGGTACACATCATTGTGGCCCAAATTTAATTATGTGACCATATCTTTCATACATTTTTTTTTCATTTACCCTTGCAAAATAAATTTCTATACACTGGGGTACACAAATTCTATATTGTGATAGATGCCTTCTTGTAGTAATTTAAATTTGCGTTCACGTATGATTATCGACCATTCATTCGTTCATTCTTCCCACTTAATCATCTGCCACACACATGATCATGGTATGTGATCGACCATTCATCCATTCATCTTATATCTACTTGATCATCTAGCAAATTAGATCTCACTCGTCCATCCACTTGACTATGTATCCCATTCGAGTGCGGATCGTCTGTGTTTAAGGCGCAGAAAAATTCAGTGCCTTCTATTCTCATTGGTCCACATCATCACTAATGACGTCAGCTCACAAAACAAGCCGATTTTCCCTCTCAAGCATGGATTGCGTGCTACATAACCCCACTTTTACTGTGTGGAATTTATCTGGGCCTCACCATGATCTATCTGTTAGATCCTCACTGTCCATCAATTTTTTCAGATTATTCTAAAGTACAAGACAAAAAACCAGGCACATCCAAAGCTTAAGTGGACCACCCAACAAAAATCACAGGATTGAACGAGTAACATTGAAACCTTCCAACGGTCCACTGTGAGGTTTATTTGCCATCTAACCTCTTCATAAGGTCACTTGGACCTTGATGAAGGGAAAACACAAGTATCATCTTGATCAGAGTCGTCTATGTCCTCAAGAAGTTTTCAATGGTAAGCGTTCAATTCCCACTCTTTCCTATCGTGTGGCCCACTTGACCTTTAGATCTAACTCATTTTTGACTTCATAACTAAAAGGTATGAAGCAAAATGGATGGACGGTGTGGATCTAATAAATACATCATGATGGACTCCACAGAAGTTCCACATTTCAACCGTTCGGATTTTCTTCTCTCTAAGCTAGCAGCGGAATTCTTGACGTGGGAAATTTATGCAGGCCAATGATGATTTATTTCTGAGATCTACACCGTTCATATATTTATTCAGTTCTTTCTAGGTTATAAGGCTAAAAAACAAGGCATATCCAAAACTCAAGTGGAACACACCATAGGAAACAGTGGAAGTGATGCTACCGATTGAAAACTTCTTAGGGCCACAGATGGCTCTGATCAAGCAGATATTTGTGTTGTACTTTCATCCAGGTATGGGTGGCCTTATGAACAGGTTAGATGTAAGATAAGCCTCACGCTTGGCCCTAGGAAGGTTTCAACCACAGTTTGTGTAATCCCCGTTGCTTTCTTTGGTGTGGTCCACTTGAGCTTTGGATGTACCTCATTTTTGGAATCACGCTCTCAACCTATTTGGAAACATTGATGGACGGCGTGGATGTAACACGAAGGTCATGGTGAGGGGTGGTCAAGTTTCACTCGTTAAAAGTTGTGCTATGTAGCACCCAGTGCACTGTTAAGAGAGAAATTGGGGGTATTCCGTTAGGGGGGAGATATTGAAAATGACGTGGGCGAATGAGAACGCCCGCACTGGAAATTCCAGTGCTTTTCAACACAGACGATCCGCACCCATCCCATTCATGTCTAGTATAATTCACCAATGTAGCACATACGTGTGTATCATGAGCATTTAAGTTTCAAATGTTAATAGTATTTGTTAAATACTATTAAAAAAAAAAACATCAACATATATTAATTAGTAGTGAAGGTATTATTAGGTGAGTGAGGTGATTGTGATCAGTGATCAATAATCTAGGCTGTTCATAAATATATATTAAAAAATTACATGCATGAATGACCAGCATTTGACTTTATTTATTTTTAGCAAAAACAAATAATTTCTTTCACCAATTAACTTTATTATTTTTAGCAAACACACAGGCTTTTTCTTTAAGTTTGCCTGAGCAATCACATGTTTTTGCAGAAGTATAGTACGGCCATCTCTCCCATGTAAATATCGCAAAATGAAATGGCAATCGGGTTCGTCCATCTATTAGGATCTATAATGAATAGAAATCGTTTTAGAAATCATGTTTATCAGGCAATTCTGTTGATCTGATTAACGTCCTTGAAAACCACGGAATTTGCATTTTCTTATAGACGAAGTCATTTGTACAACAATCAAATTGTGGGCCCGTCATGGATGGGACCTATGTGAACAGTGGATTGAGGGGCTCAGATTAAGTACTACCCCCACCAAGACCTACCTAGAGAGGGACGGTCCAATCAGGGCCGGGCTCTGTGTGGCCCACTATGGTCTATATGTTTGCATCAGTCCAAAATTGGCAGATTTAAGGCTCAAGCGAACCACACGACATGAAGCAGTGGAGATTGGAATCCTACCATTGAAAACCTCTCGAAGCCACAGAAGTTTAGGATCAAGCTGATATTTATGTTATCCCTTCATATATACTAGTTTACGGGACCTATGACTATGAACAGGTTGGATGGCAATTAACATCACAGTGTGCCGTAGGAAGTTTTCAATGTTAGGATATCAATCCCCACTGTTTCCTATGGTGTGGTCCACTTGAACCTTCGATCTATCTCCTTTTTAGGCTCATGCCCTAAAATGATCTTTAAAGATGGGTGGATGGCGTGGATAAAACATATAAATCACTGGGGACCTCATAGAGCCCCTCACAGGACCGTCCCATCTCTTGGTAGGTCATCGTGGAGTGGTACGCAATCAGCATTTTGTTGTGATTTAGGCTAACCACAACAGGGCCCATGATTTTAAAGGTCCCGTCAACATGTATAGGGCCGTTTGTTTCATGGAGGAATGGCAATTTTGTTCCATAACATGGCCCACCATACGTGCTCTCTTTTACCTTATCTATTTTGTGGCCATATATATATGAATCCGGATCCTCTGTTGAAACCGAGCAGAGAACCTCTGCTTCCGCTGCTCTGATTGGTCCACTTCATCCAGCTCAGCTCTGACACAGTCATCCTGATCTGGACCAATCAGAGAAGTGACAAGCAGAGTTTCTCTGCTTTTTCAACAGAGGATCCGGACTCTACACACACACACACACACACACACACACACACTCTGACCGTGAGACTCGAATTCAAGGATCTTCAATAAGAAATCTGATCACCCTATTGCCAACGGTGCACCAAGTACTATATATCCCTCCAACTAGGGCTGCACACAATTCAATTTATGATCAATTTATCGATTGAATCGAATCGAACAAATCGAATCGAATCGAATCGTTTTCTAAGATCAATTCAATTCAAATTTTTTTTTTTTTAAGTCAATTTCAATTCAATTTCAATTTTCAGTTCTGATGGATAGAATCGAATCGAAAATCGAATTAATCTATATCAAATTGAATCGATTGATCAAATTGAATATATATATATATATATATATATATATATATATATATATATATATATATATATATATATATATATGGAAAATGTACTATGCGGTCGACCTCATGGGAACTTCCCATGAGGTCGAGCTGTGTGGGCCCCACTATGATGTGTGATGAGCATCCACTCCATTAGTCAGATGCACCATTCCATAGTGGGCCATGGGACTAAAACTCAGGCCAATCCATGACTTCTGTGGGCCACACCATAGACAACAGTTAAGAGTGAATAGCCACCCATTAAAACTTTTATGATTGTTTATAGGATGAAATGAGATATGGTTAAGAAATCCAGCCCATATATTGTATGTGTCCCAATTAAACAAGAGTCCACACCAAGTTTCAACCGTATCCAAAACTCAGGTGGGCACCAACAAGTGTTTTTAGATGCTGTAGGCACGATTGTTTTAGTTGGTATGGCCCATTTAAGTTCCAAATACAACTGATTTTTTAGATATACTATAACCAATAGGGGATCCATCAATTACATGGTGTGGATTTCTGATATACATCACACAGCTCGACCTCATAGGAAGTTCCCATGAGGTCTACCACATAATACCTTTTCCCTATATATATATATATATATATATATATATATATATATATATATATATATATATATATATATATATATATATATATAGTGTGCGTGTGTGTGTGTGTATTTTATCTATGCCCTCTATTCATTTTTACATCTGAATTTAAGGAAAAATTTCAAAAATTAGAAAGATTATATCTCATATTACCACACCACAACAAAACAATGGGGATTGAACGTCCACCATTAAATTCTTCCTAGGGCCCATTGTAATGTTTATTTACCATCTAACCTGTTGATAAGCTCACATAGACCTTGAGGAAGGGAAAAAACAAATATCAGCTTGATACCAAACTTCTAAGGCCCTAAAAAGTTTTCAACAATAAGTGTCAATCCCCCACTGTTTTCTTGTGGTGTGGTCCACTTGAGATTTGGATGTCTCATTTTTGGCATAATGTCTTAGAATCAGATGGAAAATGGACGGAGGGCCTAGATAAAACACATACACCATGGTGGGGCCTACAGAGCTTTGAAACCACCCTTTTGCATATTCGCGCCCACCCAAGAGTCCAAGACGAATTGGATTGCATACTTAGTAACTCAATGCGCTTGGCGTACTGAGCAAACTTTGTGGGGCCCATGGTGATTTATTCATTTTATCCACTCTGTTCATCCACTTTAAAAGATAATTTTATGTATCGAGCCCAAAATTGAAGCATATACAAAGCTCAAGTGGCACACACCACAGGAAACAGTGTGAATTGAACCTCTACCATTGAAAAATTATTGTAGGCCACGGAAGTTTTGAATCAAGCTGATATTTGTGTTTTTCATTCATACATGTCTACCTGACCTTACGAACGGGTTGGATGACAAATAAACATCACTGTGGGCCCTAAGAAGGTTTTAACGGTAGAAATCATTATTCCCACAGTCCCACTGTTTCATGTGGCATGGTCCACCCAAGTTTCAGATATGCTTCAATTTTGGGCTCAACGGCTAAAATGAATAAGCAAAACGAATGGACGATATGGTAAACCAAATGCTTTCAAAGTAGGCCCAATTAAGTTTACTCAGTATTACAAAAGTGTACTAACTTAGTACGCAATTTGAAGTTCAACCAAGAGTGAATTAAGTGTTACGTTAGTAACAACTTAGTGGGTGTTACCCCTATCGTGTGGGGCCTACCTTGATGTATTTTTTGTCTATCCATTACATTCATCAAATTTTACATCTTATTTTAAGACATGATTCAAAATTATAAGAAGATCAAATCTCAGGTGGACCATACCAAGAGAAAGAGTGATGAATAGCCATTAAAAACATTTTTTGAGCCTCAAAAGCTTTGGATCAATACGATCTTTCTCATTTCCACGTATGAACTAGTTATTATGCATATGTTTTCAGAAGTATTTCTACTAATATTACTATTTGGGGCATTATAAAATCCAAACCTACAAAACCTATAAGTTTTCAAATTGCAATGTGTGAAAAATTGAACAAATTAAATCGAAAAATTTATCAATTCAATCTCAATTCAATTTTAAAAAAATTGGGTCAATTCAATTTCAATTCAAAAATTTAAAATTAAGATCAATTCAATTTCAAATTTATCCAAAATCGAATTGATGTGCAGCCCTACCTCCAACATAACATTTATGTACGAAATCGATGCCATTGAAATGGTATGCCCCACAATGAAGATCAACCCATTATAAAAATCACACCTATCAGCATTCTGGATGAGCAACATCTATATTTTGAGTCAGACTGTTGGTTCCTTCAGTGAAGGGTACCTGATGAGCGGATTGGTGTGATTTTTGTGCGGTGTGATCTTAATGGCAGGGCCTACCATTTTCATGGTGCGATTGGTTTTTTTTATTTTTTGCAGGAATTTCAGTATAATATCTTTTTTTCTTTTTTTTGTCATGCGACACCCACCCACGCCTGATGGGTTTCGAGACTAAGACCTCTTGTTGTAACTCATGAGAGTCTACCAACGGAGGCAAGGCCCGAACCCGATTATACAATATCCTTTAAAAAAGGTAAGAGTTTGAAATTCTCCCGAGAAATTTCCGGGATGAGAAATTGCCGAGAACAAGAGAAGCGGATTGCGTGGTGTGCAACACACCTCGTTTGTGTGTTTACGTCACCAAGTTCTATGTACCCCACCATGATGTAAGTGTTATATCCACACCGTCCATACATTTTTTGAGATATTTCTAGGACGTGGACCCAACAATGAGAAATATCTAAAGTTCATGTGCACCACACGACAGTAAGCAGTGAAGATTAACACATACCATTGTGAACTCCTCAGGCCCACAGAAGTTTTGGATCTAGCCGATGTTTATTTTTTTCTCTACATACATTCCTGTGTGACCATATGAAAAGGTTGGATGTTAAATAAACATGATGGTGAGCACAGGAAGGTCTCAACGATAGGATTCGTTGTCCCCACTTCTTTATGCGGTGTGGTCCATATGAGATTTATTTCTGTCTCATTTTTCGGCACACGACCTAAATTGACTTTTAAAAATTGATGGACAGTCTGGATATAATACATACATAATGTAGGAGCCACATAACTTGGTGACGTCAACCCATCGGTGGTCTATGGCACCACCACGCAATCCGCTTCAACGAGAGTACTGAAATTTCAGTACTACGCCAGAGTACTGAAATTTGCCCACGTCTATAAAAGCCGGCCCGAGAAAACTTTTGCTACACCCACGAGCTAGCTACGCTGGCTACACCGGCTGTAGCAATGACCCACCATGATGTATGTGCTGTATCCACACCGTCCATCCATTTGGTGAGATCATTTTAGGGCATAAAACCAAAAATGAGGCAAATCCAAAGCTCAACTGGACCCAGCACAGAAAATAGTTGGGATTGAACGCCAACCATTAAGAAATTATCGAGGGCCACTTGAGCTTCAGATCTGCCTCGTTTTTGGTTTCTCGCACTAAAATGATCTCGCCAAATGGATGGACGGCGTGGATATAACAAATACATCATGGTGGGGTCATTGCTAGACCCGGTGTAGCTAGCGTAGCTAACTCGTGGGTGTAGCAAAATTTTTCTCAGCCGGCCCCATGCATGATCTTCAACCACACACCCTCTCTCTCTCTCTCTCTCTGCAACTCTCTCCCTCTCCCTTCCTCCCTCAACAAAAATGGCCAAATGTATTATTCTCTCCATTTTCAAATTTTTAGTTGCTTTGGTTCTTTTAATATCGACCATTCGTTCCGTTGATGCGAGGGTACCGCAGCCTAAGCCGTACTGCTGCCCCAACAGGAAGTGCTGCCTCAAGAACGGCACCAATGAAAATGGTGGCTGAGTAGAGATAGAGAGAGTCTATGTAAGAGGGGATATGAGTGTCCTCTTTTCTTCTTCTGCTTCTTCTTTAGTTTTTAATGTGTGTGTGGTGTTTTTTTTTTTTTCGAGTTTTTAATGTTTGATGTGTCTTTTGTAGATGTATATATTGAAATGAAAGTAATGTTCCCCTCTTAATCTCCCTCTTCTTTGCATCATATTACAGTAAATCCGCAAAATGCCCCACTGAGCATCTCTCTCTCTCTCTCTCTCTCTCTCTCTCTCTCTCTCTCTCTCTCTCTCTCTCTCTCTCTCTTTTCTTTATTTTAACACATCCTAATCAACCATTAAGCTATTATGGGCTGGAGGGTGTAAAGTTTTTTTCATTTTCTTTTATTTTTTATAATGATAGCACAACATCAGATCTAACCCTGAATGACTCACCACGCACACTACACCGTCTCTACCAGGTCGGCTAACTGTATCGAAAGCTCACCATGCACCTGGCTGCATTTGGGACTACATGGTCCACATCACCTATCTGGACTGTACATTAATGGGTCTACTCCACTTTGCAGAGGCTGCTTAGAAAAGAAAATAATACTTTGATTATCCAAACCATACAGTCAGTACCATTATAAAATGGATGGACAATCCAAGTTTGGTCGCACTGTTCGGGGCCTTGCCTCGTTGGTAGACTCTGCGGAGTTTCAACAAGAGGTCTAGGTCTCGAAACATCCCGCTGCTAACAGCACCACCAGTGGGTGCGTCGCATGACTGACCGGGTGTGTGTTGCGCGATTAACTGGGTGGGTGCGTTGTATGACTGACTAAAAAAAAAGTTTAGTAGTAACTCTGCATGGTTAGAGGAATGGTAACGGAACGCGCTCACACGTGAAAATGAAGCGTACGTGTATAATATCGGACCTGATCTTAAGGAAATCGCAACAATGTAATGCAACACATATAAGATCAGGCCAATGATATCATCAGGTGGGCCACACCTTCACAAAATAAATCGAGGGTTGAGTGAAATCTTACAAATGGTTCCGATTCTATTCATTTTTTTGACCCACCCAATGATCAGAATCTACACAGTGAAGATATCACCACTAGTGGATCAGATCTTACACACGTGTGGATGGTTCCCACGTGTGATGCCAGGTCTGACCCACTGTTGTGATTGTTGTCGTTTTCGTAGTTTTGGAAATAAAAGGGTGATAAGCCATTAACGAAGAGAGATGATTTAATTCTCTTTTTGTTGTCTCTTCTCAACGAGAAGTGTATGACAGTTGGTGGGCCTTCATCATTCAATTTGGTGGGCCATGCCATGAGAACGTCTTTGATATTCTTTTGGGGAAGCTTTTGCTAAGCCCACACGAATGTGCAAACGAACCCACCTACGAACGTGCGTGTAAGATTTAAGGGAACGGATTGCCTGTGACACCGTGGCCGGGGCTGTGTGGGATCCACAGGGAAGTCCGTGACAAATCCACTACATCCATATGTTTTTAAAGACAAAAATAGGGCAGGATTATAAAAATCAGGCAGATTCAAAACTCAGGTTGGGCCACACCAACAAAACAGAGGGAACACCAAAGTCCACCGTTGAAATCTTTATGGAATTGACCATGATGTTTATGTACCATCCAAACGGTTCAAAGAATTATTAACATTCAGATAAACTGTAAGAAAAAGTATCATCCTAATACAAAACTTTTATCACAGCTAAGTGTTCAGTACCCACTGTTTCGTGTGGTATGGCCCATCTGAGTTATGGATCTGCATTATTTTTAAAATAATATCCTAAAGTGGTCTTCCGAAACAGATGGACGTAGTGGATTTGTCACGGACATCCCTGTGAGTCCCACACAGCCCCAGCCAAAGGGATATCCCTGTGGCCGGGGTCTCAGGCAATCCGCTCCCAAGATTTAACTGTGCATCAGATGGGACCAACATGCAGATGCTCTTACACGGAAGTTTGGCCTGTTTAATGATCAGTTGAGATAGAAGCAAATGGACGGCTAATAAAACTTAACCATATTTTTCTAAGCGATCTTCTTGTTTGTTACAATGGCCTGTTTCATGAGAGGATTTTCAGGGATGGGCATGTCGATCGTCACAGTGGGATCCACGCGATGGATGGATTGGATCTTATACATGTGCTGTGCTGGTACCTGGGATTCCTGCGTGTAAGCTTAGCAAACCTCTTACTCGCCTGTCTTTTGGTGCATAGACTCCTATCGCCAGGTACAGAGCCCATCTTCACATGTCAGTAATCTTGACAGTTGATTCGAGGGGACATATGGTGGACGGTGGATTTGCTAAAGCTCTCCTGGAATAAAGGTTCCTAACTCTTCAATAGAAAGCTTGGAAATAGACGGTTCAGAGAAAAAGCAAAAGAACCATAGAATGGATGCACAAGATATTTAGGTATGGAAGAATTTGTGAGTCTAACATGTCTATTAGATGAGCCCAGGTTCACTTGGTGGGCCGCATCGTATGAAATAGTTTAGGGGCATAACCCACGATTGATTTCCATTGGGCGCTACTAGAGGCTAAAAAATGGCTTGATGTTTGTGGGATTGCTAATCCTAGGCAAATATTTTATGTCATGCGTTGAAATTTGGATACAGAGCGTGTACCATCGTGCTTAGATTATGGGGGGTATGACTCGTACTTCTAAAATATTTTACCACAAGTCATACAGTTAGTTGGAGGCACAATTATTATTTAAATTAGATTTTCATCACACTACATATCATTAATCATAAACAATTTATTCTGACCATCTATATGTCTATAAATGTTAATCCATTTGACTAAGTCCTTCCATTCGAAATTTCATTTAAATGTATCATCATTGAATCAAAGATACAAAATTAATAACAGACAACATATATAACAAAAAGCTAACAATATAATTATAAACTAAGCATCTTGTCTCAAAGTCACAAACTCTTATTCAGTCCAGTATACAATCCCCTTGAAGTTTCTCCACCGGGTCAACGTCACTTTTCATATTCATCTCTGATAGGTAAGCTTCGACTACACCTATTTACATTTTTAATTATCAACAATTATCAACTGACCAGGCTTAGTAAGTGACCCATCATGGTTCGTGCACATAATAGGTAAGATAATAATGCAAATGAGCTGATAAAATGCAATGCAATAATGCATGATGCATGATCCGAGTGAGAAGTTTGTCCATCAGCTTGAGTTAGAGTCCGTCAACCCTATTAAGGTTGGCATCTACCCCTCGAGTAGGCTTCCACTATTGTGTGGGCATCCATGGGGTCCCCAAGGTATCCGGTACTTTAAGTACCTACAGATCTTCTAGAGGGGTCCTTCGGGTACGCACCATGATGCATGTAGATGGACGCATTTAATGCATATGTTCACATATCATTGCACAATCTCGTCTCTCCACATGAGAGGTCACAATGTAATACCATCTTGTCCCTCCGTGAGAGGTCACAATATAATACAGATTTGCTTCATCATATGAGAGATAATATCTCTTTTTTCTTTGTTTCTCATATGGGTAATCAAAATACTTAATTTGTGCTCATTAATGCTCATGTAATTCATAGTAAATATCATGACACAGTAGCTCAAATACAACTCATTCATTAAATACATACAATCCACCAATCATCAACTAGAGATCCCATATATGCAATCCATCTTAACCGTGATGGAGAGGAAACATGTTGGGATTCACTCACTTGTTGTTGGTGATGCATATCCCTCTAGTCCTCCAATACATGGATTGGAGCCAAGTCCTAAAACACAATCATCATACAACTATCTTTATTTATTCGAACCATTTGATACCCTTTCTCGATTAATAGTTTGCTGTCTAGTTTACTAAAGTCTTCTACTATTCAGTTATTCAAGGTAAGTAAATATTGACACTTCAACTCAATAAACCAATACAATCACGATGGATAGACATTTCTCGGTTGACCGAACCCTGTTTTCGATCGACCAAAGGCCTCCTCGATCGATTGAAGCTTTCTTTGGTCAAAATTATAAATTGCTTTAGCTTTTAGAGAAATGCATCCCTCAGTCGACCCAGCCCTTCGTTGAGTCGATCGAAGGCTCCCTAAGTCAGCCAAATCCCCATTCGGTCATTATTCCAAATTGCTTTAGGTAATCTGAAACTAAGCTCGTCAGTCAATCGCACCCACGCTCTCGGTCGATCGAAGAACGTATAGTTCCCCAAAACAATCGATTTATATTCTTATGCAATTCTCTTGATCTCTTTGATTCTAAAGGATTTGTGGTCATCATGGTTCAGATCTGGACCGCCCCTCTAATGTTCTTAAGATGGGCTATGATAATAGATCTAAGCTATAATGATCATCATAAATCCCAATTTACATGATTAATTTCTAACTATAATGATCTTAATGGCCCATTAGAAGATACGATCCATACAAGATACTTTCCACAATATATATTGGTTAAAACGGATCAAATGCCCTCGATGGTCCATAGTGAAATCAACATTTATTCTTAGGTTGAAGTAGTGTGGCCCATTTAAATGTCGGAACATCCCAAGATTTTGGGTCCTAGTATGATTTAACCTAGTGATCCTTGTGACTCGTACAGATCAGGTCCGCTACATTTAGACAGCCCACATAAATTGCTAGATCTATAGACTTCGCATTATAATATTCTAGATCACAAAATTATCGATAGATCGTAACAATGGACGATTGGCTGATCAGTTCCGTCTATTAGATAGATATGGGAAAATTTGTAGAAAGCAATAAAAGATAATGAAAATAATCAAAACATACAAAATCTAAGCTCCCAGTAAAACTCCCTCTCTTCTTTCTCCCCTCTTTAATTTTAACTTTAGCGTTTAAGTAGGGTTCTCTCTCTCTTTGACTCCCTTTTAAGAAGAAACCTGTTGGGAATGAGAGATAATGAAGGAGATAGGAGATATATGTTGTCTCTCTAATTTAAGTAATTTGACTTTAAAATAAAATCTAATTACGGATTCCCATTATTATCACTATTATGGTGGTCATCTCCTTGTATGGTTAGGATTGACATTAAGGTTTAGGTTTGATGATAATATTACGGTATAGATCTTCTTGTGAATTATTAGATTGGGTTTTCTATATGCATGGTATGATGGATGATGGAATGGATTAATGGACCAAAGTGCATGGATGGCTAAGATTCATATGCGCAGGGATAAGATGGTTGAAGATATAGAAGGCCTACATTTGGTGAACCACAACCTTGGGTTTGAATAGAAAGCAAGAATGAAAACGGAAGAAAGGATAAGGTTTCCCTTTAGAAACTAGTCGCGATTTCTATGGAACCGAAGTGGGGTCTACCATCATGTTTAAGTCAAATCTGAATTGTCCATCGAGTTCTCTAGATGATGATCAGTCATTGGGTGAAAGATGAAATAAATACGAATATCAGGTGGCCATGTCGAACAGTTATATCCTTAATCTCCATGGATGGTTGTTGAGCTAATATGTAAAGAAATATTTTTAATTAGTTGGGGAGGATCTTACGGGTGGAGGAGGTTTCCGTTTGATTTTCCTGGGAAATGGAAATGCCTAGAAATATCCCATTATTACTTCTTTACCCCATTTGAATTTCGGTGTAATTCTTACCTCAGTTCAAAAGTAGTTTAAAATTATGGGCCCCACCGTGATATATATGATATATCTGCTCCGTCCATTAGTTTTACTAGAATATTTTGAGACATGAGCAAAAAAATGAGGCAGATCCAACATTTAAGTGGCCACACCATAAGAAATAGTGGCAGTTAGAAGTTTTTAATGATACGTGTTGGATTCCCTTTTTCCTGAGGTGTGGTCCACCAAAGCATTGGATTTTACTCATTTTTTTATCCATGCCCTATGTTCATTTGGCAAAACAGATGAATGGTGTGGATAAGCCACATACATCATGGTGGGCTCCACCTATATTTCACTATTCTCCTCGATTTTAGCAATAGAAAAGTAGGGAGTCAAAATAATACGTTCAAAACAGCATAGTAAATACCCAGGAAATAATTATTATACATTTACATTGCATATGACTTTTAGTTCCATTTCTCAGCTGGCTGCCCACTTGCGCATGCCTCTTCCTACCGTAGAAGCTATACTGCGATATTTGTTATAAAATCCACCTAGTTCATTAGGTTTCGCTTGATCAGGTTAGTCAAGAGCTCAAAAATGTAGTGGATCCAAATCTTAGGGGCAATAATGAAAGGAAACACATTTCCTATGTTCACTGCCGCATAGACAGGAGGAAGAAGGCATGTACATATCCTAATTCCAATTTTACCTTTTCTATTGTCTTAAATTCTTTCCCCGTGTTTCTCAGTAGCACAGTCCAATTGGTGTGAAACTGAACTACATCCCATCATTTTATAGCTCTTTTTACTACCCAACTATGAGCCTTGATCTCTTCAAGATGACCAAGATGCTTTCTTAATGAATTATATTATTTTGTGGTCTAAAATAACATGTGTATGTGTCCCCTGGAAAAGTTAGCCACTAGTCTTGACATATCCTATATGATCTTCGAGATGGTCGGTTTATTATGACTTTTGAATGGCCCACTTGGTGGATCTAAATATGATTGACGGTTAGATGATGTCCTAAAATTAGAGTAAGTGTATAGTTATAATCCTAATCACATTTACAAGTTGTTGTACAGCCCGTTTTGCGAACATAATAGTACAAACTGATTTTTAGATGTGGTCTACGTTAAGAAGGTACATCGTCCACTTGTAATGACATGTTTATGTATACAAACTTACTTATATTAGTAGGTTAAGTCTATTCCTAGGAGATGAACGAGATGGACAAATCATGTTCTAAATTTGATATGTGTACGGATGGATGTGGAGATTGGGTAGTTCGCTTGCCATGATCGGGTGGTCTAAATTCAAAATAGACAATCAGATGTCTTCATCTTCATTGATGATGATAGAGTATTTCTATGGTTGGTTTTGCTAATCACGTGAAAATACTTGGGTATTCGGTGGTTCATCTTAAGAATTAACATTCGAATGACTTAATCTATAGGTGAAAATTACTCCCCGTGGTGTAGATTCGAATTAAACCACGCATAGACGGTCAAAATTAATTGATCTATAAGTGTACGATTGAACAAGTGTAACCATAAATTCTCATGTACAGTGAACTCGCACTCAATATTCTGGGTTATTACACTTCGAGTTGGACGTCATATACACAACACAGGCCCTCCACGAAATCAAGGGTGGGCATCCCTTCAGCAGGCACGGCTTGGGTGGATCCCCCATCCACCTACCTCGGTGGATCCCTAACTGTAGGGCCTACTTTGATGTATCTGCCTAACCCCATCCATCCATTTTGAGAGCCCAGTTTAGGGCATGATCCAAAAAATGAAGCAGTTACAAATCTTAGGTGGAACGTACTGCGAGAAAAAGTTCTAATTGAAACCGCACCATTAAAAGGTTCATGGGGTCACTGGAATGTTTATTTTCCATCCGACCTGTTGATAAGGCCACAAATATCTGGATGAAGAGACCACACAAATATCAGCTTGATACAAAACTTTTGCGGCCAATGAGAAGTTTTTAATGGTCGACTACCACTGTTCTCTGTATTATGGTCCACCTGAGATTTGGATCCACTTCATTTTTGTGATCATCACCTAAAATGAGTTTTCAAAACGGATGGATGGCATGGATGTTAGGCACATAAAACGGTGGACCCCATGTCAGGGATCCCACCCACATCTTGGGATCTACCGAAACCACTGTTTCTGTATTATGGTTCACCTGAAATTTAGATCTGCTTCATTTTTCGAATCATGCCCTGAAATGAGTTTTCAAAACGGATGAACGGCATGGATACAAGGCACATACATCACGGTGGTCTCACGTCAGGGATCCCGCCCTCCTCAGTGGATCCAACGATCTACCGAACCCTTCAACTGTTTTCAGGTCGCGTGTCCCATCCGAGTCATACACCGGCGTAATTTTTGGGCCCATAGCCAAGCAATGGATGACACTTCTGGTGCTCAGAGTGGATGCAGAAGAAACTTTACCATGGGCCCAAATGATTCAATGAAAATATTTTTACCATAATTTGGATGGTAAAAACTTCACCGGTAGAAACATTTTCACCAGAGTCGATTGTAGGACATTTGACACCTGAACCATTCATGGGCAAGGTTAATGGTCTGGATGTCCTGACCAAATAATCAATCTTAGCCACCTTCAAAGAAGGTCATACCATGCACTCAATGAGATGGAAAAAAAAATGGACGGCGTGGATATACAAAAAATGCAACCAGGTGGGCCCCAACATGGAAAAACGGATGAACGGGGTGGATAAGACACATAACTCATGGTGGGCCCCAGAGAGTTTACTCAGTATGCTAACTCTACGCAATCCGATTTGGCATGACAACTATCACCAGGGCCCGGGTTCACTGTAGATGGCTCACATGCAAACATAGAGTTTTCTAATATTCGACGTCATGTACCACAAATGGACTGTGGATTAGGTGCTGCCCCGGCCTCACCCAAGACGGTGCGGTCCTTACAATGGGGCCCACCTTGATGTATGTATTGTTGAGAAATTTCTGATCTTTAAAAAAAAAAAAAAAAAAATTGAAAAATCCGAGAATAAGGACAGGCTGAAGTACGTGAAAAAACACGCTGTCCTTAAAGCGTAATTCGCCCCTACTCAAATTATTTTGAGTCTGCTGATAGGTTGCAGGCGGATTGCTTCCAAGATACGACGAGCCTTATGTGGTTCTGCGTTCAGCAAAAAACGAAGGAACCACTATAGAACTCAGTAACACACTCTGGCAGAAGAATAAAAGAAAGAGAGAACAAGAATGGAGGTCTTCTTCTTGTAACAGTAAACCACTACGCTGGTCTAAGTGGCTTGGTTTGAATTAACCAAACCGAGAGGCTAATAGTTTCAGATGGGTGCTGGTTCAATAGTGATGGTTGCGTTTGCTGTTATTGTATTGGAATGAACTAGCCTGTCCGGTTTATATAGACAAGGGTGGCTGGCAGTTTTGGTCCAGAGCCATAATGGCACTAGCCGTTTTCTGGCTGTTGTGAGAAACTAACCGTTTATGGCAGTTTCTGACTGTTGTGCATGTGGGAGTTATGCACCTGTATGCTGGCTGTTTAGACTCAATGGCTAGTCGTTTCTGACTGTTGGGCTAGCTACATGCAGCTGTTACTGCATGGTATGGACCGTTACTGCATGAGCAGTAACACAGGTCCTTCTAATTAGCCCTGCAGCTCTCTATAAAAAGCAGAGAGGTCTCTCTGTCAGACCTCCCACCCACAACACCTCCTCTGTTCCGAACCCAGCCACCTGACCTACTACCTAGCCTCTGTCGCACCGCGACTCGCACCAGTCTCGCTCCGGTCCGCGAGGTCGCGACCCATCTGCGACACGATGCGCAAGTGCCAAGTGCTCCACTAGCGCCTCTACAGTCACACTGCCTCACGTGCCCACGCCCTTGCACCGAGCTCGTGCCCGAGCCCGAGCCCGAGCCCGAGACCGAGCCCGTGCGCGAACACGCAAGCCACCATTCTCCCTCTCTTCCACCATAAATAAGTAAGGTACACAACACCCTACTTATAAAGAGGTAAAAAATCTCCTTTTTTTCTTTTAAAATTGTTTTCAAAACAAACTTTTTCAACATGTATTCTATATCTATGCCGTCCATCCATTTTGTCAGATCATTTTAGGGAATGAGCAGTAAAAATGAAGAAGATCCAAATCTCAGGTAGACCATACTTTAGGAATCAGTGGTGATTGAATGCCCTACCATTAAAAATTCCTAGGGCATGCTGTAATGTCTCTGTAATGTTTAGTATAGGGTAAAATAGCAATATCAGTATGATCCAAAACTCTCAAGTGTCCCATTAATGGTCAATCACCAATTTTTCCCACCTTCATTTTTAGGGTCAAGCCCTAAAATGATGTGTGAAAACGGATGGAAAGCGTGGATATAGGATAAGTACATCAACGTGGGCCCCACGGTAAGGGCCGCACCGTCCTTGTGATGCATGGGCCGCACCTAATCCGGTCCCCACAAATTAACTTTGCATGTGTGAAACTTGTTCAGCGTCCTCAGAGTGGTGCATGTGATGTCTGCTAAATCTCCATTGATGCTTTCGCTGGCCAGTCCCGTGCCAGTTATAAATGTCACTTTTGCCACATATAAAGGGCCCATTGATTTGGACCGTCCAGATGCTTTATTATTCTCTACGCTTTTCTCGGTTTCAAGTCAAACTCACCTCTTTTTAATGCTATTTCTATTAAAAAAGGTGTGGCCCCCACCGGATGGCCCACAGATATTGATTTCAAACCACAATCTCTCTCTCTCTCTCTCTCTCTCTCTCTCTCTAATGTTTTCCTGCCGTTCATGTTGTCGGAATCACTGTAGACATTCCCTAGCCAAAAAATCAGGAAGGTCCATCAATGGTGTGGTCCAAATATTTGGATAAGAGTTTTGTGGATCAAAAAAAAAAAAAAAAAGAAGAAGAAGAAGAAGATATGGATTGTGTAGTGAGGCGCTCATCACCCTTTCTCGAGTGTGAAGACTTTGCAGGGTCCACTGTAATGTGTTTATTCGTCCATCTATCTTTCCAGCTTATTTTTGGAAATGAGACTAAAATTGAAGTATATGAAAAGCTCGCCTGCTCCAAACTACAGGAAATTTTTTGAAAGCCACAGGGGCTTTTAATCAAGCTGATATATGTGTTTCCCCTTCATCCAAGTCTGGACGACCTTATGAATAAGTTTGATGATAAATGAACATCAGTGTGTACCTTAGGAAGGTTTCAACGGTGGACATCATTATCCCACATCATAGTAGGGCCCATAGTGCTCGACCTCATGGGAAGCTCCGATAGGCTGACCTCGGAAAACCACGGTTCACATCTATGTACACCGGATGGATTCGATCCTCAGGTTCTTAGTATGTACAATTGGGTCCATAAGTGATATAGACCGTCGATCCGATGGATGATGGTCCATCTATAATCGAAGCTCCTAATCAACGATCAGGATCGTGGCCTTATTCATTTACACAAGGTACTTGTATTTTGTGCGTGATTATCGAAATTCTTTTCATAGTGCCGGACAGGTGACCGTAGGATGGATGGTTATCCGTTAACGAATGCAAGTATGCCATTTGCCGCCAGATCTGAACCCGTTCCTGAGCTGGTTCCACTACATCTCATCCGATCACGTGAAATTTATTTGCACCCTCATAACGCACAGGTGCACGATATCCAAGCCATTCATTGGAGGTCACGGTAGAAATCGGATTGCGTACTGTGGGGCCCACCATGAGTTATGTGTCTTATCCACCCCGGCCATGTACCTACCGGTGAATGATCCGTGTGCCATCTGAACCGTTTACCTCTTTTTCTTTTTTTTTTACCATTTCAATGTTACTCATGTGGCCCACCTGAACAGTGAATCTTTTTTTTTTATACAAGCAGGTACATTTCCACATCCATTTCTACATGATGTATGGATCGGATCCCTCGTTCATGGTACGACCCACCTGATTAGTGTATAGGGATATCATTTTGGGACAGGACATCTGTATGGTGAGGCCCACTTCATGGATATGGGAAGCAATATGAGGTTGTCAATGGGCCGGGCTCAGGCCTGAAAATCAGAAATTTTGAATAGGGCCGACCGATGGCCCGGCCCGGATAGTTCAAAATGCGGGCCGAGACCGACCCCTGACCCGGACCATTGACAGCCCTAGATATGACCCTTGAAATTAGCTAAGATTGTGACACTTGGGCTAGTTGACCAGCAGGCCAACCCGACCCACTGCCATCCTCATAGATGTGTGTATACCTTGAAACACATACGCATGGGCATGACTAGTACAGACTATTGCTATCATGGACTGGGCCTGCTCGATACCTGACCCAAGGAATCACTGGCCTTGATCTGGGCCCAGCTATATTGATAATCTATCTGGGCCTGAACTTTAAGAACTAACCCAACCTAAAGGGCCCAGAAGTCTAGGCCTGAGTCCACGGGCCTAGCCCAAAACTTGATTGGCTGATCTGACCCGTTGACATCCTTATGACAAACCTCCTTTTATTTTATTTTTTTTGTTTGGTTAACCAACGCTTAAAAAAGAAACGCTTGCTGAAACACCGAAAGAATGCATGGTCCAGCCCTTGTATCGGTCGGCCCAATGGACTTGTTATTTAGTGGACAGGAATCGTCCACAGCACTGGCGGCTTCATGAAGTACCCAAGGTATGTGGGGCACAACATCTTGAACATATTAATCCACTCCGTCCTTCAGGTGGAAACCATTATTTGAACAGAAGATACAAAATATTGGTCTGATTTAAAACTTCTATGGGCCACACCATTGGCAACAATGTAAAATTATTCCTAAAACCTCTAAGTTCAGGCGGTGGGCCCTACCTGAGTTAGTTTTGGGTCAGGCTGATTTTTGTTGCTTCACTTTATCATCATGAATTACACCTGAGTTAACGATTTTCATACAAACCTATGGTTGGCATCATATCCCTATTGATCCCCCTCGTGTATCTTACCTAATTTTTCGATCTGGCTGTTTTTGAACCCCCAGGGTTTAGAATCGATGATAGAACCTGATTGACGGATTTGATTGTACACATGCAACATGGTGGGCCCCACGGAGCTTATACGTTTTAGGTGATGTAGATTATTCCATACGTATTTAGTGGTTTTTTTTTTTTTTTTTTTTTGGTAAATGTATTTAGTGGTCCATTTGTCCGTCGGTGCATGGAGTGGCCAGATTAACCGGAAAAATGTCAGAGCCATCTCTCAACGGGACACGTGGCAGGTTAATGCATCCATTGGGTACAACCATATACAAGGCGCCAGGACAGTTGGTTTATGTTGTAAAAATAAAATCCATAGGACAATCCTGTCCATTGCTTTTCTACATTTGATCCAACTGCCTATATATATAAACTGTGACCTAAAATATAACTATTATAATTATTTAATTTTATTTAATTGTTTAAAAATTATATGCCACTTATTCTGAATAAATTCTAAGCGCATGCATATCATCCACCAGAGTATCAGAGCTTTTCTCTTGCAGTGTAACCAAGATATTGCCATTTTAGGAGAGGAATTTTGGGGTCCAGATTCATTAGAACCTGAATAGTTTACTGGGAAAGTATTATGCAGAAAAAGTTCCATTGAAAGGGTGATCCAGACTGTTGATATGATGGGACGTACCTTCGATGGGTTATTCACAAAAAATATACAAGATCTGATATTCCTATCTCTTTGATCAGGGCCAACGAACAGGTGTTGTTGCTAACACCACCCCAACCGTGGCGTGGGATGCCTCTGGCGCTGTGGGGATCCATTGCGGTGTATGTGTTCTATATCCATGCGTCCATCTGTTTTACCCCCTCATTTTAGGGTATGAACCCGAAATTAAGCAGATCCAATCTCAAGTGGACCGCACCAAAGGAAACAGTGGCGATTGAATTACCATCATAAAAAATTAAAAAAAAAAAAAAAAAAAAAAAAAAACCTTCTTGGAGGCCACCAAAATTCTGGATCAGGCTGGTTTTTATTTTTTTCTTTCATCTGAGTGACCTTATCAACAGGTTGGATGACAAATAAACAATTATCGTGGCCCGTGTTATTATCTCTCTTTCCAGTGGTGTGGTCCACTTGAGCTTCAGATCTACTCCATGTATTGGAGGAATGCCTTAAAAGAGCTGAAAAAATAGATGTACAGCATTGATAAAAAACACATACATCACATTGGGCCCCACAGTGACCAACACATCAACATCACCGCTGGTAGTGGTGTTGGCACCACCACATAATCCGCGTCCTAGTGAAAAGGGTTATAGGCTAGATGACCAAGATATTCCAATTACGATGAACTTAGGTCATTCTCCATCGGCAATGGGTTCCATCAGATTAACAGTCTAGATTCTAATCTAGACATTTTTCTTTTTGGGTATTACCCATCCAAGGGGTGGCCATCATATTAATGGTTTGGATCATTGCAAAATAACCCTAGATCCAACGGCTAAATTTCGGTTAAAAAAATTAGCAATAGGCCCAAATGCGTAGTAACAAACCTCTTACCTAATTAGTAATTACCTAAACATGGTCTCTAACCAGTTGTTAACCTAACACTTTCTATTTTTCTTACTTTTTAAATTTTTAGTGCGGTTTCCTTTCCCGTCTCTCTCTTCCTAAAGTTTTGAGCAATCTGGCCTACCAAGTGATGATCAAGACCGTTCATTTTGAAGCTCGTGGAATACATGGTCAACTTGAAAAGAATCTTATCGGAGACATCACCTTCATGCGAAGTTTAGATAGAAACCACTGTTCTGATCATTGTTTCTTAGTTACTTTATATGAATGATTCTCTCCATAATGAGTGAGATATTCTTTCAATCCCATATAAACCATCTACGGTCGAGATCTTCTAGATGAACAGAGTACTAAATTGGGAAAGCCTTGCCAGTGTATTTAAACATTTTTCTTTC
>PVNU02004001.1:0-102735 GCA_003013855.2 Liriodendron chinense | reverse complement strand
TGTCCATTTGTTTCATATGGGCCCATCTTGGTGTTAAATGGCATCATCTTTAGGCCAGAGGATCTACACAGTCACCTGATGGAAAGCTCAGATACCACACACATGCTCCATATTGGCACATGTGCCTGCAAGTGGATGTCCAAGTGATGCAGGACAGCCCTAATCATGATGCATGCTCATGAACATATGTAATCCAGCGGAAATAATAGCAATAATAATCTAAAATTCACCTATCATCATAAATTAAGAAAAGCATAAAAGAGGCATGCAATGGAGCGGCCATCATCACAATCACGAAGTAAGAAATTCAAATAATGCATAGGTGGATCCGGCGAGGGATGGAACCTCCCGATCTGCATGGTCATAATCCAAATACCCAATGTGAATCACTAGTCCGGGGATCGAGGGATTCTCGGATTAGGGATTTTGGAATTTGAGAAATAGGGATTTTGGATAAAATCTCAAATCTAGGATCTAGAAGTTATGAGAGAATAGAAATAGAGAAAGAGGAAGTAACAAGTTTACCTTAGAAGAAGTTGGAGGGGCACAAGAAGAAAAGAGAAGAATGAGATCAAGAAAGAAGAAGAAGCACCATGAGAGAGGGAAAGATGAAGGGAGGCAACCAAAGGTTTGCTATTTTCATAAATCAACACTAATCAAAAAGGTTTAGGGCAACACCTTTATAAAATTCGAAATTAGCATAATCACCAAAATACCCCTACTAACAAAATTTCGAAAAAAAGACATTTGCATGAAAAAAAGTACCCACACTAACCCAAAACTCAAATAAGTAAAAAATGCGTAAAATAAACTCAAATCTAAGATGTCCAATGCACTCCAATGATGGTGTGATGAAAGTGGGCCACGATGAACCAACAGTCCGATCACATCATCATCACGATCCAACGGTCCGATCATATCGCCTCCAAGCAACTCACACATGTCTTCCCAAGGTGGGGTCTTTCAAATGTCTCGGACTACATGTGTAAGGTCTTTAATACTCCTCAACTCGTCACGAACAATCCAAGCCCGTCATCATCGAGCCATAAAGATATAGGTGTTACTCGCCTCCTACGATAATAAACCCTAAAGGGCCTAATGTCTGCATCATTCTCCTCGTATGAGAAGAACTCGACTCCGACGAGTTAAAAACTCTTGTGGCGCTCTAGTAAATTTGGATTAACTCTCTGCAACTTCGCTTCTGTCAACCATGTAGATTCTGACGGTGATTTATTCTTCCATTTGACAAGATATCTCTGGAACCTCCATCTCTCGTGGAAACTATCTCCTCATCCATAATTTCCTCAATTTCTTGTTTGCGAATAATGGGTAGAGGAAGGGGTAGAGTAGGTTGTGAAGAAAACTCAGAAAAAGGCCATGAAAGGGACGAGGGATCAATTATAGGATTAGGGGAACGGACTAGATCCTCCACATTAAACGTTGGATTAATGCCCATTTCAGGTGGAAGGTCGATCTGGTACACGTTGGACTCAATTTTCTGCAATATCTTGAATGGTCCAGCACTACGTGCTTGTAATTTCTTAGCGGAACCCTGTGAGAACCGCTTTGGCCTTATCCTCACCATTACATAGTCTCCTTCTTGAAAATCTTGTGATCTACGATGATTATCAGCTGAAAACTTATGATTATCATTGCTTTGATTATTCCGCTGTTTAATATGTGTATGCAAATCATGGATGTGTCGTGTAAATGCATTGGCTGACTCTGAAGACCTTTGGGTGACAGACATGGGTGAAACTAAAGGACTCTTTGAAAAAGCAACGGACTCGAAATAAACAATCTTATGACCTAGAACTTGAAAAACTGAAACAAAAGGACACTTCTCATGGGTGACACATAATTTCTCATTATAAGTATTATAAACAAGGATAATTTTCAAGTATCCCAACACTTGAGAACCCACACTATTAATATCAAGTCTTGAGCAGATCTTGGCATCAGCCATTATGTCCGAAATGTCATCAAGATGCGGGATAGGGACTCTGACCATCATATCCACCATGACATGAATACATCGCACGATGGCATGACACTTGACTGAAGCTTTGTGGAAGGCCAGGATATGCCCACATGTGCGCCATATGCCATCATTTTTTAAAGTGAAAAGGGCAGGCTTGGCACAAAAAACAAAACTCCAACTCAAACTTTCCTTATTGAATTCTTCCCCGAGAAGTTTATCAAATTGACGCTGCATTTCATTATTTTCTGCAGGGTTCACCTGGTATGGAGGAAAGCTTGACAGGACCAACCTAGGGACAAGATCGATTGTGTGTTGAATGTCCCATATGGGTGAAAATTTATCCCATAAATCATCTAGTGGGATATCACAAGTCATGTGGGTGTCTATCATCAAATCCTCACTAGTCTCATTTTCAAATTCATTCGTGTGCATTATGGTAAGAGACTTAGATTGGGACTCTACATCACTTAAGTCACACATGACATCTAGAAGTGGTGCGGTCTCAATTACTTCGACCTTTTCATCACTAGCACACACTTCGTCATTCTCAACGATGATGAGCGATGCCTCAATTTCTTCCATTTCATCACTAGTGACGTTAGGCACGTACTCTTCCACTTCATAAACATCATGTTTGGATCCATCCAACTTGCCGTTCACCAAGGCATAACGTTGATCATCTTTTCCATAGTTAGGGCTAGCTTGGTTAAATGCCTCTAATTTGTCGTTGAGATTCTGGAAGGATTTTCTAAAATGGTTGTCAATGTTGTACAAACATCGAGATATGGCGGCCAAAGCCTCTGAAATCTGATCCTGATTCATGGTAGAGATGTGTAATCCAAAACTATAACCAAAACGAATGGGCACACAACGGAGGACTTGTCCTAGGTTCTTCCTAAACTCGACTCTATGGACTGGATGACTTACAATATGAATGCGATGAATTTAAACTACAATGAACTAACACTAATTAATTCTAGCTGATGCGACTCAAATCTGAAAATTTTCCAAATTAGGAAACTTTCTAAAATTGGAGAGTTTCTAAAATTGGAAACTTTCTAAATCTGGAAATTCTCCAAATTAGGAAACTTTCTAAAATTGGAAACTTTCTAAATCTGAAAATTCTCCAAATTAGGAAACTTTCTAAAATTGGAAAGTTTCTAAAATTGGAAACTTTCTAAATTTGGAAATTCTCCAAATTAGTAAACTTTCTAAAATTGAAAACTTTCTAAATCTGAAAATTCTCCAAATTAGGAAACTTTCTGAAATTGGAAACTTTCTAAATCTGAAAATTTCCTAAAACAAACCTAAAATCAAAACCCTAATTTGATAACTCGATCTAGACAAAACCATGCAAGCCTATTCTCTGATACCAAATTTGATGCAGGACAGCCCTAATCGTGATGCATGCTCATGAACATATGTAATCCAACGGAAATAAATAGCAATAATAATCTAAAATTCATCACCTATCATCATAAATTAAGAAAAGCATAAAAGAGGCATGCAATGGAGCGGGCCATCATCACAATCACGAACACGAAGTAACGAAGTAAGACAATAGTAGAATAATGCATAGGTTGGATCCGGCGAGGGATGGAACCTCTCGATCTTGCATGGTCTTAATCCAAATACCCAATGTGAATCACTAGTCCGAGGGATCGAGGGAGTTCTCGGATTAGGGATTTTGGAAATTTGAGAAATAGGGATTTTGGATAAAATCTCAAATCTAGGATCTAGAAGTTATGAGAGAATAGAAATAGAGAAAGAGGAAGTAACTAAGTTTACCTTAGAAGAAGTTGGAGGGGCACAAGAAGAAAAGAGAAGAATGAGATCAAGAAAGAAGAAGAAGCACCATGAGAGAGGGAAAGAGGAAGGAGGCAACCAAAGGTTTGCTCTTTTTCATAAATCAACAACTAATCAAAAAGGTTTAGGGCAACACCTTTATAAAATTCGGAATTAGCATAATTACCAAAATACCCCTACTAACAAAATTTCAAAAAAAAAGACATTTGCATGAAAAAAACGTACCCACATTAACTCAAAACTCAAATAAGTAAAAAATGCGTAAAATAAACTCAAATCTAAGATGTCCAATGCGCTCCAATGATGGTGTGATGAAAGTGGGCCACGATGAACCAACGGTCCGATCACATCATCATCACGATCCAACGGTCCGATCATATCGCCTCCAAGCAACTCACACATGTCTTCCCAAGGTGGGGTCTTTTCAAATGTCTCGGACTACATGTGTAAGGTCTTTAATGCTCCTCAACTCGTCACGAACAATCCAGGCCCGTCATCATCGAGCCATAAAGATATAGGTGTTACTCGCCTCCTACGATGATAAACCCTAAAGGGCCTAATGTCCGCATCACCAAGCTTCCTCAAAGGTGCAGAATTAGCAAACCATGTGTCCTTGCTCTCTTTATTACTCATACCCGCTTCTCACTACTTAGAAAAAATATGGACAGATTCTGATCCTTGTGATTTTTGCACTGTTGCCCACCAATGGTGGTCACAACTCACAACCAGGACAGTCATGAACATTGGGTAAGGGTCTGATGTGCAGTGGAGACTGAGGCAAAACACAAATTGGAGTCCTTGTTGCTATTTTCAGAACTTCCAAGAGAGCCAACATCTGTTGAAAGTTACTATCACACCAAGGTAATGATAAGTGGGTCAACTTGATCAAAATCACCTGAAACCAAACAAAGTGGGACACCACTTTCTCCCAAATCATTCCCTTTTTGAAAAAAAAAAAACAAAGAAAGAAAGAAAGAAAGAAAGAAAAAGAAATAGAAAGCAACTGCACAAAATGAAAGAGTTTCTCACATTGGTCCCTTTCAAACAATAAACAAACTAATGTAGAAGGATGTCAAGCCATAGGTTTGATTGGGAAGAGAGCTCCATTTCACAACCTCGAGGTTACATGAATCGTGCAGAAGTTGGTTTTATCTTATTGAAAGAGTTATCAGATAGAAAGGCGAGTAAAGAGTACTAGAATTTTTCTTTTTAATGGATTCACAAACAAAATTTTGTTTGTATATCCAAGGTCTGGTTTGGAGTGCACCGACATTGTCTACCAATATAACATGCCAACTCTGTGGGGTCATAAATGTAAATCACTCCACGTATCAGGTTAGACTCCTTATATGAACCATACATACAAAAGACCTAGCTGATAGATAAAAAAATCCGATAAGCCACACCAATCAAAACAATCTAAAATTGCTCCTAAAATCTCTTTAAGTTCACGCAGAGTAGCCTGCTTTGGATTTTCAGCTAATTTTTGTATATTCATTTCATCCTGGTGAGTTACACCTAATTAACAGGTTTGATAAAAAAAAAATACACACCATGGTGACCCCACACACAAACCTATAGTTGGCATCACATCCCCATGTTTCCCTTGGTGTGGCCCACCTGAGTTATAGATATGGAAAGAGTGGATTTTACCTGTACAACTGATGGACCCCACAGAGCTTGGGTGTTTTAAGTGCTGTGTAAAATTACACAGGTATGGTATATTGTAGAGGATTCAGGTCCCTTTAAGCTTGGATGGGTTAGCATTAGGTTCATTTTAGCTTTGTCCGACTTAAACCCATTTGAAATCAGTGAGGCCTTAAGGTCCTTACCTTTTCTTGTGATTTGAATATTTACATAAGGTTTGTTAGGCGCATTACAACAAAATCAGTTGGAACTTTAGCCATTGGATTTGGCCTTTTTGAGCTACAGAAAAACTTTCTATTTGATAGGGCTGCCATTTAGGATGCGGAATGCCCACACAAACTCTCAGATTGAATATTTCAACCTGTTAATTATTGAAGGTCATGGATGGAACATGACAAAAACCAAAGCCATTCATTCATCACCTGGGGTATTCTCTGGACATTCCAGGCATAACATTAATGTTGGTTAGTTGATCCATTTGTATGGCAAACTTGGGTGTGACCATGCAAGCTAGGAACATAGGGGCATTTCTACCCTTCTGCAGAGCGAACAATTTCATGTGCATGAGATCCACACTGTCAATCAGGTGCGTCACCTATCACACCATCCAAAACTCAGGTAGGTTTCTCCAAAGGAAATCATGCCTACTAAAACTTAGTGTGGTCCACCTAAGTTTCAACATAAACCACAGTAGGTCCCGGAGTTAACTAATGGTGAGTGTCCCATCCTAACTCCTCCCCTCATTGTGTGGCCTATTGAGTTTCGGCCTAGCCTGATTTTTTTTTTTTTTTTTCGGTTCTGAAGTGAACATGAGACAACACATGTGATGGACGGGGTGGATCTCATGCACGTTGTTCCCCATGTGTTGTTCAATTAGTAGTAAGTGCTCACAGTATGCTTACATGTAGTTAGGCCCATGATTCAATTTGTATAAGATAAATGGATTGTTGGAACAACAAGTCCAAGAGTCCAATTTCAAGTTCAACACATACAAGCAACTATGGCTTTAAAACTTGGTCCTTTGGACCAGATTCATTGGATCTATTAAGTCAGGTCAAATTGCCCTGAATGCTCCTGCGACTCTAATCTCAGGAACTTCCAGCAGTCAGCAGCTAGATGGGGCCACTGCGATGTTTGTGAGAAATCGTCCCTGTCCCTCCATTTTGCCAGCTCATGTTATGACATGAGCCCAAAAATGAAACATATAAATTCTTTGTTTGTTTGTTCTTTTTTTTTTTTTTTTTTTCAATTAATGTCAGTGGGAATGATCTTACGAAGGGTTTGGATGGCATATAAACATCACAGTGGACCCCGACAAGGTTTCAACGGTAGGGATTTCCCTCCCAATTTTTTTTATGTGGTGTGGCCTACCCACCATTTTCACCTACATACCTACTCACAAGTCTCAATGGAACCGGAAAGAGAAAATGATTGACTAATTCTCTACTGAATTGAGTGAGAGAAGCCCAAGGGTCAATTTGGCCAAGTTATAGTCCTAGGGCCTTTGCAGTACCATCACTTTCATCTGGTGCATGTGTTATTGACTAATCTTTTGCTCTATATTGGAGTCATTTTTCTTATTTTGGAAATTTACTTAAAAACTATGCATAAACATGCATTTATACATATTGCTGTTTGATTGAAACCCTACTTATGTGGTAAAAACCATATGCTTATCCACTAGTGGAATCCCACTAGGCTTGGATTTTCCCCATCTTTTCTTTTCCCCCCTTTTCTTTTCAACTTGAACCATTTCTCACTAGCAAAGCTTAAGATCAGCCTGGTCACTACTGAAATTGATGTACATCTGGCCGATATGGGTGCATTTAAAAATCACATAGAAGTTGCATGTGTCATACAAGTAATTTGAATTTAACCATCTAAATTACAGGTGCCAGCTTCCATGTATCATTCATGAACCAAGAATTTAGCCAACTTCTATGTATCATTCATGAACCAAGAATTTATCATTAAGCAGTGTTATGGGCTGCAATTGAAGTGAGGAAATATGTAATGGCCCTATTTCAACAACAAGCGGTCCCGAATCAGAGGTTGGGATTGTTCAACCAATCTGATTCTGGCATTGTGAGTTGACGAGTTCTCTGTTCAGTATTAAATAACTGGCTCCCTTTGAAAAACCAAGAATCATGAATTACAAGGGTGTCATCTGGCACAGCTGACTGCAATGTAGGACTGTAAAAACCTGCCCAAACCTCCAAACAAGTGGAATGGCCTGCCTTCGACATTGTTCCTAGTTTTGTACTTAAGAGTAATGAAGTCCAAACATGGGGGCACACAGCTGGACAATGTGGAGTTAAGATACAGATAAAGGAGGCTTAAAAAATCTAATACACCTTAGTTCCACCTTGGTTCAAACTGCCCAAAGTGCGGTGTCAACCATTCGGTTGTTGTTATGAAATCAACTCAGCCCTCATTTCTTTCCCAACACAAACTGCTGAGCCTGGTCTTGCAATTTGACATATTCTGACCTTATATTATTTCAGTAGATGAGCAAAATTCCATGCTGTTAGAGTTGGGACCAGGCGAGGATATGAGGATTAATGTGGCATGTGCTGCAATCATGGATGACCAAGGAAATTGTAGGATCAAATGATGACACATCCACATCAGCAAATCCACCCGTTTCAAATGATGATACATCGACGTCAGCAAATCCATCCATGCTTCCAGATGATCTATCATCTATGTTGTTGAGAAGGCCTCAAAGGCCAGTCATAGACCCAGGGAGAGGTGGTCAGACTAACTAGAGATACATCGAGAGAGAAGGAGAAGTTATCTCATTGCTGTTGCTGTGTTGAGAATGTGTATTCTGTGGTAGTCATGTGTAGATGTGTGCATGCACACGTGTGCCTTTTTTTATTTTAGCAGGTGTTTGGATTGAGAGTATGGAAATGATTAGAGAATTCTATTTTGTTGGAATTTGATCTGGCTGCTGTTTGTGTAAAAAAGTAACCATGGAATTTAATTTCCATTTCTTGAAAAGACGTGAATGTCGACTCGCAATAAATGTCCATTTCCAAGGTCTTGACCGACAGCTCTGTCCATCGTTTGGGAGCTTGTAAATGGAGGTAAATGGGAAATGGAATTGGAGGTTAATGAGTTGGGAGTAAATGGCTAACTCAATTGTGCTTGAATGAGAGTAAATGAAATGAATTTGAAATCCAAATATTTTGTTTGGATGAGAGTAAAGGAGGAATGGGAATGCATTGGAATTTTTTATATATTGATGGGAACATGGTATATTTCAAATATGCTTTAATATCCTAAATTAGTGTACATATCACATATGTGATAGTTAACAAAATTATTGTAATAAGCCTGTTGAAATATTTACATTTGCTAAGAATGAGAAAATTTCGTGCCTCAGGTGGGCCACAAATGTAAGGATTGCAATCAAGCACTTGTTAAAGTCTCTTAACTATTCATTTATATGGTCAACCTTTGGATGTTTAGATCATTCTATTGGTGTGATTTTAGTGACGTAGTTGATAATTGTTTAGGAGTTCACATATGCATAGCGGCGCCTTTATTTACTTGTAGGACTCTTCAAGGGAGCTTAAAAAGGCACTTCACTTTTATGGATTGGAGGGTGATGATTGCATGTAATATCATAAGAATGCTTCAAATGAACCAAACGTGATTACTGAATAACACCTGTACGAGTAGTCCTATACATTCAACAAATACTCAAGAAAATTGCAATCTTCTAGACATGTTGGATATGACCAGTTTAATGCAGGTCACATGCAATGTTCAAAAACTTGCAATTGGCTAGTAATTCGATCAATTTAGTTTGATTTGGCTAGACTCTATAACAAATCCAAACCCCAATTTCTCATAAAAGCGGTAACCCATTTCATTGGCTCAGTCAAGTGAAAGTTGGAAGCTGAAATACCAATTTCCGAGTCAAGTCCCAATTTTTTTTATTGTTAAATACAAGCAAAATAATTAGAATTAGAGAAAAACTTTGCTTTGTCCACTGCTTCTTTTCTGGCGCCTTTTTTTAGGTTTGTAACAAGTACAGATCCCACTATTAATGCATGCCCCCAGAATAACCTGCAAAACCATGTCAGACAGTTCTTGCCGTCATCAGTGCCAGATTCAACTAAGCACTGTAATGGAACTGCAAGTCAGCCCAAGCCTGACCCATTTATTAATGAGTTAAGAATTCTTACCCAAACCAGACCTTCAATCCATTACCCTGTGGCTAAAACTAACCACATATAAAATTCATCAACCCCAAGCTCATCCAAACCCCTGCATTCGCAATCAGGTCAGGCTAGAGTGACCTCACCCAATTCACGTTTAAGAAGGGAATATGGGGCAAAAGGTATGCCCAGCCCGACCCAGTTAGTGATACATACATACATCATACATGTGTCTGTACTTCTATTAGTTTGTTTCTGGTATTGGGCCAGGTTGGATTGCGTCATCTTGTCCAGCCCATTGATAAGGTACACAGATGCATCGGGTCAGTTAGGTTTCAACTTATGCTATCTGTTATCCATTTAACTTGACCCAAACTTGCCTCAGAAGTGGATTGGACTAGTTGACCCACTCACCAACCCGACCCAATGCCACCCCTGCATAGAAGAGACAGGGAAATCCATGAATTAAACTTTTTACGAATTGGCATGCTTCTTCTTTGTTTCATGGCTTTTCTCATATTATCCCTTCATGGATCACCAGCTCCAAATTAATTGAATTTAGTATTAAGTCATGTATCGTATGTATTTTTGCTTTTATGTTTTTCCTTTTTTGCCCCTGGCCTATGTTGGGCTGTTTTGGGTATGAAGGGGCTTTTTTGTAATTTGGTCTATTATTAATATGATTCTTTCATTTGAGGGTTATAGAGAAAGCCCTTCAACCTTGTCTCGTGTGAGTTCTTGTGGATCAGTCAGTCTCAATTCCCCTAAAAAAAAAAAAATGAAAAGCATCATCCATGAGAAGCAAAAATTAAAAAGCCAAATCTATGTTCACTCACATAATAATTTAAGAACAAAACTTCTTGAATGAACATCTATATGTGATGATCATATCAAACTAGCACTAATATGATTAGATTAAATAAGAATTATTATAGCTAGATGTGGCCATGGGTCAGGTCATCCTGGGGAGGAGAAAAACATGAGAAAAATCACAAAACAGCCCTCAAAATGGGGCATATATATGTGTAACGGCATGGAGGCATAAGGGTGTTGGTATGGCCCATACACTGTTATGACCATTCTTTGTTTTCCTTTTTCTTTTTCTTTTTTGGAAAAGACTGTTTCGACCCTGTTTCATGCAAAGGTGTGCTCTGTTACCATTATCAGTCAATACATTACATTTTTTAACACATTGGTCACTTTTGAAGAAAAGCCTAAATTGTCCCTTCGCATAATCGCAATGCATAAACAAATATTCAATTGATTCTTCATCTTCAAGGCAAAAAATTCAATATACACAAATTTGTGATAGTCATGTTCCTACTCGTTAAGTGATTGATAATGAGATTAGTCCTTCCCCGCTAGCCAGCCAAAAGAAAGAACCGGAGGTAGGGCAGTGAGAAATGTATGCAATTGAAGTGTTCACAAGCTTGGTAGGACCCTCCATGAGTTCAAAGCAAACAAATTTCACTGAGAAGACCCCTTCTCATCTAGACTTCACTTCCACATGTAAATTTTTTTGGTGCGTGACTGTCAACTATTCAACTTTTCCATAAGGATATTGAATTCACAACTTCGATCATTAAGTTTGCTCTGAAACTTCAAAATATACACCACAACTCGTTGCCCATAAAATAATAGCATTGGATACAATCACATCTTTGCCAAGTATCACGTGGAGTAAACAAGGATGAACTTGACCAAAAAATTTCTGCATGTCCCCCTAGAATCTCATACACCATCAATCACCAACGCCATGAACAATTACTATAGGGAATGTCACTTCCATCGTTCGCACCCTTTCCATAAAGCTAATGCTCTATACTAGAGCAAGTCTCTAGTGTACCACCACTACATGTAGTCTCCATATTTGCTCTCAGTATCTCTACTATTTAATGTCCTTTATACCCATTAGATGAAGCTAAGAGGCCTTATATAGCTGATTGCTACTTTTGGTAATAGTCTTTAATTGCTAACTTTCAGCTTCTTCTTTAGCGATAGTTTAGGAAAAGGCTTCTATGATCAATAGGATTCTTTTATTGTTGTTTAGTATTAAATGGTGATTTGTGTAAAGGTTATACAAATAGGTCATATGTATGAACACAAGGGGATGGATAATTGATTGAGTTATTTGATATTCCATAGCATTGGTTTCTCTAGTTTATAACATTAGACCTAAACGCTTCTATGATCATTAGGATTCTTTTATTGTTGTTTAGTATTAAATGGTGATTTGTGTAAAGGTTATACAAATAGGCCATATGTATGAACAAAAGGGGATGGATAATTGATTGAGTTATTTGATATTTCATAGCATTGGTTTCTCTAGTTTCTAACATTAGTTGCGCTATTTCTCTTTAGCATGTGTTGCTCCAATCCATTAGTCAGTCTTGTTTATCAAGTCTGCCACATATCTTTGGAGGTTTTATCATATAAAGGTGCTTATTTAACTTGAAATTCAAATTATTTGATTTGGATATGTAAATCAATTCTTGCGCAATTTTACCACTGTCATGCATCGAACACATGCATCGGACACAACAATTTTTCAGAAAGTAATGTATAAATATAATTTTGGCTGAAAATAAGATTGGTAACGGGAATAAAAAAGAGTTAAGATGTACTTGATTGGCAGTAATCAAGAGTGTTGCTTAGTTGAATTTGGCAGTCATGACAGCAAGAATTGTCTGACATGGTTTTGTAGGCTATTCTGGGCGCATGCATCAACAGTGGGATCTGTACTTGTTACGAACCTGAAAATGGGCAACAGAAAAGGAGCAGTGGACAAAGCAGAGGTTTTCTTTGATTATAATTATTTTGCTTGTATGGAACAGTAAAAAAACTTGGACTTAGAAATTGGTTTCAGCTTCCAACTTTCACTTGACTGAGCCAATGAAACGGGTTACTGCATTCATGAGAAATTGGAGTTTGGATTTGTCATAGCGTCTAGACAAACCAAGCTACATTGATTGAATTTCTAGCCAATTGCAAGTTTTTGAACATTGCATGGGACCTGTGTTAAACTGGTTGTATCCAGCATGGTTAGAAGATTGCAATTTTCTTGAGTAATTAGTTGAATGAATAGAACTACTAGGTGTTATTTAGTAGTCACATTTGTTGATTTGCTTCATTTGGACCTTGTTAATGTGCAAAAAAATTACATGTTAATTAATTTATTATACACAAACATGCAGTTTATACTTGTTATTTGCTGAATATATTGAGATGTTATTTTGCTTATCTCGGTGAGATGATGAAACAGTCAAATCTACTTGTTTATACTTCACATAAAAATGACATGTGAAGCATTCTTAGGATATTACATGCAATCATCACCCCCCAATCCATAATAGAGAAATTCTAGAATGTTCAAGTCTTGGGATTTGCTCGCCATTCCATCTGATAACTCTTTTGATAAGATAACACCAACTTCTGCACCATTCATGATCTTGAAACCCTTGGCCAGACTTTTTGAGTGCTTACTAGCTTCATGTATGATTCTTCATAATAGAACTCTCAAGTTAAAGAGAATCACCTTCCTTGGGATTAAAATTGAATAGAAATTTTGGATTTATAAGAAGACTGCTTGTTGTAGACTGTTACCTGGACACTTGGAATGGGTACTGCACTGATGTCTGACACTTGATAATTTTAAGTGTAATTGTTGTCCCAGTGTCGTAGCCTTGCTGTGCCAGTGTGACAGTGTCTCACCAACTTTCCGTGTATGGCTTTTGTGGATTATCACCTGTTGTGATTTTATATTCTGAAGTAATCTAAGTGTTTCCTTATTATTATTCCATGACATTCCAAATGAGGTAATTGGGAACTTTGTAAGCCTAACACAAACGTGCTCTAGTTATGTGCTTCTTACTCCCATTGATGAATAAGCACATGGTTTTCCGCTTCAGATAGAGGAGAATGTTGCACTAAATGTCGCAGGTGGCTTGCATTTGGAACATCAGCTGCCATCGCCCTTTGTTCAAGTAGTGGTTTGCTATCCTTCCTCTTCTTAAGCTTTTGCTTTTCTTTTCTTTTTTTAACTTTCTTGAATGGGTTGTGTCTTTGGTTGGCAAAGGCCTATTCACTAACACACGAGAATAAACAGATGTATGCAGTGGCAACGACTGACAGTGTGATGGGACTCCCCAAGGCACACACAGAGAAACTTATTCAGTAGGCCCTCCAAGTAGTGTCTGCCATCTTTGCTCTTAACCAATCTGCAATTTTTTTTTTCTTTTTCTTTCATAACCTATAAAACGGGCTTCGAAATTGTCTGCTTCTTCGGTACATTTTGCGGGCTATTATATCTAGGCTTACCGCCCTTCATCTGCATTCCACTTCCAGATTTGTTACTGAGGCTGAGCTTTCTGATCTTATTTGACACTTGGCCCGAGTTGTTGGTTTGTCCGTTCCTTTGTGGTCTTTCTTTCCTCTTTCCCCCTCTTTCTTTTCTTTTCTTTTCTTCTTGATTCCTCTTCTACCCTACTACCGAGGTGTGGGTGGCAATTCCTTTTTCTTTCTTCTAGGGTTTGCCCCGCGTGTTCTATCTTTTCAGGCTTAGCCCTGAGTAAGTAATAAGAGAGTTTGCTCACTTGCTTTCCCAAATAAATAAATAAATAAATAAATCACATGGATCAGAATTTGTCCATTTTTTTTTTCAAAGTAGAGAAAAGCGAGTACAAGAAATAAATAGAGCAATGACACAAGGTTTGCTAATTCTGCACCTGTGTGGAAGCTTTCCCATCCACTTTCGGGCACATGTGCCAATATGAAGCATGTGTGTGGGGTCTGAGCTTTCCATTAGGCGAGTTACTGTGTATCCTCTAGCTTAAAGATGATGCCATTTAACACCAAGATGGGCCCATATGAAACATATGGACAACTAAGTAAATTGTTTTAACTACGAGTTTACTTTGTAAATTGTGGCCCACCATAGGAGTGAAATTGGCTTATTTTTTAGGCAGAAGATCTAAGCATTGTTTCCAAGCTGTGGAATGCTCAGACCTCAAATAGATGTTGACAATGTATCGATGGGTATGGCACCAAGGCAGGTGGAATTAGCAAACCTGAAGATAATGTTCTCAAAAAAGGTTTGCAAACCCATTAAAAGCTGATATTATTAAGACCAACAGCCACACTTAGTGATAAAATTTGTGCAGATGAATGTGAATTTTGGGGCTATACTCCATTCACAATTGGCCCATAGCTTGGTTTGCACCTCTGCCTTTCTTCTCCTATGTTAGATCATTACATGTACCTCTTCCTTTCTTCTTCTCATGCATCACATTAACCACTTGTACTCTGCATGGACAGTTTTGAACTAGGTTCTTAAATAAGTTGCACTCTGTGCCTGTTAAAACATGATGGGAGATTACTAAAAACTAACCAGTTGCCAATAATGCCCAAAATACCCCAATGGGTACCCTTATCATACATATCAATGTATAGCACTCGGGCAATATGGTTATGTACACAAATCTCATATGCAAGGTGAAATTTGTGAGATTTGGAGTCTTTTTTACAATTTTCTTTAGTTTTTTCATTAAGACTTCGTTATCCATGTGTCCATTTCATTGGTTTATGTTATGGTTTAAGTCTAAAATAGTAGAAGTGCAAATATTTTTTTATCTTCTCTGTATTTAGGTTTGCAAAGGGGCTTTGCACCATGGCTCTAAGTATGACAATTGTGTATTATTATTGATGAATGAAAATTGATCGAGGCCTTTCTTTGCATGTCGTAGAAGAATAGGAGGTTTTGGCATGTGAATACTGCTAGGTGTTCACCTACAATCCAATCTTTTAAGTTTTTGTTACATCCTCTGGTGGTTTTCAAAATATTTAGATCCAGATCTGGGATGTATTGATAGAAATCCATTTTTGTAATTTCAAACCTATGGAATTACTACTGTAGAACAACCACTCTGTCAGCATTCCATTGGAAGTCAATAAAGTTGCAACCTTTTTGGTCTCCTTGCTAAAGTTCTCTCTCTATATTATCATATACGAAACAAAGACACTTCATCGCTTAAGAAACAGTTGCCAAATGTGCACAGTTACATGTGGACTAGACTGCTGAAAGGGGGCTTAAGTTACTTTGATACGAGAAAAGATCTTCAACCCACTTTGTGCTATGAGAAATGTTCAGAACTTGACAAACAACACTTTAGTTTAATGCCAAAGATGGGATGCATTGTGTAAGGATCACTAAAATGGTGGGAATCAAAGTAAGGATCATCTGGGAAAAAAAAAGAATAAAAAGAAAAGGATGGTCCCTAGGGTTTTTGTTGACAGGTATCCATACCCAACTCAACTTTAGCGAGTCCCAATCCAATTTTTAGATCCATTAATAAATTGGGTTGGGTTGGGGTGCCACCTTTTGGATCTGTTAAAGGATTTGTTCTAGTTTTGTTTTGGGTCTTTAAAAAAATTAGAGTGACAGCTTCACTGGGTGAGAACTTGGCCATTGTTTTTTGGGAGAATCTCAAGAATGCCTTTGAGATATAAATAAAACCTTAGGATGAAAATAAGTCTCACAACATATCTGTATTAATAGGTACAACTTTAAAGTGTCAGTACCAGCAAGTCTAATTAGACCATGTTTGTCAATAATGAGAGAAACCCTTGTGTTTTCAGCTGATGGTTATCAATATGCACATGTTAATTGCTTAATATATTGCGTGGCTTAATCATCCACATACACCACAAAGTCAGGGTAGAAACATTAATAATAGGAAACTTTTTCTCTTAATCAGTCCAGGCTCCAAATTAACCCATGATTGAGCTGAAAGTTTTTATGGAAGGTTGCAATCATGCTAGACATATACATAGTGGTAATGGTGGTTTAGATTCAAATTCAACTATTCTCAAAATTTAGGAAGCATGGCTGCCGTTCGAAGAATAATTCTAGAATCCGATTCAATATAAGATAGAAATGTTTGTAATTAGTTTAAAATAGTACAAAAATATATACTAATATTTAGGGCCCGTTTGAGAAGGGATTTTGGCGAGCTCATACTTCCCACAACAGATTCTGTCATGCTAAAGCAGTGCTTCCACCACTTAAATCACAATTATGCCTAGTTAAAATAAAAAATAAAAAATAAAAATAAAAACCTCAAAAGATGGAACATGTGCTTAAACAGGAAGGTGACATCCAGAGCGTTCAAATCTGATAGGATTGATATCATTTACCAAATGGTACTCAAGACATGATCCAGCCTGCTATTATCACATAAGTAAAAATCCCTAGCACCACCTTCATTATAGCCTTGTCCCAGCTATTTGGTGTCAGCCTGTTTCATAGTTTGGCTCTCTGTAGAGGATTAAATACTTTAGTAAAAATGTTCTGCCTGTTTCGTGGTTCAGCTTTCTGTTAAGGGATTAAAAACTTCGCCAAAAAATTCAAATCACATTTTCTGTTTTCTAGAATAAATTATCTATATATTTTTTTTGGAAAGGTAAATTGTCTATATTTTTCAATTACTTTTTCTTTCCATCTATATTTTTCCAAACAAATGAAAAAGAAAAAGTAATTTTATTACTATGGTAATGGATGCATCCATATTGTTTTGCATCTTCAAGGAGCAGAGATGTGGCCCAAATAGTGGCATATGGGATTCATTCACGCTTGATTGAAACATTGGATGATTCTTCAAGTTAAGAAGATGTCAACAAAAGCAGCAAAGGAATCATTGCAGACTCACAGTCCTAAATGTCTCTACAGTACTGCTTAAAATACCTACAGTCATACATAAATGACCAGGTTAAAATACCAGGCTGGGAAACAATAAGATGGGCAACATGTGGCAGTTGACCGTTGGCAATTTTTTGTACGTCTTGTTGACCTGATGAGTCAACTAGCCCAAATGATGCAAAGCAGAGCTGTTTACAATGGTCAACGATTTTCGCAATAGTGATCCATTTTCGCCAACGAACCCATTTACAATGGTCCCATTGTTACCTACCAAACCATATACATGAGCCTACATTTTGAAATTGGGCTACCCTTTTGAAATGCTTGGGTTGTTTGGAGTGATTCAAATTGTTCATTTTACTAGTTCTTCTTAAGTGATCCAAACCTTTTATATAATTTTGGCCATTTTAGTGATCCACACACCCTTCCTATTATTGAGGCCGTTTTTAGTGATGAAGATCAATTGATATACTAAGGCCTATGTTTCAACAATCCAAGTAAAGGGATCCAAATGCTTTACATAATTTGGGCCGTTTTAGTGATCCAAACCCTTTATATTATTGCGGCTATCTTTAGTGACCCAAATTAATTGATATGCTGAGGCTCATCTTCAACAATCCAAGTAAATGTTTTGTAGCCCATGTTGGCTAGATTGATATGCCACAATGTTAGCCATGAGTATGATGATTGATGAGGCCCATATTTAGTGATCCGAGTAGTTGATATGATATTCTTGGTGGATCTGTAATTTTGTCTTCTCCCATTTAAGACAATTGTGTGCATGAGTCATGCACAATGGGCCCATTTTCAATTATCCAAACTGTTAATGTCTTGTTCTTGTTTTACTGGCAGAAACCATTCTTATGGTTCGGTTCCTTTGTGACCTAAACCGTTAATCATCAGCTCGCTTATATTGACATGGGCAATTTATAGTAATGGTCCCATTTTCGCTTATGATTGGGCTTGTTTTTAGTGACAACAAACCTTTGATATGCGTGCACCTAATCAAGGGATCAAAACCGTTCACATGTTTGGCTGTTTTAAGTGATCTAAACCCTGCCATCTAATTGGATTAAAACCAATTGGCAAACTTAGGCTTCTGCTTACCAAACCAATGAATTAATGTTTTATACTCTTTATTGGGTTACACAAGCACAAAAATTCATTATGGGAGGAATCTTGACATATCATTGTGCTCATTTTCAGCAATCCAAACTAATCATACGATTAGCAAGTTTTTGGTGATTCAAATTATTAATATGGTAGAGTTTGTTTTCGACAATCTAAAACCGTTCATATGGTTTGACCTGTTTTGTGACACAACCCTTGGTGGATCTGTAATTGTGTTTTCACCCATTGGAGACAATTGCATGCATGAGTGATGCACGAAGGGCCTATTTTCAATTATCCAAATCATTAATATCTCTTGTTTGTTTTTACTGGTAGAAACGGTTCTTACGGTCGGGGTCCTTTGTAGTTGTCCAAACCCTTTATATAATTTGAGTCATTTTAGTGAATCACACCATTCGTATTCTTGAGGCCATTTTCAGTGATCCAAATCAATTGATATGCTAAGTCCCATATTTCAACAATCCAAGCATAGTGATTCAAACCCTTTACGTAATTTGGCCTGTTTCAGTGATCCAAACCATTTGTAGTGTTGAGGCCATTTTTAGTGATCCAAATTAATTGATATGCTTATGTTCATGTTCAACAATCCAAGCAAATGTTTTATAACCCATGTTGGTTGAATTGATATACTACTAATGTCAACCATGAATGTTATGCCAAGGCCCATGTCTAGTGATCCAAATAGTCGATGTGATACAAAGCTCAGAGGATCTTTTATTTTGTTTTCACCCATTTGAAATAATTGAGTTCATGAGTCATGCACAATGGGTCCATCTTCAATTATCCAAACCATTAGTATCTCTAGTTTCGTTTTTACTTGCAGAAATGTTCTTGTGGTTTGATCCCTTCGTAGTGACCAAAATTTTTTATCATTCATATGCTTCTAGTGATGTAAACTATTTATAGGAATGGTCCCATTTTCAGTAGCCAAGCCATTTGTAAGATGGGCCAACCTTTTGAAATGCTTGGGCCATTTAAGTGTTCGAATAGGGCTAACCTTTTGAAATGTGTAGGTTCTTTGGAGTTATCCAAATTGTTCATATTATTGGTTATTTTTAAGTGATCCAAACCCTTCATATAATTTTAGCCATTTTAGTGATCCACACCCTTAGTATTATTCGGGCCATTTTTAGTGATCTAAATTAATTGATATGCTTAGGCTCATGTTCAACAATCCAAGCAAATTTTTTATGGCATGTGTTGGTTGAATTGATATGCCCACTAATGTCAACCATGAATATTATGCTAAGGCCCATGTCTAGAGATCCAAATAGTCAATGCGATACAAAACTCGGTGGATCTGTTATTGTGTTTTCACCCATTTGAAACAATTAAGTGCATGAGTTATGCATAATGGGTCCATATTGAATTACCTAAACCATTAATATCTCTTGTTTCGTTTTTACCGGTAGAAACCATTATTATGGTTGTGCCCTTTATAGTGACCAAAACCGTTAATCACTCACTCGCTTCTAGTGATGCGAACTATTTATAGGAATAGTCCCATTTTCGGTAACCAAACCATTTATAAGATGGGCCAACACTCTTCATACAATTGGGGCCATTTTAGTGATCCACACCCTTTGTATTAGTGAGGCCATTTTCAATTATCCAAATCAATTGATATGCTAAGGCCCATGTTTCAACAATCTATGCAAACTGATCCAAACCCTTTCCATAATTTGGGCCATTTTCGTGATCAGAACCCTTTGTATTATTGAGGCATTTTTCAGTGATCCAAATTAATTGATATATTAAGACTCATTTTCAACAATCGAAGCGAATGTTTTATGGCCTGTGTTGGTAGGATTGATGAACCACTACAGTCAAACCATGATTATGCTAAGGCCCATATTAGTGATCCAAATAGTCGGTGTCACCCCTTAGTGGATCTGTAATTGTATTTTCACCCATTTGAGACGGTTGAGTACATAGGTCATGCATGATGAGCTTGTTTTCAATTGCCAAAACCATTAATATCTCTTGTTCCCTCTTTACTAGTAGAAACCGTTCTTATGGTTAGGTCACTTTGTTGTAACCAAAATTGTTAATCACCCAACTCGCTTCTAATGATGTGTAGTACTTATAACAATGGTCCCATTTTCACTAACCAAACCATTTGTAGGATGGGCCAACCTCTTAAAATGCGTAGTTCATTCGAAGTGATCCAATTGGGTTAACCTTTTGAAATGCATGGATTGTTTGGAGTGATCTAAATTATTTACATTGTTGGCTCCTTTTAAGTGACCTAACCCCTTCATATAATCTGGGCCATTTTAGTGATCCACACCCTTCGTATTATTGAGGCCGTTTTCATTGTGGGTCCATGTGGTGGTGTGTGCAGGGCTGCCTTTAGAAATATTCTAAAGGGAGGACAATATTTAAAAGATAAGGCACTATTATGTATTAAAACAAAAGATATGGTGTTATTTAGAAATAATCAACAAAAGATAGGGCATTATTTATGGAAGAATGAATTTGCATGTATGGATGAATTATAGATGCATGTTTGTATGCATGGATGGATGGATGGATGTATTAGTGCATGCATGCATGGATGAATGGACGAATGAATGGAGACATGTATATTTGTATGAATGTACACAGGTAAGTATCGATGGATTAATATATTAGTGTATGAATGCATGCATTTGTGCATCATCATGTATGGATGTATTTACATAGTCATGGATGGATAGTTGGACTTGGATAAAAGATGGGGCACCATTTATAAATATTCAGAAGATAAGTCTATTTGTCACTAAATCCGAAGATAAGGCCTATTTAGAAAATTTGAAAAGTTAGGTATTATTTTGTAATATATCAAAAGATAGGGCACTATTTAGACGTATTCAAAAGATATGGCGCTATTTAGAAATATTTAAAAGATAGGTCCTAAAATGGGTTTAATGTCTACTTGCTGGCCAAAAGGATGGATTTTGTTTGATTTTAGGTCTTAAAATGGGCAGACTCGTGAAAATGCAGTTTTTAATGGCCACACGTGTGAAGTGTGGGGTGTGTGTGGTTGTGGTGTACATGTTGTATGACGTATGTATGCGTTTGTGACCTTATCAACAGTTTGGATGGAAAATAAACTTTCCGGTTGGAATCCATGAAGTTTTGAATGTCAAGGATTCAATCATGGCTGATTCCTGTGGTGTTGTCTACCTAAGATTTGAGTCAGCTTCATTTTTGGGATCATGCCCTAAAATGAGTTTCAAAATGGTTGGACAGTGTGGATTTAAGGCACAATCATTTTTGGTATCACGCTGCGGTGTGGATTTAAGGCACATACATCACTGTGAGCCCCACAGTCAAGAGTCCCACCCACCTCGATGGATCCGGGTCTCACCTAATCCGCTCCCCTCAAATTTTTTTTTAGCTGATTTGGCAAAATATATGGATGGGGTAGAATTAAAAACATACATCATGGTGGGGCCCACGAACTTTTCCACCAACTAGCTAGCTGGTGTAGGGGTCACCAGCCAAACCATGCGTTCGTGTTTGGTCCCTCTTTCACCGTACATGTGGCAAACATCCGTGTTTGGTTCCTTCTTCACCGTACATGTGGCAAACATCTTAATCATCTGGTTCCTCTAGTTGAATTTGGACCATTGAACCTTTTATTTCAATCGCACATTTGATAACTGCGCATCAATCCTATCCACTTAGTGGCCCACTAGAACAATAGTTCCTCTCTCTCTCTTAGAAATCAGATTTGGTCCATTTTGATGACAGAACCGGAATTTTCATCATGTTGGCCCCACTTGGCCTATGCTTTGGTCCAAAAATCAGGAAAGAGGCGACATCAGGTGGGTCGCAAGGTTGTTCAAGTTAAAAATGGACGATTGGTCACCTAAGAATGAAGTGACTGGCCTGATTTTTTAACAATGGTACAGTTAGGTGGGCCATTGATGAATGACCCAGACACAGCCGACATTGGCACGTGGCAAAACTAGGATTTGGGTGTAATCAGATCCTAACGGCCTGATCTGTTGCCATCAAACAAACGGTTGGAGAGAATGCTTTGTGTGTCCAAAGTTAATGGGTGAGCTCACATAGTTAGGTCCATCCGATCGTTGATCACATAGTTAATGGGTTAGTACACACACCTACACTGTTGGGAACCGATACTGGGACCTCAGTTTTGAGACGAAGTCATCTTCACTCAGTCTACCATTGTCCCAAAGGTTTGGGTGTGAACATGAGGCACACCTGATGGACAGGTTGGATGGCATACACAGCTCAAGGTGGTCCCCACACAGTTTCAAGGACAGGGAGAATGTTGTAGGCAAACCATGCAACAAGAAGCTGTGGGTCCCACCTTGATGTACATTTTGCATCCACTCCCATCCATTGTTTGGGCACAAGCCAAAACTTCCAAAACTCAAGTGGACCAAATACATTGGGAAAGAGCAGAAATGTCTCTTAGGGAAACCCACCTCAAGGCCTTTATGGGTGTGCCTAGCTGATACACACAGCTTGGTGATCAAGGATACTTCAATGTTGTCAATCTTCACATAGCAGCTTCGCATCCAAGTTGCAAGATGCAAAGGTGAATACCGGAGGATAAAAGGCTAATCTATGTGATTTCTGGGTTAAGATGGTAAGATGGCAAGTGGTGTTTCACCATTTAATTGCTTAGAAAGGTAAAGAATTCTGTAAGGTGGGCCTAATTGATCAATGGTCTAGAGCCTCCTATGAGTTGGATATTGTGATCTAAGGTTGTGATCAATATTAATTTGTTTAGGCGTAATACGCTTGAACTGTGCAACTTCTAGAGAGACTGAGAATGCTAAAATCGTGTGGAGCCTCTAAAGAGAAGAGTTGTGATGGTTTCAAACTCATCTTCAGCCAATATTTAAACTCAGCTGTGTCTCCAAACCTGTTTTCACATCCGCTGCTTCTCTAAGGCAGTGCGACTCGAAGAGGAAGAAGCAATACAAGAGCTGTACAGAGAGAATTGACAGGAACCCCAAAACAATAGCAAGAAAAGACATCCCAGACCAAGCATGAAAATCAACCCTACCTAGGCCTATCAAGTGCTGACCTCCACTCTCTAAGGAAATTGGAAATGAAAATAGCTTAGAAATCTTCTATAGCAAAGCCCCAGTTAATGGATTCATGATGGCCGGCATAGATAAAACCCATACATCACAGTGGTCCCGGACAGAGCCCCTGCCACTCACTCTAGCTTCTGGCTTCCCTCAAAAGCCATAACTTGTCTTCCCTACTATTTTATGTAGAGAGAAATGCTCACACACTAATTGTACATCCAACTAGTCGGGAGTTTGCATCACATTACTACATCCAGCAAGTTTGTTATAACACGAAAATGGTACAACCATTCCTTGGACGGACTCGAATTGACAAATAAACCTGACAGGTTGAAGTTGCTGGTCTAGTTTTCGAAACTGCTATTTCTGGAGTTAGCTGCCACTGGGCCCAAGCCTGTGGCTGTTTGATGAAAACATTTACAAATGATATGAACTATGGCCATCTTATTGTCCTTAAGACTGACTGCGGCTACAGCTGTGGCCTGGCCTGATTAATTACCAGGCCTTCATATTCAAGATCAGATCCAAAGTCCAGGTTTGTCAGGATTCATACAGTGCTGTTCCTTAGCCATCCCAGAGAGGGCCTTGCAAACCACACCGGATATTTAAAGGATGATGCAGAGGCCCATCTGATTGTAGCTTTAGGCCAAGGTCATTGATCTTAGATTGGATGTCACTGTAATGATTTGAAAACCTCAAAAGCCTCAACCGAACTTATTGACATTGGGGTTGGTTCTAGAGTAGTACCCCATTCGACAGATCCAGTATATAAGCTTTGTTATCAAGTAAATCTAGCTTATTGAAAGAAGGACAAGAAAGTGTCCTCCAACAAGAAACTTACAGAACCTCTTCCAACTGAACATTGAACGTGTGTGTAGCACTCAGGATGCAAACTTTTAGGATCAACGAGGGAATTGGACAAAAAATTAATCTTTGCAACCAAATCTTCTTTTGAACTCCTGATGATCGCTCTGGGAACTCCCAGTTGCTTGGCTAAGCAATACTTGCCTCTGCCGCTGTGTTTCTTTGGGCCCAAGAGACCAGCAAGTCACAGTCCTGAGAGTTCCATTATGTTCATTTGTAAAAAAAATGTAACGAACAGACACCGTCCACAACTTAAAAACTGGCAATCAGAAACACCTAAATCCTTTTATTGTTTCCTTAATGTTAATATCATCATACAACTGCATGGCTGGGGTGGGATAGATGGTGGGTTTTCTAGCTGTAGTGTTGAAAAACCATTTGTTTGTTTAGGACACTAATGAACTTGTCCTTGTATATCTCACGTGGTAGGTGAGTGTTAGATGCCAGGATTACATGTGACGATGGGCTAGATCAAGGAAAGCATCTCATTAGAAAATTTGGGGAACAAGAAAGAAATATCAGCATTCTTAGTTCATATTATTTTCCCCCTCCTACACACTTGATGGAGAACAAAACTCACAAGAAGACTGGTGACTTTCATTTCACAGGAGTTTCCATGTTCACCATTTTCATTTCTTTGTTTGTTCGTTCCGCCTTCCAACAAAGGCTTTCCATCATTTCTTGGAATATTGCCCAAGAAGTGGTCATCCAGTTTTCCTTCTTGGTTTTTTTTTTTTTTTTTTCCTACTTTGTTTTTTTTTGTGCATATGAGAAATTCAGATGAAATCTGTCAACATTTGTTAAAACATTTTTCAGGCACATAGCTAAGACATTCTTCAGAGACGTGTTAATAATTTTCAACCGAATTGGATCCCTGCTCACATTACCTGAACAATTGCCTGTGCGCAGAGCTTCCCTGATAGAACAGCACCCTCCATGGAAGCCAAATACTTCTGCTTTGTGTAGTCACCGGCCAAATAAAACCCTTCTATTGGGGATCTTTGTAGAGGACAGCATGGTTCACAATTAGGCACAGTTTTGTAAACAGACCTGAAACAGCACAAGAATTTTTTTTGGAAGGGAATGAAGACAGCATTTTTTAGAAAATTATCTCTGTCAGACCTATGCTGACTAGGGTATCAGGAAAGAAAACAAACATTAGCCTTTTTCTCGTATTGGGGTATCAATAAATACTATTCAATGCTACTTCTATCCAGTCTCATTTTCTCTATCATAAACTTATATGAACTTCTATTTATGTAATAATATCTGTTGAAAATATCATATAATTGTATAGGCAAATGCTTGAAAATATCATAATATGTAACCCCTGGTCTCGTACTTACAGCGAGATATGGGCCTAGGGCTCAGGTCAGGTTCAGTTCGGGTCCTATAGCACCCATACCTGGGTTGACTGGGTTCAAGTCCAGATCCTATCAGGTTTAGGTACCCATCGGATTTTTGGATCTAGGTTTCAGGTTGGGTTTGGGACAAATAAGAGCATTTACATGGCTGGCCCCAACTGATGGAACTATTAGATCACATACAAATGTGCCACTTTGACATGTGCATGGTGTGAAAACATGCTCTCTTACATGTGTGTGCTTGGGAAACCTTTATATATATATATATATATATATATATATATATATATATATATATATATATATATATATATATATATATATATATATATATATGACCCGAACCCAACTATACCTGATTTTAACCAGGTCCAAAAGGTGAGACCCAAACCCAACCCAATATCTTATTTTGTCCAATCTCTTATATACATGGGGTACGAAGCATCCAGAATCTCTTATTTTGTCCAATATTAGTTGTCCTTTCAAGCCCTTATATTTTTCTTATACTGGAAACATTTTTTTTTTTTTCATGATTCAAGATTAAAACGAAAAAAGGGAGTCCATGTATTTTCAAGCTCACCGTGGTGTTTTAACGACATGGTATTTAAGAATCTTGGCTTTGCTTTGATCAGCAGCAATTTCATCGGGAAAGAGTCTTGCAAGCTCTTTCATAGTAGCTTCAATAATTTCAGAATCACTGCGTCCAATCCATTCTTCCGCAGGTGCAAAAACCAATTCCAGCATGGAGTGGTTGGGATCGTAATACTCCTGCAAGGATGATTACAAAGTTCTAATGATGAAATAACAATTTGAGCTTGAGGGAAAAACAGCTAAAACACATTAGTTTCCATTAAAACAATCAGTCTTCCACATAATGAGAGATGCAAGAAATAAAAGAAGTGGTACAAATATCCCATTTGAAATCATAGAAAGCAATATAAAATGTAAAGGTGATGATTGAAAGCACACAAATTCAAGGGTCAGTTTTGTGCACTATGCTTTACCTTGCACGTTACTGACATGTCTGCATATACACTCAAAAGAGGACTTCTGCAAGAAAAAAATAATAATAATAAAGCAAAACCAGTATAATGTCAGTATAAGCAAACAATCTTGCACAACCAAAAATCACAAAAGAAAATAAAATAAAAAATAAAGAATACTCTCGAAACTTGCCAAGTTGACTCGACCCAATTGAGAGTTAAGAAGTACCACATCAATCCTTTTAAGAGAGAGATCTCAATAGAATGCTAAAAAAGCTCAAGCTTTTATGCATCAACTTACGACTTGAAAAACTTATAAAACTTCGAAGAATTTTTATGATCAGATTTCACATGGCTTAATTGAGTACTCAACCAGTCCAGAATCAAATCGGGATCAGGCCCTCATCTGGTCTGGGTCAAATTTCAGTCTTTTTAAATGTCTCTCTGTCCAAAATCCAAATGCATAAGAAGAAACATGATTTGAATCTTGTGGGCTATTATCGATATGATACAGAGAAACACAAAAAATTAGAACCCTACAAGTATGAGAATATTATAAAGCGGGTGATATGACCTATTAAAATAAACTACTTTATATGCATACATCCATACATACAAACTTATATGCATGCATATAAATACTTAAACATCCATCCGGCATTAAAAAAATTAAAAAAAAAAAGGATCAATGGCAGAGTATACAGACCTGCTGAAAAGTAGATGATCATATGTGTTTTTCAGCTTTCTGTCAAACCTGTGAAATATTCAAGCATGAGATAACTTGAAGTAAATTGCATTATAATACTAATTTAACAAATTGATTATTACAGAAAACGGGAAGAAAAAGAAAGGAGCTGCTGTTCAGTTTCAGTCCATTAAGCCAAGATAAGATGATTGACTATCGATGGAAAGTAAAACTTGAAGATGATGGAATGCACGATGAGAAGAGAAAACATCCACATAAACTTGAAAGAATTTGTTGCTAACCATATGTGAACATTAATCACTGGAACTCCGACTAGTTTATCCAATCTCTTGAAATAAGGAATTTCTTTCCACTCTTGAGGCAAAAGAAGCTTTAGGATGTCAACTGATACAAATAAAACAAATCAATACCATTCTAAAAAAAAAAAAAATGTTTTTTTTATGAAGAACGCCATCATCAGACAGGAAACATGTATATCATGGGCATAACTTGATGACTTTGAAAAGAGAAGAAGCCAAAACAATACCTGGTGTGGCAATTACATAGACATCTCCTTCGATTATACTACCGTTACTGAATACAAAATGCTTCATGGTTCCATCATAGTTCAGCTCAATTTTTTTGTATTCGTGTATTAAGTCGGACTTGACCACCTAACGATTCGTTATGATTGGCAATTGGCATGCATAGTCTCTCAGGAGGGTTACCATCTAAAGGCCATCTTTAGAGCCATGCTTTTCCTGTTGATAAAAAATGCCAATGTCATTTTCACATTAGTCCTTCAAAGTTTCATTGAACTTTTCTTTAGTCTAATCAAGATTTGTCTTTTATGGCATGCATGCTTCAATTTACATGGACATGCCTGCAACACTACATGTTTTAGCAAAAGAAGTGATGTGTCGACATAATGGCTTTTTTGGTTGACATTTTTTTGTTAGAGGCTTGAAGCATTGTTGAGCCCATACGCATGGTACAAGACGGCTCAGGTGTAGGGCTGCACATCGATTCGATCGGTTCGATTTTAGATGAAATTGAAATTGAAATTGAATTGATCTTATTTTTAAAATTTCGAATTGAAATTGAATTGACCCCAATTTTTTTGGAATTGATATAAGATTGAATTGATGGATTTTTTATTCAATTCAATTCGATTTTTCACACACTGCAAATTGAAATCCTATAGGTTTTGTAGGTTCGGATTTTATAGTACATGAAATAGTAATATTAGTAGAAATACTTCTAAAAACACATGCATAATAACTAGTCCATACATGGTCTTGGAGTAAAAATTTAATCCAACTTACCCTTATGTTGCAAAGATGCCGCATACCTGGTGGAAATTTCAGATGTACATCGAATCTCGATCTCCAATCTCCTTATCCAAAATTCAGATGTAAATTTGGTCCACTCGGCATGTGGGCCCTAATTCAGAGCTATACATTTGTTTTGTGTGGACCGTCCAACGGACAGCGGACGCTGCTGTTGCAGCGTCGGGCGAAGAAGACGCAATGTCTTCAGCTGCGCTCGCGGTCAACGCGTGTTGACCGTGGGTCTAACGTGCACGTAGTGCACGTGGGACCCACAGTGATGTATGTGAAAAATCTACTTCGACCATCATGTAGGCCACATGATTTTAGGGTATGACGCAAAAATTTATGCAGTTCCGAGTTTAGATGGCCCACTTATGGCCCAATTTCTGATTAGGGTACTTGTAGGATGATCGGAGGGCTGAAATTTGACGTGTACGGTTAGATTAGGTCTCTAAACTATTATATGAAGTTTTACATGAAACAGATCATCAGAAACTGGTACACTTAAAATCGTCTATATAGATTAAGTTTAATCAATGGTATTTTTCGTATTTATGGTGAGTTTTGATAAATCTGTCACTTCTACACTGATCTAGGGTTTGTGTTGAGCAAATTTAATAAAGGGTCCTACATGAATTCCCTAAAAATTATTAATTTATCAATATAATAATCCACATAAATTATTAATTAATTAATTGATTTGTTACTTTAATTATTTTCGAAAACTTGGGTTATTACAGTGACGTAATGAAGTTGCTTAACATGATTCATATAGCTAACCCCATTCGGTTGGGACAATGCTTTGATGATGGTGATGAGGATGAGGATATATGTATGTATGCATGTATATCATCACCATTGTCATCTAAGAATTATCCCATTTATTATCCAATCTAAGAGTTAACCAGTTACCTAAGATCTGGGCTATAAGTGTGGTTCTTCCTTAATAGATAAGAAACGTTTTAGTAGGCGAACCCCGAAAACAAACCCGTGAGCATCGACAAAGCGAACAATTTCTTGTGCTATTGGGAGGGCTGTCAAAGATGGTATCAGAGCCGAGAGCAGCTCTAGCCTGCTGGTGGGGTGGCCGTGTGCTTCGTGTCATCCGGGCTTCTCATCCGGGTCCATATGTGGATCGGTCGGCCCGATGATTTATTCTCACATCGGTTAAGCGGTTGCCTAAAGATTTGCGCTATATGTGCGGTTAATCGTTAAAAGATAAGACGCGTTTTTTGGGGCGGACCCCGGAAACATACACATGAGCTTCTTCAGAGCGGACAATTTCCTTTGCTATTAGGAGGGCTGTCACGGATTGCTGGTTGCTTCGTGTCATCCGGGCTTGTCATTCGTGTCTCTATGTGGAGCAATCGGGCTTGTCGGTCGAGCCGGTGCTTTAGTCCTACATCGGTTAGGCGGTTGCCTAAGATCTGAGCTAGAAATGCGGTTCCTCCTTAATAGATAGGACGCATTTTGGGGGTGAATTCTGAAAATAAAACCGTGAGCTTCGGCAAAGCGGACAATTTCCTGTGCTATTGGGAGGGCTGTCAAAAATAGTATCAGAGCCGAGGGCTGCTCTAGCCTGCTGGTGGGATGGTCAGGTGCTTCTCATCCGGGCTTGTCATCCGGGTAGGGCTGCACATATGCTTGGTTAACCCGCCCAACCCGCCCGATCCGACCCGGCAGAAACCCAATCCGTCTTGACCCGGCAGAGTAAATGGTCCGGACCCAGGTGAATGCGGTTGGACTGTTTTAAATTTAAGTATAGTTTAGGGTACACGCCAAACCCGACCGACCCGACCCGTGTATACCCGACCCGTTCCGCACGACCCAAACTGCCCCGGAAATTGAAACTTTAGATGGTAACTTCAAATTAAAAAGCTTACCTCATCCTAATTTTTAGGTACATACTGGATTAACTTTATCTCTTGTGAAAAACCTCTTAACGTGTCTAAAATTTAGACCGTTCATCAGTCACACTGTAATGTTTTTTAGAATCCACCCTATGCATCTATTTTGTGAGATCATTTTAGATCATGAGACCAAAAACGAGCTGGTTCCAAACCCTAGTGGTCAGAAAATGTGAGGATTGAATATTGCCAATTGGAATATTTGTGAGAATAAGCAGAACTTAGTCCTAACCCAACCTGACCAAATTCAACATATAAGGTCTGGTAGGGTTAGGGTTCACCCTTTTACAAGTACGGTAGGGTTAGGTTGGGTCAACCTAACTCGGTCACAACCCGGACCGAAACCCGAACCTTTAAAATATGTTTAGGTTTAGTCCAGGATTAGGCCCAACCCGACCCTAACCCAACCCGTATGCAGGCTTACATCCGGGACCCTTTGTGGATCGGTCAGGCTTGTCGGTCACGCCGGTGCTTTAGTCCCACATTGGTTAGGCGGTTGCCAAAATATCTGGGCTATAAGTGCGGTTCCTCCTTACTAGATACGACACGTTTTGTGGGCGAACCCCGTAAGGAAAAACCCATGAGCTTTGGCAAAGCAGATAATTTCATGTGCTTGGGAGGGCTGCCACACTCACTCTCCTAAATCATAGCTCCTCGAGTCATTTCTTAATACCTTCAACTTGAACATAGTCCCTCTTGTCGGTGTTGATGTGTATATATACAATCATAAGGTACTAGAGTTTTATTTAGGTGCAACGAAAATAAAGAATTATGCTTTGAACGAATTAGTTATTCAACTCATTTCTTAGTACCGCACCCATAGCCCTTTACCCTCCCTAATAAAAGCATTCTACTCAAACTAACGTAATCCCTCTTGTTGATGTTGATCTGTATATATATCCACCATTTTGAATGTTCCAAGCCACTTACTAGATAACCCCGACTAGGATGAAATGATGGAGAAGGATGTCGCTTATGGAGATTTATAGCTAAGTGAATGAAGTTGAGATCCATCCTCCCGAGTTTTGTGAAATTACCTTATACTATTTGAACTAATAGGTAAAAGGACCAGACATGATTCATGGGAAAGAATGTTGGACAGTTAAGAAACAATAAATTCATAAGAAGAGTGCAATGACAGGAGGATGTTAACCAGGACGTGTGGGAGAGAATTAAGAACCAACACATTCAAGAAAAGTCAGGAACAACAACAATGGGTAGCAAGTTGAGGGAAAGTCAACTTTGATGGTTTGCCCACATGCTACGAAGATAAGGAATTATGCTTTAAAAGAATTACTCGATCAAATTAAAGGCTATGGAAGGCCCAACTAAAGTGGACAAAGGGATATAGATAAAGGTAATAAAAAAAGATTTAAGCACCCACGTTTTAATAAAGGATAGTCTACAATAGATTGGGAACGCACAACACAATTGTAAAGCATAAAATAATTGGAACAACACTTGTATAGTGATGTTGATTGTATACATATATAGATATATAATCATCATCATCGTTGTCCCACCAGATTGGGGTCAAGTACACAATTCTTATCAAAGCCACAACACTCTTTCACGAACCATATGTTCAGTTAAATTATAGGCCCTTACGTCATTATCTAGTACCTCTACCACTGTACTTTTGGGCCTTCCCTTGCGCTTTCAAAGCTTTCAACTTGCACTAATTTCACTCTCCTAAATCATAAGTTTTCAAGTGATTTCTTAATGCATCCACCCATAGCCTTTCACCTTCCTTGATAAAAGCCTTCAACTCAAACCTAGTCCCTCTTGCAGCTGTTGATGTGTATATCTACGCTCATAAGGTACTAGTGTGTTTTACGACCAATGAAGCTAGTCACCAATCCAAATGGAAACTTAAGTGGGGCACACCATAGAGGTCTTCTCTGTTTCACTATATTAAATGTTCCAAGCTACTCACAAGATAAGCCTAGCCAAGATGAAACGATTGAGAATGATGCTGTTTATAGAGTTTTAGAGCTATGCGAATAAAGTTGAGATACAAGCCTTTGGAGTTTTGTGAAATTGCCCTATACCATTAGAACTAATGAGCATAATGGTCGGCCATGATATATTCGAAAGAATGTTGGACGGTTAAGAAATAACAACATTAATAGGATGAATGTAGTGAAATGATGATGTTGAGAAGGATATACGAGAGAGAATTGAGAAGGAATGTATACAAGAAATGTCAAGAGTAATACCAAAGGGTAGGAAGATGAGGAAAAGTCAACTTCGAAGGTTTCGCCACGTGCAATGAAGATAATTACGCTTTGAAAGAATTAGTTGCTTAAGTTGAAGGCTGCAAAAAGGGTAAGCTAACGGAGTCAAATGGATACGGGTGGGGGTAGAAACAAAAGATTTATGAACCCACGATTTAACTGAGGATATTGTCCACGATAGATTGGAATCACAGAACGGAATTGTAAAGCTTAGAATAATTGGGATAACGCTTAGATGATGATGATGATATACATGCATACATACATATATCATCCTCATCATCATCATCATCAAAGCATTGTCCCAATATATTGGGGTTCAGCTACACGGATCTCGATAAAGTCACTCCAATCCGTCATAGACTATATCCTCAGTTAAATGATAAGCCCTTAGTTCATTTTCTATTACTTCTACTGCTGTCATTTTAGTCGATCTCTTGCGCTTTTAGAGCCTTCAACTTGCACTAACTCAATCTCCTAAATCATTGCTCCTCGAGTCATTTCTTAATACATCCAACCATAGCCCATCACCTTAATAAAATCATTCAACTCAAACCAACGTAGTCGCTCTTGTCGATGCTGATGTGTATATATACGCTCATTAAGGTACTTGTGTTTTTCACGATTAACGAAGACAAAGACTTACACTTTGAAAGAATTAGTTGTTCAAGTTAATGGTTATAAAAGGGCAAGGTAAATCGGTTAATCTTGTTAAAGTCACTCCATTTCGTCACAGACCTTTACCTTCCTTAATAAAAGCCTTCTACTCAAACTAACGTAATCCCTATTGTTAATGTTGATCTGTATATATACGCTCATAAGGTATTAGTGTTTTTTTATGACCCATGGAGCAAGTAATCTATCCAAATGAAAATTGAAGTGAGGGGTACCACAAAGAACAATTGAGAGAGATGGCCCTCGACACATACAATCCGTGACAACCATCCCAATAGCACAGGAAATTATCCGGTTTGCCGAAGCTCGCGGCTTTGCTTTCGCGTACTATCAATTAAGGAAGAACCGCACTTATGGACCAGATCTTTAGGCAACCGCCTAACCGATGTGGGAATAAAGCACTGGCCCGACCAACAAACCCGACCGATGCACATAGGGACTCGGATGATACTAACCACCAAGCCACCCCACCAACAGGCTAGAGCAGCCCTCGGCTCTGATACCATATGTGACAGCCCTTCCAATTGGAAGTAAATTCTACGCTTTGCCGATGGTAATGGGTTAGTTTCTGGGGTTCGCCCCCAAAATGCATCATATCTATTAAGGAGGAACCGCACTTATATCCAATATCTTTAAGCAACCGCCAAACTGATGTGGGACTAAAGAACCGGCCTAACCAATCCACATAAGGACCCGTATGGCACAAGGCACCCAGCCACCCCACCAGCATGCTTGAGCCGCCCTCGGCACTGATACCATCTGTGACAGCCCTCCCAATAGCACAGGAAGTTGTTCGCCTTGCCGAAGCTTGTGGGTTAGTTTCCAAGGTTTGCTTCTAGAACGCGTCCTATCTACTTAAGGAGGAGTCGCATTTATAGCTCAGATCTTTAGGCAACCGCCTAACCGATGTGGGACAAAAGCACCGGCCCGACCTATCCACATAGGGATTCGGAGGACAAGCCTGGACGATACGAAGCACCCAGCCACATCATTAGCAGGCTAGAGCCGTCATTGGCTCTAATACCATGTGTCACAGCCCTCCAATAGCATCGGAACTTGTCCGCTTTGCCGAAACTCACAGGTTTGTTTTCGAGTTTCGCCCTCAAAACGCGTCATATCCATTAAGGAAGAACGGTACTTATAGCCAGGATCTTTAGGCAACCACCTAACCGATGTAGAATTAAAGCATCGGCCCAACAGATAAGCCCGACCGACCCATATAGGGACCCGGATGACAAGTCTGGATTACACGAAGCACCTAGTCAACCCACTAGCAGGATAGAGCTGCCCACCGCCCACGACTCGGATACCATTTTTGACAGCCCTCCCAATAACATAAGAAATTTTCAACTTTGCCAAAGCTCTTATTTTCGAGGTTCGCCCCAAAATGAGTCCTATCTATTAAGGAGGAACCACACTTATAGCACAGATATTTAGGCAACCGCCTAACTGATGTGGGACTAAAGCACCGATCCGACCGATCCACATAGGGACCTAGATGACACGAAGCACCCGACCATCCCACCAGCAGGCTAGAGTGGCCCTCGGCTCTGATATTATTTATGACAGCCCTCCCAATAGATCAAGAAATTGTCCGCTTTGCCAAAGCTCACGGGTTTTCTTTCAGGATTTGCCCCCAAAACGCGTACTATATACTAAGGAGGAACCACATTTCTAGCTCATATCTTAGGCAACCGCCTAACCGATGTAGGACTAAAGCACCGGCTCGACTGACAAGCCCGATCGATCCACATAGGGACATGAATGACAAGCTCGGATGACACGAAGCACCCAGCAATCTGTGACAGCCCTCCTAATAGCAAAAGAAATTATCCGCTTTGTAGAAGCGCAAGTGTATGTTTCCGGGGTCCTCCCCAAAAACGCGTCTTATCTTTTAAGGATTAACCGCACATATAGCGTAGAAAGTTAGGCAACCGCTTAACCGATGTGGGAATAAACCATCGGGCCGACCAATCCACATATGGAACCGGATGAGAAGCCCGGATGACACGAAGCACACGGCCACCCCACCAGCAGGCTAGAGCTGCTCTTGGCTCTGATACCATCTTTGACAGCCCTCCCAATAGCACAGGAAATTGTTCGCTTTGCCGAAGTTCATGGGTTTGTTTCCGGGGTTCGCCCACCAAAACGTTTCATATCTATTAAAAAAGTAACACACTTATATAGCCCAGATCATAGGCAATCGCCTGACTGATGTGGGACTAAAGCACCGGTCCGACCGACCAGCCCCTCCGATCCACAAAGGGACCTGGATGACACGAAGCACCCAGGTACCCCACCAGCAGGCTAGAGCCGCCCTCTGCTCTGATACCATCCGTGACAGCCCTCCCAATAGCACATGAAATTGTCCGCTTTGTCAAAGCTCACTGGTTTGTTTTTGGAGTTCGCCCCCAAAACGCGTCGTATCCATCCGTGACAGCCCTCCCAATAGCACAGACTAGATCCTCGGTTAAATGATAAGCCCTTAGTTCATTTTCTATTACCTCTACCGCTGTCATTTTAGTCAATCTCTTGCGCTTTTAGAGCCTTCAACTTGCACTAACTCAATCTCCTAAATCATTGCTCCTCGAGTCATTTCTTAATACATCCAACCATAGCCCATCACCTTAATAAAATCATTCAACTCAATCCAACGTAGTCGCTCTTGTCGATGCGGATGTATATATATACGCTCATTAAGGTACTTGTGTTTTTCACGATTAACGAAGACAAAGACTTACACTTTGAAAGAATTAGTTGTTCAAGTTAATGGTTATAAAAGGGCAAGGTAAATTGGTTAATCTTGTTAAAGTCACTCCATTTCGTCACAGACCATACCATCCGTCGAATTATAGGCCCTTTAGGTCATTTCCTATTACCTCCATCACTGACTTTGAGATTTCTCTTGCGCGCTTTTAGGGTATTCTACTCGCACTAACTCACTATCAAAAAACGTAAGTCGTCAAGTCACTTCTTAATACCGCGCCCATAGCCCTTTACCTTCCTTAATAAAAGCCTTCTACTCAAACTAACATAATCCCTATTGTTGATGTTGATCTGTATATATACGCTCATAAGGTATTGGTGTTTTTTATGACCCATGAAGCAAGTAATCTATCCAAATAAAAACTAAAGTGAGGGGCACCACAGAGAACAATTGAGGGACATGGCCCTTGACACTGATACAATTCGTGACAACCCTCTCAATAGCACAGGAAATTGTCCGGTTTGCCGAAGCACACGGCTTTGCTTTCACGTACTATCTAGTAAGGAAGAACCGCACTTATGGACCAGATCTTTAGGCAACCGTCTAACCGATGTGGGACTAAAGTACCGGCCCGACCAACAAACCCAACCGATCCACATAGGGACTCGAATGACACTAACCACCCAGCCACCCCACCAACAGGCTAGAGCAGCCCTCGGCTCTGATACCATACGTGACAGCCCTCCCAATAGGAAGTAAATTCTCCGCTTTGCCGAAGCTAACGGGTTTGTTTCCGGTGTTCGCCCCCAAAATGCATCATATCTATTAAGGACGAACCGCACTTATATCCCATATCTTTAAGCAACCGCCAAACCGATGTGGGACTAAAGAACCGGCCCGACTGATCCACAAAGGGACCCGGATGGCACAAGGCACCCAGCCACCCCACCAGCATGCTAGAGCCGCCCTCGGCACTGATACCATCTGTGACAGCCCTCCCAATAGCACAGGAAGTTGTTCGCTTTGCCGAAGCTTACGGGTTAGTTTTCGAGGTTTGCTTCCAGAACGCATCCTATCTACTTAAGGAGGAATCACACTTATAGCTCAGATCTTTAGGCAACTGCCTAACCGATGTGGGACTAAAGCACCGGCCCGACCTATCCACATAGGGATTCGGAGGACAAGCCTGGATGATATGAAGCACCCAGCCACATCACCAGCAAGCTAGAGCCGTCCTCGGCTCTAATACCATGTGTCACAGCCCTCCAATAGAACAGGACATTGACCGGTCTGCCGAAACTCACGGGTTTGTTTTCGAGTTTCGCCCCCAAAACACATCATATCCATTAAGGAAGAACGACACTTATAGCCTAGATCCTGAGGCAACCACTTAACCGATGAAAAACTAAAGCACCGGCCCGACCGATAAGCCCGACCGACCCATATAGGGACCCGGATGACAAGCCTGGATTACACGAAGCACCTAGCCAACCCACTAGCAGGATAGAGCCGCCCACGACTCGGATACCATCTTTGACAGCCCTCCCAATAACACAGGAAATTTTTTACTTTGTCGAAGCTCTTATTTTCGGGGTTCGCCACAAAATGAGTCCTATCTATTAAGGAGGAACCACACTTATAGCACAGACATTTAGGCAACTGCCTAACTGATGTGGGACTAACGCACCGGTCCGACCAACAAGCCCGACCGATCCACATAGGGACCAAGATGACACGAAGCACCTGACCATCCCACCAGCAGGCTAGAGCGGCCCTCGGCTCTGATACTATTTATGACAGCCCTCCCAATAAATCAAGAAATTGTCCCTTTGCCGAAGCTAACGGGTTTGTTTTCAGGATTCGCCCCCAAAACGCGTCCTATCTATTAAGGAGGAACTGCATTTCTAGCTCATATCTTAGGCAATCGCCTAATCGATGTAGGACTAAAGCACCGGCTCGAACGACAAGCCCGATCGATCCACATAGGGACACGAATGACAAGCCCGGATGACACGAAGCACCCAGCAATCTGTGACAGCCCTCCTAATGGCAAAGGAAATTGTCCGCTTTGCAGAAGCTCATGTGCATGTTTCCGAAGTCCGCCCCAAAAACGCGTCTTCTTTTAAGGATTAACCGCACATATAGCGCAGATCTTTAGACACTCGCTTAACCGATGTGGGAATAAATAATCGGGCCGATCGAGCCACATATGGACCCGGATGACACAAAGCACACGGCCACCCCACCAGCAGGCTAGACTTGCTCTCGGCTCTGATACCATCTTTGACAGCCCTCCCAATAGCACAGGAAATTGTTCGCTTTGCCGAAGTTCACGGGTTTGTTTCCGGGGTTCGCCCACCAAAACGTTTCCTATCTATTAAGGAAGTACCGCACTTATTGCCCAGATCTTAGGCAATCGCCTAACTGATGTAGGACTAAAGCACCAGTCCGACCGACCGGCCCCACCGATCCACAAAGGGCCCCGGATGACAAGCCCAGATGACACGAAGCACCCAAGTACCCCACCAGCAGGCTAGAACCGCCCTCTGCTCTGATACCATCTGTGATAGCCCTCCCAAAAGCACATGAAATTGTCCGCTTTGTCAAAGCTCACCGGTTTGTTTTCGGGGTTCACCCCCAAAACGCGTCGTATCTATTAAGGAGGCACCGCACTAATAGGATAGATCATAGGCAACACCCTAACCGATGTGGGACTAAAGCATTGGCCCGACCGACCAGCACAACCGATCCACATAGGAACCCGGATGACAAGCTAGGTTGGTCGGGCCAACCCAACCCAGCTAGTCGGCCCGACCGACCAGCTGGGTGTTTCGTGTCATCCGGGTTTGTCATCCAGGTTCCTATGTGGATCGGTCGGGCTGGTCGGTCAAGCCAATGCTTTAGTCCCACATCGGTTAGGGGGTTGGCTAAGATCTAGGCTATTAGTGTAGTTCCTCCTTAATAGATACGACGCGTTTTGGGGGCGAACCCCGAAAACAAACCGATGAGCTTCGGCAAAGCGGACAATTTCATGTGCTATTGGGAGGGCTGTCACGAATGGTATCAGAGCAGAGGGCGGCTCTAGCCTGCTGGTGGGGTACCTGGGTGCTTCATGTCATCCGGGCTTGTCATCGGGGTCCCTTTGTGGATCGGTGGGGCCGGTCGGTAGGATCGATGCTTTAGTCCCACATCAGTTAGGCGATTGCCTAAGATCTGTGCTATAAGTGCGGTACTTCCTTAATAGATAGGAAACGTTTTGGTGGGCGAACCCCGGAAACAAACCCGTGAACTTCGGCAAAGCGAACAATTTCCTGTGCTATTGGGAGGCTGTCAAAGATGGTATCAGAGCCGAGAGCAGCTATAGCCAGCTGGTGGGGTGGCCGTGTGCTTCGTGTCATCCGGGCTTCTCATCCGGATCCATATGTGGATCGGCCGGCCCGATAATTTATTCCCACATCGGTTAAGCGTTTGCCTGAAGATCTGCGCTATATGTGCGGTTAATCCTTAAAAGATAAGACGCGTTTTTGGGGCGGACCCTGGAAACATACACATGAGCTTCTGTAAAGCGGACAATTTCCTTTGCAATTAGGAGGGCTGTCACAGATTGCTGGGTGCTTCGTGTCATCCGGACTAGCCATTCGTGTCCCTATGTGGATCAATCGGCCTTCTCGGTCGAGCCGGTGCTTTAGTCCTACATCGCTTAAGCGGTTGCCTAAGATATTAGCTAGAAATGCGGTTCCTCCTTAATAGATAGGACGCGTTTTGGGAGCGAATCCTGAAAACAAACCCGTGAGCTTCGGCAAAGCGGACAATTTCTTGATCTATTGGGAGGGCTGTCATAAATAGTATCAGAGCCGAGGGCCGCTCTAGCCTGCTGGTGGGATGGTCGGGTGCTTTTCATTCGGGCCTAGTCATCCGAGTAGGGCTGCACATATGCCGAGTTAACCCGCTCGACCCACCCGATCCGACCCGGCAAAAACCCGATCCGTCCCTACCCGACATAGTAAATGGTCCGGTCCCCGATGAATGCGGCTGGACCGTTTTAAATTTAAGAACGGTTTAGGGTACACGCCAAACCCGACTGACCCGACCTGTGTATACCCGACCCGTTCCGCCCGACCCGAACCGCCCCGGAAATTGAAACTTTGGATCCACCCCGTGCCGCCCGTTCCGCCCGACCCGAATCCACCCCGTGCATCTATTTTGTGAGATCATTTTAGATCATGAGACCAAAAACGAGCTGGTTCCAAGACCCTAGTGGTCAGAAAACGTGAGGATTGAACATCGACAATTGGAATATTTGTGAGAATAAGCAGAACTTAGTCCTAACCCGACCCGACCCGATTCAACATATAGGGTCGGGTAGGGTTAGGGTTCACCCTTTTGCAAGTGCGGTAGGGTTAGGGTTGCGTCAACCCAACCCAGTCACAACCCGGACCGAAACCTGAACCTTTAAAATATGTTTAGGTTCGGTCCAGGATTAGGCCCAACCCGACCCTAACTCGACCCGTGTGCAGGCCTACATCCGGGTCCCTTTGTGGATCGGTCAGGCTTGTCAGTCGAGCCAGTGCTTTAGTCCCACATTGGTTAGGCGATTACCTAAATATATGGGCTATAAGTGCGCTTCCTCCTTACTAGGTAGGACGCGTTTTGAGGGCGAACCCCGAAAAAAAAAACTCGTGAGCTTCGGCAAAGCAGATAATTTCATGTGCTTGGGAGGGTTGTCACACCCACTCTCCTAAATCATAGCTCCTCGAGTCATTTCTTAATACCTTCAACTTGAACATAGTCCCTCTTGTCGGTGTTGATGTGTATATCTACACTCATAAGGTACTAGTGTTTTATTCAGGAGCAACGAAAACAAAGAATTACGCTTTGAACGAATTAGTTATTCAAGTCATTTGTTAATACCGCACCCATAGCCCTTTACCTGCCCTAATAAAAGCATTCTACTCAAACTAACGTAATCCCTCTTGTCGATGGTGATCTGTATATATATGCTCATAAGGTATTTGTGTTTTTAACGACCCATGGAGCAAGTAATCAATCCAAATGAAAACTAAAGTGATGCGCACCACAAAGAATAATTGAGAGAGATGGCCCATACGAAAAACATCTCGGACATTTTTCTCCGGTCCACCATTTTGAATGTTCCAGGCCACTTACTAGATAACCCCGACTAGGATGAAATGATTGAGAAGGATGTCGCTTATGGAGATTTATAGCTAGGTGAATGAAGTCGAGAAGCATCCTCCCGAGTTTTGTGAAATTACCTTATACTATTTGAACTAATAGGTAGAAGGACCAGACATGATTCATGGGAAAGAATGTTGGACAGTTAAGAAACAATAAATTCATGAGAAGAGTGTAGTGACAGGAGGATGTTAACCAGGACGTGTGTGAGAGAATTAAGAACATTCAAGAAAAGTCAGGAACAACAACAAAGGGTAGTAAGTCGAGGGAAAGTCGACTTTGATGGTTTGCCCACATGCTACGAAGATAAGGAATTATGCTTTGAAAGAATTAGTAGATCAAATTAAAGGCTATGGAAGGGCAAGCTAAAGGAGCCAAAGGGATACAGATAGAGGTAATAACAAAAGATTTAAGCACCCACGTTTTAATAAAGGATAGTCTACGATAGATTGGGAACGCATAACACAATTGTAAAGCATAACATAATTGGAACAACGCTTGTATAGTGATGTTCATTATATACATATATACATATATCGCCATCCCCATCCTCATCATCATCATCATCGTTGTCCCACCGGATTGGGGTCGAGTACACAATTCTTATCAAAGCCACTCCACTCTTTCGTGGACCATATGGTCAGTTAAATTATAGGCCCTTACGTCATTATCTAGTACCTCCACCACTGTACTTTTGGGCCTTCCCTTGCGCTTTCAGAGCTTTCAACTTGCACTAATTTCACTCTCCTAAATCATAAGTTTTCGAGTGGTTTCTTAATGCATCCACCCATAACCTTTCACCTTCCCTGATAAAAGCCTTCAACTCAAACCTAGTCCCTCTTGCAGCTGTTGATGTGTATATCTACGCTCATAAGGTACTAGTGTGTTTTACGACCAATGAAGCTAGTCACCAATCCAAATGGAAACTTAAGTGGGGCACGCCATGGACGTCTTCTCTGTTCCACTATATTAAATGTTCCAAGCCACTCACAAGATAAGCCTAGCTAAGATGAAACGATTGAGAATGATGTTGTTTATGGAGTTTTAGAGCTACGTGAATGAAGTTGAGATACAAGCCTTTGGAGTTTTGTGAAATTGCCCTATACCATTAGAACGAATGAGCATAATGGTCGGCCATGATATATTCGAAAGAATGTTGGACGGTTAAGAAACAACAAAATTAATAGGATGAATGTAGTGAAATGATGATGTTGAGAAGGAATGTATTCAAGAAATGTCCAGAGTAATACCAAAGGGTAGGAAGATGAGGAAAAGTCAACTTCGAAGGTTTCGCCACGTGCAACGAAGATAATTACGCTTTGAAAGAATTAGTTGCTTAAGTTGAAGGCTGCAAAAGGGTAAGCTAACGGAGTCAAATGGATACGGGTGGGGGTAGCAACAAAAGATTTATGAACCCACGATTTAACTGAGGATATTGTCCGCGATAGATTGGAATCACGGAACGGAATTGTAACGCTTAGAATGATTGGGATAACGCTTAGATGATGATGATGATATACATGCATACATACATATATCATCATCCTCATCATCATCATCATCATCAAAGCATTGTCCCAATATATTGGGGTTCAGCTACACAGATCTCGATAAAGCCATTCCAATCCGTCACAGACTATATCCTCAGTTAAATGATAAGCCCTTAGTTCATTTTCTATTACCTCTACCGCTGTCATTTTAGTCAATCTCTTGCGCTTTTAGAGCCTTCAACTTGCACTAACTCAATCTCCTAAATCATTGCTCCTCGAGTCATTTCTTAATACATCCAACCATAGCCCATCACCTTAATAAAATCATTCAACTCAATCCAACGTAGTCGCTCTTGTCGATGCTGATGTGTATATATACGCTCATTAAGGTACTTGTGTTTTTCACGATTAACGAAGACAAAGACTTAAACTTTGAAAGAATTAGTTGTTCAAGTTAATGGTTATAGAAGGACAAGGTAAATTGGTTAATCTTGTTAAAGTCACTCCATTTCGTCACAGACCATACCATCCGTCGAATTATAGGCCCTTTAGGTCATTTCCTATTACCTCCATCACTGACTTTTGAGATTTCTCTTGCGCGCTTTTAGGGTATTCTACTCGCACTAACTCACTATCAAAAAACGTAAGTCGTCAAGTCACTTCTTAATACCGCGCCCATAGCCCTTTACCTTCCTTAATAAAAGCCTTCTACTCAAACTAACGTAATCCCTATTGTTGATGTTGATCTGTATATATACGCTCATAAGGTATTGGTGTTTTTTATGACCCATGGAGCAAGTAATCTATCCAAATGAAAACTGAAGTGAGGGGCACCACAAAGAACGATTGAGAGAGATGGCCCTCGACACTGATACAATCCGTGACAACCCTCCCAATAGCACAGGAAATTGTCCCGTTTGCCGAAGCTCGTAGCTTTGCTTTCGCGTACTATCTAGTAAGGAAGAACCGCACTTATGGACTAGATCTTTAGGCAACCGCCTAACCGATGTGGGACTAAAGCACCGGCCCGACTAACAAACCCGACCGATCCACATAGGGACTCGGATGACACTAACCACCCAGCCACCCCACCAACAGGTTAGAGCAGCCCTCGGCTCTGATACCATATGTGACAGCCCTCCCAATAGGAAGTAAATTCTCCGCTTTGCCGAAGCTAACGGGTTTGTTTCCGGGGTTCGCCCCCAAAATGCATCATATCTATTAAGGACGAACCGCACTTATATCCCATATCTTTAAGCAACTGCCAAACCGATGTGGGACTAAAGAACCGGCCCGACCGATCCACATAGGGACCCGGATGGCACAAGGCACCCAGCCACCCCACCAGCATGCTAGAGCCGCCCTTGGCACTGATACCATCTGTGACAGCCCTCCCAATAGCATAGGAAGTTGTTCGCTTTGCCGAAGCTTACGGGTTAGTTTTCGAGGTTTGCTTCCAGAACGCGTCCTATCTACTTAAGGAGGAATCGCACTTATAGCTCAGATCTTTAGGCAACCGCCTAACCGATGTGGGACTAAAGCACCGGCCCAACCTATCCACATAGGGATTCGGAGGACAAGCCTGGATGATATGAAGCACCCAGCCACATCACCAGCAGGCTAGAGCCGTCCTCGGCTCTAATACCATGTGTCACAGCCCTCCAATAGAACAGGAAATTGACCGGTCTGCCGAAACTCACGGGTTTGTTTTCGAGTTTCGCCCCCAAAACACATCATATCCATTAAGGAAGAACGACACTTATAGCCTAGATCCTGAGGCAACCACCTAACCGATAAAAAACTAAAGCACCGGCCCGACCGACCCATATAGGGACGCGGATGACAAACCTGGATTACACGAAGCACCTAGCCAACCCAATAGCAGGATAGAGCCGCCCTCGACTCGGATACCATCTTTGACAGCCCTCCCAATAACATAAGAAATTTTTTACTTTGCCAAAGCTCTTATTTTCGGGGTTCGCCCCAAAATGCGTCCTATCTAATAAGGAGCCACACTTATAGCACAGATATTTAGGCAACTGCCTAACTGATGTGGGACAAAAGCACCAGTCCGACCGACAAGCCCGACTGATCCACATAGGGACCTAGATGACACGCCCGGATGACACGAAGCACCCGACCATCCCACCAGCAGGCTAGAGCGGCCCTCGGCTCTGATACTATTTATGACAGCCCTCCCAATAGATCAAGAAATTGTCCGCTTTGCCGAAGCTCACGGGTTTGTTTTCAGGATTCGCCCCCAAAACGCGTCCTATCTATTAAGGAGGAACCGCATTTCTAGCTCATATCTTAGGCAACCGCCTAACCGATGTAAGACTAAAGCACCGGCTCGACCGACAAGCCCGATCGATCCACAAAGGGACACGAATGACAAGCCCGGATGACACGAAGCAACCAACAATCCGTGACAGCCCTCCTAATAGCAAAGGCAATTGTCCGCTCTGAAGAAGCTCATGTGTATGTTTCCGGGGTCCGCCCCAAAAACGCGTCTTAATCTTTCAACGATTAACCGCACATATAGCGCATATCTTTAGGCAACCGCTTAACCGATGTGAGAATAAATCATCGGGCCGACCGATCCACATATGGACCCGGATGAGAAGCCCGGATGACACGAAGCACACGGCCACCCCACCAGCAGGCTAGAGCTGCTCTCGGCTCTGATACCATCTTTGACAGCCCTCCCAATAGCACAGGAAATTCTTCGCTTTGCCGAAGTTCACGGGTTTGTTTCCGGGGTTCGCTCACCAAAACGTTTCCTATCTATTAAGGAAGTAGCGCACTTATAGCCCGGATCTTAGTCAATCGCCTAACTGATGTGGGACTAAAGCACTGGTCCGACCGACCGGCCCCACCGATCCACAAAGAGACCCGGATGACAAGCCCGTATGACACGAAGCACCCAAGTACCCCACCAGCAGGCTAGAACCGCCCTCTGCTCTGATACCATCCGTGACAGCCCTCCCAATAGCACATGAAATTGTCCGCTTTGTCAAAGCTCAACGGTTTGTTTTCGGGGTTCGCCCCCAAAACGCGTCGTATCTATTAAGGAGGAACCGCACTAATAGCATAGATCTTAGGCAACACCCTAACCGATGTGGGACTAAAGCATTGGTCCGACCGACCAGCACGACCGATCCACATAGGAACCCGGATGACAAGCTCAGATGACAAGTTGGGTTGGTCGGGCCAACCCAACCCCGCTAGTCGGCCCGACCGACCCGCTGGGTGCTTCGTGTCATCCGGGTTTGTCATCCAAGTTCCTATGTGGATCGGTCGGGCAGGTCGGTCGAGCCAATGCTTTAGTCCCACATTGGTTAGGGGGTTGAATAAGATCTAGGCTATTAGTGTAGTTCCTCCTTAATAGATACGACGCGTTTTGGGGGCGAACCCCGAAAACAAACCGGTGAGCTTCGGCAAAGCGGACAATTTCATGTGCTATTGAGAGGGCTGTCACGGATGGTATCAGAGCAGAGGGCGGATCTAGCCTGCTGGTGGGGTACCTGGGTGCTTCATGTCATCCAGGCTTGTCATCCGGGTCCCTTTGTGGATCGGTGGGGCCGGTCGGTCGGACCGGTGCTTTAGTCCCACATCAGTTAGGCGATTGCCTAAGATCTGGGCTATAAGTGCGGTACTTCCTTAATAGATAGGAAACGTTTTGGTGGGCGAACCACGGAAACAAACCCGTGAACTTCGGCAAAGCGAACAATTTCCTGTGCTATTGGGAGGGCTGTCAAAGATGGTATCAGAGCCGAGAGCAGCTCTAGCCTGCTGGTGGGGTGGCCATGTGCTTCGTGTCATCCGGGCTTCTCATTCGGGTCCATATGTGGATCGGTCGGCCCGATGATTTATTCCCACATCGGTTAAGCGGTTGCCTAAAGATCTCCGCTATATGTGCGGTTAATCGTTAAAAGATAAGACGCGTTTTTAGGGCGGACCCCGGAAACATACACATGAGCTTCCGCAAAGCGGACAATTTCCTTTGCTATTAGGAGGGCTGTCACGGATTGCTGGTAGCTTCGTGTCATCCGGGCTTGTCATTCGTGTCCCTATGTGGATCGATCGGGCTTGTCGGTCGAGGCGGTGCTTTAGTCCTACATCGGTTAGGCGGTTGCCTAAGATATGAGCTAGAAATGAGGTTCCTCCTTAATAGATAGGACGCGTTTTGGGGGCGAATCCTGAAAACAAACCCGTGAGCTTCAGCAAAGCGGACAATTTCTTGATCTATTGGGAGGGCTGTCATAAATAGTATCAGAGCCGAGGGCCGCTCTAGCCTGCAGGTGGGATGGTCGGGTGCTTCTCATTAGGGCTTGTCATCCGAGTAAGGCTGCACATATGCCGAGTTAACCCGCCTGACCCACCCGATCCGACCCGGCAAAAACCCGATCCATCCCGACCCGGCATAGTAAATGGTCCAGTCCCGGGTGAATGCGGCTGGACCGTTTTAAATTTAGGTACGGTTTAGGGTACACGCCAAACCCGACCGACCCGACCCGTTCCGCCCGACCCAAACCGCCCCGAAAATTGAAACTTTGGGTGGTAACTTCAAAGTAGAAAGCTTACCTCATCTTAATTTTTAAGTACATACTGGACTAACTTTATCTCATGTGAAAAAACTCTTAACGTGTCTACAATTTAGACCGTTCATCAGTCACACTGTGATGGTTTTTAGAATCCCCCGTGCATCTATTTGTGAGATCAGTTTAGATCATGAGACCAAAAACGAGCTGGTTCCAAGACCCTAGTGGTCAGAAAACGTGAGGATTGAACATCGACAATTGGAATATTTGTGAGAATAAGCAGAACTTAGTCCTAACCTGACCCGACCCGATTCAACATATAGGGTCGCGTAGGGTTAGGGTTCACCCTTTTGCAAGTGCGGTAGGGTTAGGGTTGCGTCAACCCAACCCAGTCACAACCCGGACCGAAACCTGAACCTTTAAAATATGTTTAGGTTCGGTCCAGGATTAGGCCCGACCCGACCCTAACCCGACCCGTGTGCAGGCCTACATCCGGGTCCCTTTGTGGATCGGCCATGCTTGTCGGTCGGGCCGGTGCTTTAGTCCCATATTGGTTAGGCGATTGCCTAAATATATGGGCTATAAGTGCGCTTCCTCCTTACTAGGTAGGACGCGTTTTGAGGGCAAACCCCGAAAAAAAAAAAAACTATTGAGCTTTGGCAAAGCGGATAATTTCATGTGCTTGGGAGGGTTGTCACACCCACTCTCCTAAATCATAGCTCCTCGAGTCATTTCTTAATACCTTCAACCTGAACATAGTCCCTCTTATTGGTGTTGATGTGTATATGTACACTCATAAGGTACTTGTGTTTTATTTAGGAGCAACGAAAACAAACAATTACGCTTTGAACGAATTAGTTATTCAAGTCATTTGTTAATACCGCACCCATAGCCCTTTACCTTCCCTAATAAAAGCATTCTACTCAAACTAACATAATCCCTCTTGTCGATGTTGATCTGTATATATATGCTCATAAGGTATTTGTGTTTTTAACGACCCATGGAGCAAGTAATCAATCCAAATGAAAACTAAAGTGATGCGCACCACAAAGAATAATTGAGAGAGATGGCCCATACGAAAAACATCTCGGACATTTTTCTCCGGTCCACCATTTTGAATGTTCCAGGCCACTTACTAGATAACCCCGACTAGGATGAAATGATTGAGAAGGATGTCGCTTATGGAGATTTATAGCTAGGTGAATGAAGTCGACATGCATCCTCCCGAGTTTTGTGAAATTACCTTATACTATTTGAACTAATAGGTAGAAGGACCAGACATGATTCATGGGAAAGAATGTTGGACAGTTAAGAAACAATAAATTCATGAGAAGAGTGCAGTGACAGGAGGATGTTAACCAGGACGTGTGGGAGAGAATTAAGAACATTCAAGAAAAGTCAGGAACAACAACAAAGGGTAGTAAGTCAAGGGAAAGTCGACTTTGATGGTTTGCCCACATGCTACGAAGATAAGGAATTATGCTTTGAATGAATTAGTAGATCAAATTAAAGGCTACGGAAGGGCAAGCTAAAGGAGCCAAAGGGATACAGACAGAGGTAATAACAAAAGATTTAAGCACCCACGTTTTAATAAAGGATAGTCTACGATAGATTGGGAACGCCATCCCCATCCCCATCCTCATCATCATCATCATCGTTGTCCCACCGGATTGGGGTCGAGTACACAATTCTTATCAAAGCCACTCCACTCTTTCGCGGACCATATGGTCAGTTAAATTATAGGCCCTTACGTCATTATCTAGTACCTCCACCACTGTACTTTTGGGCCTTCCCTTGCGCTTTCAGAGCTTTCAACTTGCACTAATTTCACTCTCCTAAATCATAAGTTTTCGAGTGGTTTCTTAATGCATCCACCCATAGCCTTTCACCTTCCCTGATAAAAGCCTTCAACTCAAACCTAGTCCCTCTTGCAGCTGTTGATGTATATATCTACGCTCATAAGGTACTAGTGTGTTTTACGACCAATGATGCTAGTCACCAATCCAAATGGAAACTTAAGTGGGGCACGCCATGGACGTCTTCTCTGTTCCACTATATTAAATGTTCCAAGCCACTCACAAGATAAGCCTAGCCAAGATGTAATGATTGAGAATGATGTTGTTTATGGAGTTTTAGAGCTATGTGAATGAAGTTGAGATACAAACCTTTGGAGTTTTGTGAAATTGTCCTATACCATTAGAACTAATGAGCATAATGGTCGGCCATGATATATTCGTAAGAATGTTGGACGGTTAAGAAACAACAAAATTAATGTAGTGAAATGATGATGCTGAGAAGGATATACGAGAGAGAATTGAGAAGGAATGTATTCAAGAAATGTCGAGAGTAATACCAAAGGGTAGGAAGATGAGGAAAAGTCAACTTCGAAGGTTTCGCCACGTGCAACGAAGATGATTACGCTTTGAAAGAATTAGTTGCTTAAGTTGAAGGCTGCAAAAGGGTAAGCTAACGGAGTCAAATGGATACGGGTGGGGGTAGTAACAAAAGATTTATGAACCCACGATTCAACTGAGGATATTGTCTGCGATAGATTGGAATCACGGAACGGAATTGTAAAGCTTAGAATAATTGGGATAACGCTTAGATGATGATGATGATATACATGCATACATACATATATCATCATCCTCATCATCATCATCATCATCAAAGCATTGTCCCAATATATTGGGGTTCAGCTACACGGATCTCGATAAAGCCACTCCAATCCGTCACAAACTATATCCTCAGTTAAATGATAAGCCCTTAGTTCATTTTCTATTACCTCTACCGCTGTCATTTTAGTCAATCTCTTGCGCTTTTAGAGCCTTCAACTTGCACTAACTCAACCTCCTAAATCATTGCTCCTCGACTCATTTCTTAATACATCCAACCATAGCCCATCACCTTAATAAAATCATTCAACTCAAACCAACGTAGTCGCTCTTGTCGATGCTGATGTGTATATATACGCTCATTAAGGTACTTGTGTTTTTCGCGATTAACGAAGACAAAGACTTACACTTTGAAAGAATTAGTTGTTCAAGTTAATGGTTATAGAAGGACAAGGTAAATTGGTTAATCTTGTTAAAGTCACTCCATTTCGTCACAGACCATACCATCCGTCGAATTATAGGCCCTCTAGGTCATTTCCTATTACCTCCATCACTGACCTTTGAGCTTTCTCTTGCGCGCTTTTAGAGTATTCTACTTGCACTAACTCACTATCCAAAAACATAAGTCGTCAAGTCATTTCTTAATACCGCGCCCATAGCCCTTTACCTACCTTAATAAAAGCCTTCCACTCAAACTAACGTAATCCCTATTGTTGATGTTGATCTGTATATATACGCTCGTAAGGTATTAGTGTTTTTTATGACCCATGGAGCAAGTAATCTATCCAAATGAAAACTGAAGTGAGGGGCACCACAAAGAACGATTGAGAGAGATGGCCCTCGACACTGATACAATCCGTGACAACCCTCCCAATAGCACAGGAAATTGTCCGGTTTGCCAAAGCTCGTGGCTTTGCTTTCGCGTACTATCTATTAAGGAAGAACCGCACTTATGGACCAGATCTTTAGACAACCGCCTAACCGATGTGGGACTAAGGCACCGGCCCGACCAACAAACCCGACCGATCCACATAGGGACTCGGATGACACTAACCACCCAGCCACCCCACCAACAGGCTAGAGCAGCCCTCGGCTCTGATACCATATGTGACAGCCCTCCCAATAGGAAGTAACTTCTCCGATTTGCCGAAGCTAACGGGTTTGTTTCCGGGTTTCGTCCCCAAAATGCATCATATCTATTAAGGAGGAACCGCACTTATATCACATATCTTTAGGCAACCGCCAAACCAATGTGGGACTAAAGAATCGGCCCGACCGATCCACATAGGGACCCGGATGGCACAAGGCACCCAGCCACCCCACCAGCATGCTAGAGCCGCCCTCGGCACTGATACCATCTGTGACAGCCCTCCCAATAGCACAGGAAGTTGTTCGCCTTGCCGAAGCTTACGGGTTAGTTTTCGAGGTTTGCCTCCAGAACGCGTCCTATCTACTTAAGGAGGAATCGCACTTATAGCTCAGATCTTTAGGCAACCGCCTAACCGATGTGGGACTAAAGCACCGGCCCAACCTATCCACATAGGGATTCGGAGGACAAGCCTGGATGATACGAAGCACCCAGCCACATCACCAGCAGGCTAGAGCCGTCCTCGGTTCTAATACCATGTGTCACAGCCCTCCAATAGCACAGGAAATTGTCCGGTCTGCCGAAACTTACGGGTTTGTTTTCGAGTTTCGTCCCCAAAACGCATCATATCCATTAAGGAAGAACGGCACTTATAGCCTAGATCCTGAGGCAACCACCTAACCGATGTAAAACTAAAGGACCGATAAGCCCGACCGACCCATATAGGGACCCGGATGACAAGCCTGGATTACACGAAGCACCTCGCCAACCCACTAGCAGGATAGAGCCGCCCACGACTCGGATACCATCTTTGACAGCCCTCCCAATAACACGGGAAATTTTTGACTTTGCCGAAGCTCTTATTTTCGGGGTTCGCCCCAAAATGCGTCCTATCTATTAAGGAGGAACCACACTTATAGCACAGATATTTAGGCATCCGCCTAACTGATGTGGGACTAAAGCACCGGTCCGACCGACAAGCCTGACCGATCCACATAGGGACCAAGATGACACGAAGCACCCGACCATCCCACCAGCAGGCTAGAGCGGCCCTCGGCTCTGATACTATTTATGACAACCCTCCCAATAGATCAAGAAATTGTCCGCTTTGCCGAAGCTCACGGGTTTGTTTTCAGGATTCACCCCCAAAACGCATCCTATCTATTAAGGAGGAACCGCATTTCTAGCTCATATCTTAGGCAACCGCCTAACCGATGTAGGACTAAAGCACCGGCTCAACCGACAAGCCCGATCGATCCACGTAGGGACACGAATGACACGAAGCACCCAGCAGTCTGTGATAGCCCTCCTAATAGCAAAGGAAATTGTCCGCTTTGCAGAAGCTCATGTGTTTGTTTCCGGGGTCCGCCCCAATAACGCGTCTTATCTTTTAAGGATTAACCGCACATATAGCGCAGATTTTTAGGCAACCGCTTAATCGATGTGGGAATAAATCGTCGGGCCGACTGATCCACATATCGACCCGGATGAGAAGCTCGGATGACACGAAGCACCCGGCCACCCCACCAGCAGGCTAAAGCTGCTCTTGGCTCTGATACCATCTTTGACAGCCCTCCCAATAGCACAGGAAATTCTTCGCTTTGCCGAAGTTCACGGGTTTGTTTCTGGGGTTCGCTCACCAAAACGTTTCCTATCTATTAAGGAAGTAGCGCACTTATAGCCCGGATCTTAGGCAATCGCCTAACTGATGTGGGACTAAAGCACTGATTCGACCGACCGGCCCCACCGATCCACAAAGAGACCCGGATGACAAGCCCGTATGACACGAAGCACCCAAGTACCCCACCAGCAGGCTAGAACCGCCCTCTGCTCTGATACCATCCGTGACAGCCCTCCCAATAGCACATGAAATTGTCCACTTTGTCAAAGCTCAACGGTTTGTTTTCGGGGTTCGCCCCCAAAACGCGTCGTATCTATTAAGGAGGAACCGCACTAATAGCATAGATCTTAGGCAACACCCTAACCGATGTGGGACTAAAGCATTGGTCCGACCGACCAGCACGACCGATCCACATAGGAACCCGGATGACAAGCTCAGATGACAAGTTGGGTTGGTCGGGCCAACCCAACCCCGCTAGTCGGCCCGACCGACCCGCTGGGTGCTTCGTGTCATCCGGGTTTGTCATCCAAGTTCCTATGTGGATCGGTCGGGCAGGTCGGTCGAGCCAATGCTTTAGTCCCACATTGGTTAGGGGGTTGGCTAAGATCTAGGCTATTAGTGTAGTTCCTCCTTAATAGATACGACGCGTTTTGGGGGCGAACCCCGAAAACAAGCCGGTGAGCTTCGGCAAAGCGGACAATTTCATGTGCTATTGAGAGGGCTGTCACGGATGGTATCAAAGCAGAGGGATGGATCTAGCCTGCTGGTGGGGTACCTGGGTGCTTCATGTCATCCGGGCTTGTCATCCGGGTCTCTTCGTGGATCGGTGGGGCCGGTCGGTCAGACCGGTGCTTTAGTCCCACATCAGTTAGGCGATTGCCTAAGATCTGGGCTATAAGTGCGGTACTTCCTTAATAGATAGGAAACGTTTTGGTGGGCGAACCCCGGAAACAAACCTGTGAACTTCGGCAAAGCGAACAATTTCCTATGCTATTGGGAGGGCTGTCAAAGATGGTATCAGAGCCGAGAGCAGCTCTAGCCTGCTGGTGGGGTGGCCGTGTGCTTCGTGTCATCCGGGCTTCTCATTCGGGTCCATATGTGGATCGGTCGGTCCGATGATTTATTCCCACATCGGTTAAGCGGTTGCCTAAAGATCTCCGCTATATGTGCGGTTAATTGTTAAAAGATAAGACGCGTTTTTAGGGCGGACCCCGGAAACATACACATGAGCTTCCGCAAAGCGGACAATTTCCTTTGCTATTAGGAGGGCTGTCACGGAATGCTGGTAGCTTCGTGTCATCCGGGCTTGTCATTCGTGTCCCTATGTGGATCGATCGGGCTTGTCGGTCGAGGCGGTGCTTTAGTCCTACATCGGTTAGGCGGTTGCCTAAGATATGAGCTAGAAATGAGGTTCCTCCTTAATAGATAGGACGCGTTTTGGGGGCGAATCCTAAAAACAAACCCGTGAGCTTCGGCAAAGCGGACAATTTCTTGATCTATTGGGAGGTCTGTCATAAATAGTATCAGAGCCGAGGGCCGCTCTAGCCTGCAAGTGGGATGGTCGGGTGCTTCTCATTAGGGCTTGTCATCCGAGTAAGGCTGCACATATGCTGAGTTAACCCGCCTGACCCACCTGATCCGACCCTGCAAAAACCCAATCCGTCCCGACCCGGCATAGTAAATGGTCCGGTCCCAGGTGAATGCGGCTGGACCGTTTTAAATTTAGGTACGGTTTAGGGTACACGCCAAACCCGACCAACCCGACCCGTTCCGCCCGACCCAAACCGCCCCGGAAATTGAAACTCTGGGTGGTAACTTCAAAGTAGAAAGCTTACCTCATCTTAATTTTTAAGTACATACTGGACTAACTTTATCTCATGTGAAAAATCTCTTAACGTGTCTACAATTTAGACCGTTCATCAGTCACACTGTGATGGTTTTTAGAATCCACCCCGTGCATCTATTTTGTGAGATCAGTTTAAATCATGAGACCAAAAACGAGCTGGTTCCAAGACCCTAGTGGTCAGAAAACGTGAGGATTGAACATCGACAATTGGAATATTTGTGAGAATAAGCAGAACTTAGTCCTAACCCGACCCGACCCGATTCAACATATAGGGTCCGGTAGAGTTAGGGTTCACCCTTTCGCAAGTACGGTAGGGATAGGGTTGCGTCAACCCAACCCGGTCACAACACGGACCGAAACCTGAACCTTTAAAATATGTTTAGGTTCGGTCCAGGATTAGGCCCAACCCGTACCTAACCCGACCCGTGTGCAGGCCTACATCCGGGTCCCTTTGTGGATCGGTCAGCCTTGTCGTTCGGGCCGGTGCTTTAGTCCCACATTGGTTAGGCGGTTGCCTAAATATCAGGGTTATAAGTGCGCTTCCTCCTTACTAGGTAGGACGCGTTTTGAGGGCGAACTCCGGAAAAAAAAAAAAAAAAAAAAAAAAAAAAACTCGTGAGCTTCGGCAAAGCGGATAATTTCATGTTCTTGGGAGGGCAGCCATACCCACCCTCCTAAATCTTCCTCCTTACTAGGTAGGACGCGTTTTGAGGGCGAACTCCGGAAAAAAAAAAAACTCGTGAGCTTCGGCAAAGCGGATAATTTCATGTTCTTGGGAGGGGTTCCACACCCACCCTCCTAAATCATAGCTCCTCGAGTCATTTCTTGATACCTTCAACTTGAACATAGTCCCTCTTGTCGGTGTTGAAGTGTATATATACACCCATAAGGTACTGGTGTTTTATTTAGGTGCAACGAAAATAAAGAATTACACTTTGAACGAATTAGTTATTCAAGTCATATCTTAATACTGCACCCATAGCCCTTTACCTTCCCTAATAAAAGCATTCTACTCAAACTAACGTACTCCCTCTTGTCGATGTTGATCTGTATATATATGCTCATAAGGAATTTGTGTTTTTAACCACCCATGGAGCAAGTAATCAATCCAATGAAAACTAAAGTGATGCACACCACAAAATAATTGAGAGAGATGGCCCATACGAAAAACATCTCGAACATTTTCTCCGGTCCACCATTTTGAATGTTCCAGGCCACTTACTAGATAACCCTGACTAGGATGAAATGATTGAGAAGGATGTCGCTTATGGAGATTTATAGCTAAGTGAATGAAGTCGAGATGCATCCTCCCGAGTTTTGTGAAATTACCTTATACAATTTGAACTAATAGGTAGAAGGACCAGACATGATTCATGGGAAAGAATGTTGGACAGTTAAGAAACAATAAATTCATAAGAAGAGTGCAGTGACATGATGATGTTAACCAGAACGTGTGGGAGAGAATTAAGAACATTCTAGAGCGGCCCTCGGCTCTGATACTATTTATGACAACCCTCCCAATAGATCAAGAAATTGTCCGCTTTGCCGAAGCTCACGGGTTTGTTTTCAGGATTCACCCCCAAAACGCATCCTATCTATTAAGGAGGAACCGCATTTCTAGCTCATATCTTAGGCAACCGCCTAACCGATGTAGGACTAAAGCACCGGCTCAACCGACAAGCCCGATCGATCCACGTAGGGACACGAATGACACGAAGCACCCAGTAGTCTGTGATAGCCCTCCTAATAGCAAAGGAAATTGTCCGCTTTGCAGAAGCTCATGTGTTTGTTTCCGGGGTCCGCCCCAATAACGCGTCTTATCTTTTAAGGATTAACCGCACATATAGCGCAGATTTTTAGGCAACCGCTTAACCGATGTGGGAATAAATCATCGGGCCGACCGATCCACATATGGACCCGGATGAGAAGCTCGGATGACACGAAGCACCCGGCCACCCCACCAGCAGGCTAGAGCTGCTCTTGGCTCTGATACCATCTTTGACAGCCCTCCCAATAGCACAGGAAATTCTTCGCTTTGCCGAAGTTCACGGGTTTGTTTCCGGGGTTCGCTCACCAAAACGTTTCCTATCTATTAAGGAAGTAGCGCACTTATAGCCCGGATCTTAGGCAATCGCCTAACTGATGTGGGACTAAAGCACTGATTCGACCGACCGGCCCCACCGATCCACAAAGAGACCCGGATGACAAGCCCGTATGACACGAAGCACCCAAGTACCCCACCAGCAGGCTAGAACCGCCCTCTGCTCTGATACCATCCGTGACAGCCCTCCCAATAGCACATGAAATTGTCCACTTTGTCAAAGCTCAACGGTTTGTTTTCGGGGTTCGCCCCCAAAACGCGTCGTATCTATTAAGGAGGAACCGCACTAATAGCATAGATCTTAGGCAACACCCTAACCGATGTGGGACTAAAGCATTGGTCCGACCGACCAGCACGACCGATCCACATAGGAACCCGGATGACAAGCTCAGATGACAAGTTGGGTTGGTCGGGCCAACCCAACCCCGCTAGTCGGCCCGACCGACCCGCTGGGTGCTTCGTGTCATCCGGGTTTGTCATCCAAGTTCCTATGTGGATCGGTCGGGCAGGTCGGTCGAGCCAATGCTTTAGTCCCACATTGGTTAGGGGGTTGGCTAAGATCTAGGCTATTAGTGTAGTTCCTCCTTAATAGATACGACGCGTTTTGGGGGCGAACCCCGAAAACAAGCCGGTGAGCTTCGGCAAAGCGGACAATTTCATGTGCTATTGGGAGGGCTGTCACGGATGGTATCAGAGCAGAGGGTGGATCTAGCCTGCTGGTGGGGTACCTGGGTGCTTCATGTCATCCGGGCTTGTCATCCGGGTCTCTTGTGGATCGGTGGGGCCGGTCGGTCGGACCGGTGCTTTAGTCCCACATCAGTTAGGCGATTGCCTAAGATCTGGGCTATAAGTGCGGTACTTCCTTAATAGATAGGAAACGTTTTGGTGGGCGAACCCCGGAAACAAACCTGTGAACTTCGGCAAAGCGAACAATTTCCTATGCTATTGGGAGGGCTGTCAAAGATGGTATCAGAGCCGAGAGCAGCTCTAGCCTGCTGGTGGGGTGGCCGTGTGCTTCGTGTCATCCGGGCTTCTCATTCGGGTCCATATGTGGATCGGTCGGTCCGATGATTTATTCCCACATCGGTTAAGCGGTTGCCTAAAGATCTCCGCTATATGTGCGGTTAATGTTAAAAGATAAGACGCGTTTTTAGGGCGGACCCCGGAAACATACACATGAGCTTCCGCAAAGCGGACAATTTCCTTTGCTATTAGGAGGGCTGTCACGGATTGCTGGTAGCTTCGTGTCATCCGGGCTTGTCATTCGTGTCCCTATGTGGATCGATCGGGCTTGTCGGTCGAGGCGGTGCTTTAGTCCTACATCGGTTAGGCGGTTGCCTAAGATATGAGCTAGAAATGAGGTTCCTCCTTAATAGATAGGACGCGTTTTGGGGGCGAATCCTAAAAACAAACCCGTGAGCTTCGGCAAAGCGGACAATTTCTTGATCTATTGGGAGGTCTGTCATAAATAGTATCAGAGCCGAGGGCCGCTCTAGCCTGCAGGTGGGATGGTCGGGTGCTTCTCATTAGGGCTTGTCATCCGAGTAAGGCTGCACATATGCCGAGTTAACCCGCCTGACCCACCTGATCCGACCCGGCAAAAACCCGATCCGTCCCGACCCGGCATAGTAAATGGTCCGGTCCCGGGTGAATGCGGCTGGACCGTTTTAAATTTAGGTACGGTTTAGGGTACACGCCAAACCCGACCAACCCGACCCGTTCCGCCCGACCCAAACCGCCCCGGAAATTGAAACTCTGGGTGGTAACTTCAAAGTAGAAAGCTTACCTCATCTTAATTTTTAAGTACATACTGGACTAACTTTATCTCATGTGAAAAAACTCTTAACGTGTCTACAATTTAGACCGTTCATCAGTCACACTGTGATGGTTTTTAGAATCCACCCCGTGCATCTATTTTGTGAGATCAGTTTAAATCATGAGACCAAAAACGAGCTGGTTCCAAGACCCTAGTGGTCAGAAAACGTGAGGATTGAACATCGACAATTGGAATATTTGTGAGAATAAGCAGAACTTAGTCCTAACCCGACCCGACCCGATTCAACATATAGGGTCCGGTAGAGTTAGGGTTCACCCTTTCGCAAGTACGGTAGGGATAGGGTTGCGTCAACCCAACCCGGTCACAACACGGACCGAAACCTGAACCTTTAAAATATGTTTAGGTTCGGTCCAGGATTAGGCCCAACCCGTACCTAACCCGACCCGTGTGCAGGCCTACATCCGGGTCCCTTTGTGGATCGGTCAGCCTTGTCGTTCGGGCCGGTGCTTTAGTCCCACATTGGTTAGGCGGTTGCCTAAATATCAGGGTTATAAGTGCGCTTCCTCCTTACTAGGTAGGACGCGTTTTGAGGGCGAACTCCGGAAAAAAAAAAAAAACTCGTGAGCTTCGGCAAAGCGGATAATTTCAATCCGAAAAAAAAAACTCGTGAGCTTCGGCAAAGCGGATAATTTCATGTTCTTGGGAGGGCTGCCACACCCACCCTCCTAAATCATAGCTCCTCGAGTCATTCCTTGATACCTTCAACTTGAACATAGTCCCTCTTGTCGGTGTTGAAGTGTATATATACACCCATAAGGTACTGGTGTTTTATTTAGGTGCAACGAAAATAAAGAATTACGCTTTGAACGAATTAGTTATTCAAGTCATATCTTAATACTGCACCCATAGCCCTTTACCTTCCCTAATAAAAGCATTCTACTCAAACTAACGTACTCCCTCTTGTCGATGTTGATCTGTATATATATGCTCATAAGGAATTTGTGTTTTTAACCACCCATGGAGCAAGTAATCAATCCAAATGAAAACTAAAGTGATGCGCACCACAAAGAATAATTGAGAGAGATGGCCCATACGAAAAACATCTCGAACATTTTTCTCCGGTCCACCATTTTGAATGTTCCAGGCCACTTACTAGATAACCCCGACTAGGATGAAATGATTGAGAAGGATGTCGCTTATGGAGATTTATAGCTAGGTGAATGAAGTCGAGATGCATCCTCCCGAGTTTTGTGAAATTACCTTATACAATTTGAACTAATAGGTAGAAGGACCAGACATGATTCATGGGAAAGAATGTTGGACAGTTAAGAAACAATAAATTCATAAGAAGAGTGCAGTGACATGATGATGTTAACCAGAACGTGTGGGAGAGAATTAAGAACATTCAAGAAAAGTCAGGAACAACAACAAAGGGTAGTAAGTCGAGGGAAAGTCGACTTTGATGGTTTGCCCACATGCTACGAAGATAAGGAATTATGCTTTGAAAGAATTAGTAGATCAAATTAAAGGCTATGGAAGGGCAAGCTAAAGGAGCCAAAGGGATACAGATAGAGGTAATAACAAAAGATTTAAGCACCCACGTTTTAATAAAGGATAGTCTACGATAGATGGGGAATGCATAACACAATTGTAAAGCATAACATAATTGGAACAACGCTTGTATAGTGATGTTCATTATATACATATATACATATATCATCAACCCCATCCACATCATCATCATCATCGTTGTCCCACTGGATTGGGGTCGAGTACACAATTCTTATCAAAGCCACTCCACTCTTTCACGGACCATATGGTCAGTTAAATTATAGGCCCTTACGTCATTATCTAGTACCTCCACCACTGTACTTTTGGGCCTTCCTTTGCGCTTTCAGAGCTTTCAACTTGCACTAATTTCACTCTCCTAAATCATAAGTTTTCGAGTGGTTTCTTAATGCATCCACCCATAGCCTTTCACCTTCCCTGATAAAAGCCTTCAACTCAAACCCAGTCCCTCTTGCAGCTGTTGATGTGTATATCTACGCTCATAAGGTACTAGTGTGTTTTACGACCAATGAAGCTAGTCACCAATCCAAATGGAAACTTAAGTGGTGCACGCCATGGAGGTCTTCTCTGTTCCACTATATTAAATGTTCCAAGCCACTCACAAGATAAGCCTAAGCCAAGATGAAACGATTGAGAATGATGTTGTTTATAGAGTTTTAGAGCTACGTGAATGAAGTTGAGATACAAGCCTTTGGAGTTTTGTGAAATTGCCCTATACCATTAGAACTAATGAGCATAATGGTCGGCCATGATATATTCGAAAGAATGTTGGACGGTTAAGAAACAACAAAATTAATAGGATGAATGTAGTGAAATGATGATGTTGAGAAGGATATACGAGAGAGAATTGAGAAGGAATGTATTCAAGAAATGTCAAGAGTAATACCAAAGGGTAGGAAGATGAGGAAAAGTCAACTTCGAAGCTTTCGCCACGTGCAACGAAGATGATTACGCTTTGAAAGAATTAGTTGCTTAAGTTGAAGGCTGCAAAAGGGTAAGCTAACGGAGTCAAATGGATACGGGTGGGGGTAGTAACAAAAGATTTATGAACCCACGATTCAACTGAGGATATTGTCTGCAATAGATTGGAATCACGGAACGGAATTGTAAAGCTTAGAATAATTGGGATAACGCTTAGATGATGATGATGATATACATGCATGCATACATATATCATCATCCTCATCATCATCATCATCATCAAAGCATTGTCCCAATATATTGGGGTTCAGCTACATGGATCTCGATAAAGCCACTCCAATCCGTCACAGACTATATCCTCAGTTAAATGATAAGCCCTTAGTTCATTTTCTATTACCTCTACCGCTATCATTTTAGTCAATCTCTTGTGCTTTTAGAGCCTTCAACTTGCACTAACTCAACCTCCTAAATCATTGCTCCTCGACTCATTTCTTAATACATCCAACCATAGCCCATCACCTTAATAAAATCATTCAACTCAAACCAACGTAGTCGCTCTTGTCGATGCTGATGTGTATATATACGCTCATTAAGGTACTTGTGTTTTTCACGATTAACGAAGACAAAGACTTACACTTTGAAAGAATTAGTTGTTCAAGTTAATGGTTATAGAAGGACAAGGTAAATTGGTTAATCTTGTTAAAGTCACTCCATTTCGTCACAGACCATACCATCCATCGAATTATAGGCCCTCTAGGTCATTTCCTATTACCTCCATCACTGACCTTTGAGCTTTCTCTTGCGCGCTTTTAGAGTATTCTACTTGCACTAACTCACTATCCAAAAACATAAGTCGTCAAGTCATTTCTTAATACCGCGCCCATAGCCCTTTACCTTCCTTAATAAAAGCCTTCCACTCAAACTAACGTAATCCCATTGTTGATGTTGATCTGTATATATACGCTCATAAGGTATTAGTGTTTTTTATGACCCATGGAGCAAGTAATCTATCCAAATGAAAACTGAAGTGAGGGGCACCATAAAGAACGATTGAGAGAGATGGCCCTCGACACTGATACAATCCGTGACAACCCTCCCAATAGCACAGGAAATTGTCCGGTCTGCCGAAGCTCGTGGCTTCGCTTTCGCGTACTATCTATTAAGGAAGAACCGCACTTATGGACCAGATCTTTAGGCAACCGCCTAATCGATGTGGGACTAAAGCACCGGCCCGACCAACAAACCCGACCGATCCACATAGGGACTCGGATGACACTAACCACCCAGCCACCCCACCAACAGGCTAGAGCAGACCTCGGCTCTGATACCATATGTGACAGCCCTCCCAATAGGAAGTAAATTCTCCGCTTTGCCGAAGCTAACGAGTTTGTTTCCGGGGTTCGCCCCCAAAATGCATCATATCTATTAAGGAGAAACCCGATCTGTCCCGACTAGCATAGTAAATGGTCCGGTCCCGGGTGAATGCGGCTGGACCGTTTAAATTTAGGTACGGGTTTAGGGTACACGCCAACCCGACCGACCCGACCCGTTTCCGCCCGACCCGAACCGCCCCGGAAATTGAAACTTTGGATGGTAACTTCAAAGTAGAAAGCTTACCTCATCCTAATTTTTAAGTACATACTGGATTAACTTTATCTCATGTGAAAAACCTCTTAACGTGTCTAAAATTTAGACCGTTCATCAGTCACACTGTGATGATTTTTAGAATCCACCCCGTGCATCTATTTTGTGAGATCATTTTAGATCATGAGACCAAAAACGAGCTGGTTCCAAGACCCTAGTGGTCAGAAAACGTGAGGATTGAACATGGACCAGATCTTTAGGCAACCGCCTAACCGATATGGGACTAAAGCACCGGCCCGACCAACAAACCCAACCGATCCACATAGGGACTCGGATGACACTAACCACCCAGCCACCCCACCAACAGGTTAGAGCAGCCCTCGGCTCTGATACCATATGTGACAACCCTCCCAATAGGAAGTAAATTCTCCGCTTTGCCGAAGCTAACGGGTTTGTTTCCGGGGTTCGCCCCCAAAATGCATCATATCTATTAAGGAGGAACTGCACTTATATCCCATATCTTTAGGCAACCGCCAAACCAATGTGGGACTAAAGAACCGGCCCGACCGATCCACATAGGGACCCGGATGGCACAAGGCACCCAGCCACCCCACCAGCATGCTAAAGCCGCCCTCGGCACTGATACCATCTGTGACAACCCTCCCAATAGCACAGGAAGTTGTCCGCCTTGCCGAAGCTTACCGGTTAGTTTTCGAGGTTTGCCTCCAGAACGCGTCGTATCTACTTAAGGAGGAATCGCACTTATAGCTCAGATCTTTAGGCAACCGCCTAACCGATGTGGGACTAAAGCACCGGCCCGACCTATCCACATAGGGATTCGGAGGACAAGCCTGGATGATACGAAGCACCCAGCCACATCACCAGCAGGCTAGAGTCGTCCTCGGTTCTAATACCATGTGTCACAGCCCTCCAATAGCACAGGAAATTGTCCGGTCTGCCGAAACTAACGGGTTTGTTTTCGAGTTTCGCCCCCAAAACGCATCATATCCATTAAGGAAGAACGGCACTTATAGCCTAGATCCTGAGGCAACCACCTAACCGATGTAAAACTAAAGGACCGATAAGCCCGACCGACCCATTTAGGGACCCGGATGACAAGCCTGGATTACACGAAGCACCTAGCCAACCCACTAGTAGGATAGAGCCGCCCACGACTCGGATACCATCTTTGACAGCCCTCCTAATAACACGGGAAATTTTTGACTTTGCCGAAGCTCTTATTTTCGGGGTTCGCCCCAAAATGCGTTCTATCTATTAAGGAGGAACCACACTTATCGCACAGATATTTCGGCATCCGGCTAACTGATGTGGGACTAAAGCACCGGTCCGACCGATCCACATAGGGACCTAGATGACACGAAGCACCAGACCATCCCACCAGCACGCTAGAGCGGCCCTCGGCTCTGATACTATTTATGACAGCCCTCCCAATAGATCAAGAAATTGTCCGCTTTGCCGAAGCTCACGGGTTTGTTTTCAGGATTCGCCCCCAAAACGCGTCCTATCTATTAAGGAGGAACCGCATTTCTAGCTCATATATTTGACAGCCCTCCCAATAGCACAGGAAATTGTTCGCTTTGCCGAAGTTCACGGGTTTGTTTTCGGGGTTCGCCTACCAAAACGTTTCCTATCTATTAAGGAAGTACCGCACTTATAGCCCAGATCTTAGGCAATCGCCTAACTTATGTGGGACTAAAGCACCGGTCCGACCGACCGGCCCCACCGATCCACAAAGGGACCCGAATGACAAGCCCGGATGACACGAAGCACCCAGGTACCCCACCAGCAGGCTAGAGCCGCCCTCTGCTCTGATACCATCCGTGACAGCCCTCCCAATAGCACATGAAATTGTCCGCTTTGTCAAAGCTCACCGGTTTGTTTTCGGGGTTCGCCCCCAAAACGCGTCGTATCTATTAAGGAGGAACCACACTAATAGCATAGATCTTAGGCAACACCCTAACTGATGTGGGACTAAAGCATTGGCCCGACCGACCAGCACGACCGATCCACATAGGAACCCGGATGACAAGCGCGGATGACAAGCTGGGTTGGTCGGGCCAACCCAACCCAGCTAGTCTGCCCGACCGACCAGCTGGGTGCTTCGTGTCATCCGGGTTTGTCATCCAGGTTCCTATGTGGATCGGTCGGGCTGGTCGGTCGGGCCAATGCTTTAGTCCCACATCGGTTAGGGGGTTGGCTAAGATCTAGGCTATTAGTGTAGTTCCTCCTTAATAGATACGACGCGTTTTGGGGGCGAACCCCGAAAACAAACCAGTGAGCTTCGGCAAAGCGGACAATTTCATGTGCTATTGGGAGGGCTGTCACGGATGGTATCAGAGCAGAGGGCGGCTCTAGCCTGCTGGTGGGGTACCTGGGTGCTTCGAGTCATCTGGGTCCCTTTGTGGATCGGTGGGGCCGGTCAGTCGGACCGGTGCTTTAGTCCCACATCAGTTAGGCGATTACCTAAGATCTGGGCTATAAGTGCGGTACTTCCTTAATAGATAGGAAACGTTTTGGTGGGCGAACCCCGGAAATAAACCCGTCAACTTCGGCAAAGCGAACAATTTCCTGTGCTATTGGAAGGGCTGTCAAAGACGGTATCAGAGCCGAGAGCAGCTCTAGCCTGCTGGTGGGGTGGCCGGGTGCTTCGTGTCATCCGGGCTTCTCATCTGAGTCCATATGTGGATCGGTCGACTCGATGATTTATTTCCACATCGGTTAAGCGGTTGCCTAAAGATCTGCGCTATATGTGCGGTTAATCCTTAAAAGATAAGACGCGTTTTTGGGACGGACCCCGGAAACAAACACATGAGCTTCTACAAAGCGGACAATTTCCTTTGCTATTAGGAGAGCTGTCACAGATTGCTGGGTGCTTCGTGTCATCCGGACTTGTCATTTGTGTCCCTATGTGGATCGATCAGGCTTGTCGGTCGAGCCGGTGCTTTAGTCCTACATCGGTTAGGCGGTTGCCTAAGATATGAGCTAGAAATGCGGTTCCTCCTTAATAGATAGGATGCGTTTTGGAGGCAAATCCTGAAAACAAACCCGTGAGCTTCGGCAAAGCGGACAATTTCCTATGCTATTAGGAGGGCTGTCATAATTAGTATCAGAGCCGAGGGCTGCTCTAGCCTACTGGAGGGATGGTCGGGTGCTTCTCACCCGGGCTTGTCATCCGAGTAGGGCTGCACATATGCCAGGTTAACCCGCCCGACCCACCCGATCCGACCTGACCCGACAGAAACCCGATCCGTCCTGACCTGGCATAGTAAATGGTCCGGTCTCGGGTGAATGCGGCTGGACCGTTTTAAATTTAGGTACGGTTTAGGGTACACGCCAAACCCGACCGACCCAACCCGTTCCGCCCGACCCGAACCGCCCCGGAAATTGAAACTTTGGATGGTAACTTCAAAGTAGAAAGCTTACCTCATCCTAATTTTTAAGTACATACTGGATTAACTTTATCTCATGTGAAAAACCTCTTAACGTGTCTAAATTTAGACCGTTCATCAGTCACACTGTGATGGTTTTTAGAATCCACCCCGTGCATCTATTTTGTGAGATCATTTTAGATCATGAGACCAAAAACGAGCTGGTTCCAAGACCCTAGTGGTCAGAAAACGTGAGGATTGAACATTGACAATTGGAATATTTGTAAGAATAAGCAGAACTTAGTCCTAACCCGACCCGATCCGATTCAACATATAGGGTCGGGTAGAGTTAGGGTTCACCCTTTTGCAAGTACGGTAGGGTTAGGGTTGCGTCAACCCAACCCGATCACAACCCAGACCGAAACCTGAACCTTTAAAATATGTTTAGCTTCGGTCTAGGATTAGGCCCAACCCGTCCCTAACCCGACCCGTGTGCAGGCCTACATCCGGGTCCCTTTGTGGATCGGTCAGGCTTGTCGGTCGGGCCGGTGCTTTAGTCCCACATTGGTTAGGCGGTTGCCTAAATATCGGGGCTATTAGTGCGCTTCCTCCGTACTAGGTAGGACGCGTTTTGAGGGCGAACCCCGAAAAAAAAAAACTCGTGAGCTTCGGCAAAGCGGATAATTTCATGTTCTTGGGAGGGCTGTCACACCCACTCTCCAAAATCATAGCTCCTCAAGTCATTTCTTGATACCTTCAACTTGAACATAGTCCCTCTTGTCGGTGTTGATGTGTATATATACACTCATAAGGTACTGGTGTTTTATTCAGGTGCAACGAAAATAAAGAATTACGCTTTGAACGAATTAGTTATTCAAGTCATTTCTTAATACCGCACCCATAGCCCTTTACCTTCCCTAATAAAAGCATTCTACTCAAACTAACGTAATCCCTCTTGTCGATGTGGATCTGTATATATATGCTCATAAGATATTTGTGTTTTTAACCACCCATGGAGCAAGTAATCAATTCAAATGAAAACTAAAGTGATGCGCACCACAAAGAATAATTGAGAGAGATGGCCCATATGAAAAACATCTCGGACATTTTTCTCCGGTCCACCATTTTGAATGTTCCAGGCCACTTACTAGATAACCCCGACTAGGATGAAATGATTGAGAAGGATGTCGCTTATGGAGATTTATAGCTAGGTGAATGAAGTCGAGATGCATCCTCCCGAGTTTTGTGAAATTACCTTATACAATTTAAACTAATAGGTAGAAGGACCAAACATGATTCATGGGAAAGAATGTTGGACAGTTAAGAAACAATAAATTCATAAAAAGAGTGCAGTGACATGAGGATGTTAACCAGGACGCGTGGGAGAGAATTAAGAACATTCAAGAAAAGTCAGGAACAACAACAAAGGGTAATAAGTCGAGGGAAAGTCGACTTTGATGGTTTGCCCACATGCTACGAAGATAAGGAATTATGCTTTGAAAGAATTAGTAGATCAAATTAAAGGCTATGGAAGGGCAAGCTAAAGGAGCCAAAGGGATACAGATAGAGGTAATAACAAAAGATTTAAGCACCCACGTTTTAATAAAGGATAGTCTACGATAGATGGGGAACGCATAGCACAATTGTAAAGCATAACATAATTGGAACAACGCTTGTATAGTGATGTTCATTATATACATATATACATATATCATCAACCCCATCCACATCATCATCATCATCATCATCATCGTTGTCCCACCGGATTGGGGTCAAGTACACAATTCTTATCAAAGCCACTCCACTCTTTCACGGACCATATGGTCAGTTAAATTATAGTCCCTTACGTCATTATCTAGCACCTCCACCACTGTACTTTTGGGCCTTCCATTGCGCTTTCAGAGCTTTCAACTTGCACTAATTTCACTCTCCTAAATCATAAGTTTTCGAGTGGTTTCTTAATGCATCCACCCATAGCCTTTCACCTTCCCTGATAAAAACCTTCAACTCAAACCCAGTCTGATGCAGCACAGCCCTAAATATGATGCATGCTCATGAACATGATTATCCAGCGGAAGTAAAAGCAATAATAATAGTAAAATCTAGCATCAATCATCATAAACTAAAGAAACCATAAAGGAAACAAGCAATGGGACGGGCCATCATCACAACCATGGAGTATGGGATTCAATTAGTGCATAGGTTGGATCCCGCGAGGGATGGAACCTCCCGACCTTGCATGGCTTTACCCAATCGATCAATGAAAATCACTAGTCCGAAGAATCAGGAAGTTTCTCGGATTAGGGATTTGGGAAGTTGGGGTTTTAGGGTTTATTTTGATTCCCAAAGTTTTGATCAAGGAAGGATTGGCAAAATAGAATATAAAAAGAGGAAAATGATTTACCTTGAAGAGTTTGGAGGGGCACAAGAAGAAATCAGAAGAAGAAGATCAAGGAGAAGAGAAGAATCACCATGAGAGAGAGAGGAGGAAGGAAGAAGCTCAAAGAGGCTTTCATTAATCAATATCAAAGTTAATTTTCGTGTTTAGGGCTTAGCCCTCTTAAATAAACAATAAAAAACAAATAAAAGACTAAACTACCCTCAAACTTAAGTAAAAAAAACGGAAAAAGAAAACACTTGCGCAAAAGTTCGGGCGCTCGGTCGGGCGCCCGATCACGTCCAAAAACGTCCAGAGAGTTTTGGGCGCTCGAAAGGCCAAACTTGGGCGCCCGATCGGGCGCCCGAAGGCAATGGTCGGGCGCCCGATCAGCGCCCGAAGTCTTCAGCTCTTCAGTCTTTTTTTCTTCCTTCTTCCTTCACATGTGTCCTCCCTGGATGGGGTCTTCTATGTGTTTTATCACATGTGAAGGGTCTTCAGCTCCTCAATAGTCGCCTATCCACAAGGATGGTACTTGTGGTTGGCGCTTTCTTCGTTGGTACACTTGAAATGGTCTTGTGTCCTCATCACAGTCCCTCTTGCAGCTGTTGATGTGTATATCTACGCTCATAAGGTACTAGTGTGTTCTACGACCAATGAAGCTAGTCACCAATCCAAATGGAAACTTAAGTGGGGCACGCCATGGAGGTCTTCTTTGTTCCACTATATTAAATGTTCCAAGCCACTCACAAGATAAGCCTAGCCAAGATGAAACGATTGAGAATGATGTTGTTTATAGAGTTTTAGAGCTACGTGAATGAAGTTGAGATACAAGCCTTTGGAGTTTTGTGAAATTGCCCTATACCATTAGAACTAATGAGCATAATGGTCGGCCATGATATATTCGAAAGAATGTTGGATGGTTAAGAAACAACAAAATTAATAGGATGAATGTAGTGAAATGATGATGTTGAGAAGGATATACGAGAGAGAATTGAGAAGGAATGTATTCAAGAAATGTCAAGAATAATACCAAAGGGTAGGAAGATGAGGAAAAGTCAACTTCGAAGCTTTCGCCACGTGCAACGAAGATGATTACGCTTTGAAAGAATTAGTTGCTTAAGTTGAAGGCTGCAAAAGGGTAAGCTAACGGAGTCAAATGGATACGGGTGGGGGTAGTAACAAAAGATTTATGAACCCACGATTCAACTGAGGATATTGTCTGCGACAGATTGGAATCACGGAACGGAATTGTAAAGCTTAGAATAATTGGGATAACGCTTAAATGATGATGAGATATACATGCATACATACATATATCATCATCATCATCATCAAAGCATTGTCCCAATATATTGGGGTTCAGCTACACGGATCTCGATAAAGCCACTCCAATCCGTCACAGACTATATCCTCAGTTAAATGATAAGCCCTTAGTTCATTTTCTATTACCTCTACCGCTGTCATTTTAGTCAATCTCTTGCGCTTTTAGAGCCTTCAACTTGCACTAACTCAAATCTCCTAAATCATAGCTCCTCGAGTCATTTCTTAATACATCCAACCATAGCGCATCACCTTCCTTAGAATAATTGGGATCAGCGTTTGCAGTATCGGTATCGCATTTCGTTTTGCACCCTTGGGATACAGATGCTTATCGCGTATCGCTAGGGATATATCGGTTGTATCAGGTAATGTATCGCACTTTTTGGGAAACATTGGGAAATTGATTGAATTTTGCAATAAAAATTCGAGGATAGTTAAAATGGACCTTAATACACACATTTGAATCATAATATGTAAAAAAAAAAAAGTCCGCATAATGGAGTTCCATTGTAAAAGGATCCTAAACTATTGTTTAAATTGATTCCATAAGATATATAAATGTAAAAAGACAATAATGAAAACACAACCAATTCATTGACAAAGTAAAATAAGCAAGAGAGTTGAGAAATATACCTATGGATGATGCAACTGATACAAATAAATACTCCATGGCTTAATGACCTGATCTCCATCAATTGATTTGTTAGAAAACATGTTCGTGACAATTAATTATACGAGTGCCTATAAGTATAACAAAAAATCCATGTAAACTAATCTCTACCGATCATGGTTCAGACTTTCTTTTGTGCAAAAACTGGTTTTTTAAGAAGAGTTTTCATGGCTACATAATTCATACGGACCTAAATCTCACAGTAAGGCACAAGAGTCAAGAGAGTGATAATATTGTTTCTTTTAATACACAAAAAGAAAACTGCAGGATCCATTATGGCCTGTTTGGTTTTCCAATTACAACGGTAAATGGCTGTAAATGGGTAATAATTATTTACTCTTGTAATTGTATGGTGACATCACTTACATTTGATTGCATGATGATTTTCCTGCATTGTTTGTTTCATTGAGAAATCACTGTAAAAATGGTAGTTTTATAATGTAAAAATGATAGTTTTATAATGTGAAAATGTAATGATTACAATTTACTTTATCCATTTTCTTTACAAGTGTATTTGACTCTTGGTTTACGAGCCATAATTCCTAATTAAACAAACAACTGGAAATGATAATGATGGCTCATTTACTTTGCATTTCATAGGAAATTTGGAAACCAAACAGGCACTTGGGGAAAAAAAAGAAAAGAAAGAAAGTATTATGTCATTGAATACGATGTGAAACAACTAGTGGTTCAACTATGGTCAATAAGTTAACACCATAAGCCTGCAGATCCAAAGAATTTAGAGGTATTTTGAGCATGGTATTCTACATATGTCCCATTCTAATTCCATTATTTGGTAATCTTTCACTTTGGGTGGCAGCGGATGGTATCTCCCAAAGGGCAAGAGGGCTGATTATAGAATGGGCGAGTAGTGTCTCAAAATTAAGGGATATAATCTGGATTTCCATGGGTAATTTTGGGTTGCTCTCTCGGCATCCCTTTGTTGTTCTTGTTTTTGTTCCTTTGCTGTTTAATAAAAGTTCTCATTTTCTTTATAAAAAAATGAATTTGGGTGTTGAGGATCCAATTCAAGCTCTGAATTGATTCTCTAGCAGCTGTTATAACTAAAACCAATTTAACCCTAGATATTTTGCAAGTTTCCACAAAGACAAGGATGGTGAGGTGCTACTCCACCTTTGTTACATCTCTTTTATTTTGGTTCTTTATTAGGAAGTTTTGTGGTGTTCACTCAGATATACTGCCTATATCCTTGTGCACTTTGTGTACATGATATGCTTTGATAAGTCAAACTTTGTCAATGTACAACACATTGGGGGCATTTAAAAATTCTCCCGTCTATTGGAAACTTGGGGAGCTTTTCCTTATTCACAGGAGTATTTTGGACAATCCCAAATTTACCTAGGATTCAGAAAGTTTTTCTAATGATAAATTAAACAATAGACCAAATACCATCAAATTACATAAAATAAAACAAATAGATCATTAAGCTATCCCTGTACAACTTATAATCCAATTTATCGTGGTGAAGGGACCATATTGCTAACTCAGAATCCTAGAAGCATAAGCAACTCTAGTGATTACTCCTATCTCTCAAAACTACCAAAAGATCAACTTGTAACGAGGACGGGTTAATTAGGAAGAAGAGGTACTGCAATTGAAGCAAATTGAGAAGCAATATAGAGATATTTGGAGATACATACACCCATTTTGGATCTGGAGACTCGCAATCTGCACAGAACCTATTGCCCGGTCGAGATAACAGACCTTCCAGCCTTTTCCCCGGACCTGTTGAATAGAAAATTGAAGTTACCATGCAACCAGGAAGCACGTAATTATATGTTCTGTTACATATGAAATAGACGTGTCCAAGAGCAACTAACTTAAAACCTCACTTCTCTTCAATATGAGTTGAATACATATAATAAAAATAGATGGATATTCAATATACTCTGGGTGACCATGACAGGAAGTGAGAGAATGTAGCTAATGACATTTATCAATGGAAGTTTTTTTTTTTTTTTTAAAGGTTAGATAGCATTGAAACTAGGTTGGGCTGGGTCAGGCTAAACCCAGACCGCTTTGGACAGGGTATAGGGTGAGCTTAGACGCCCATGGATTAAGCTCGGGCCTGAGATTCACACCCAATAACTAATTGGCCGATCTTAAGCCCGAGTCTTCCAAAATGCCTGACACTTCATCCCAGCTCAGCCACACTTATACTTTTGGGCTGAGATTTGACTAGGGACAGACGCACTTATTTATACTTCAATGATAATAAACAGTATATCTAGAAAATTAGGAATCTGTGCTTGGGACCGGCAATTCTATACTTTTTAGAAAGCATATGCAGTTTTCAATAATAAAAAAAGTAGGTTAAAGGCCTCACTCCTGCATATGCACAAGAACCAACCAAGGTTTTGGGAAAACCATACGTTTCAGTTACAACAGAAATATATGGCTAACAAAAATATAACCATTACATCTGCATCAGAAGATGGAGATATCCAAGCTTTGTTCATGAGAATGGAAGTAAAATTGTATGGGAACTCTGGAGTCTAGACCAACTTCAGAAATCTATATGCCAAAATAAGGAAAAATGATCATCTACCACTGATGTCATTAAATGCAACCTCACTAGAAAACGACTGCAACCACTTGTGCCTGTGTTGCGTGCACATTTGAGATCCTTGCAGTGGTCAGGTGTGACCCCCGTGTATGTGTCTTGCCCCAAAAATCGGTAGGTCCAGTAATCAGGTGGGCCACATGTACACGTAATATAGGTGGTGGTCCATTTTAACCATCCATTTTTTCATACATGCGGAGCCCACTTGAAGATGGAACCAACCCGATTATCAGGCCATTGCATAGGTCCACCAGATGAGTGGCCCAGATCTCACACACGTGGGGATATTAGAGTCCAAAATCCTATATAGCAATCACATTCACCATTGACCGATGGTGGCCATAAAAAAATGGTTGCTAACTTACATATCATATAGGGAGATTTCCTAAGCCCATAAGCATGTACAACTCAGTTAATGCAAACGTACACCTTATTTCTAACCCATTACTCATCAACTTATTTCTAATATCATGCACACCTACTGAATGGACCACCTTTATCTCTGGTAGTAACATCTTCATGGTAGGGTCCACATGATGGATGGCTTGGATGTTTCACCTGTATGTAGGCTGTGATATGTAGTGGTGTGTGCCAATGTTCGCAGTATCGGTATCGCATTACGTTTCGCACCCTTGGGATACAAATACATAGACTTAACGAAATATGACCCAACGGTTTTTTTTTTTTTTTTTTAGGGAGGAGAAACTAGAAGAAAATCGAACAAAAAATCATTTTTTTCTACAAAATGGGGGACTCTTGTGCGGCGGAACGATACCTGGACGATATCGTCCAGGTATCGACGATATTTGGAATCCGCAAAGGAAAAAAATGCGATAAATTGACGATATATCTTGCGATATCGATATATCGGCCGATATTATCGATATCACAAGATATATCGTGCGATACACAAGAATCAAGCCACTGGCCTATTATTATTGGGCTAGTTTGTGTCGCTGGTTCCCGATATCGATAATACCGGCCGATATATCGGGTAGGAAAAAAGATGGAAGTACAACAAAAAGTGAAAAAAGGGAAAGAAAAAAAGAGAGCAGAAAAGAGAGAAGTCCAATAAAAATATGTGTAAAAAGATATAATAACAATAAAATGTATGTGTCAAGAACCAAAGAACCAAAGAACCAAAGAACCAGACCCCTGACCATGTATTTCCAATCAATGACCATTCCTAACTACATAACAATAAAATGTATGTGTAAAAAAAAAATTACATCAAGATATAATACCATTCAGCAAATTATTAATCTAATTTTGAACATAAAAATAAAAAAGAAAAAAAAAAGAAAAAAGAAAAATAGAATGAACTCGTGAACAACATTATATGATATACAAGGTCAAGTTCACAACAGCCCAAAACAATCCAAGGAACCCATCATCCAATATTAGCATAAACAACTACGCCATGTGAAGACCATAATTGGAGAGACAAGTGAGTTCTCAATCAATGTAGGCTTGCGCTATGGGCTGGTGTTGAGCCTGTGCCTTTTTGCATTGGTTATGGACAAGTTAACGAGACATTTGCAGGAAGAGATCTCAAGGTATATGTTGTTTGTAAATGATATAGTTATGATTGACAAAATGAGGGATGGCATAAACACAAAGCTAGATTTATGGAATGACGCTTTAGAATCTAAAGGATTTAAAATTACCCATACTAAAACAGAGTATATGGAGTGTAATTTTAGTAATAATAGGAGCGATTAGTTAAGATTGCTGACTAAGTTTCCCAAATGACCACTTTCGATACCTTAGATCAATAATTCAAAAGAGGGGAGAGATTGAAAAGGATGATGCCCATAGAATTCAAGCTGGGTGGAAGAAATGGAGATGTGCCACGAGAGTTTTATGCGATCATTGTGTACCGCTCAAACTGAAAGATAAATTTTATAGGAATGCCATAAGACCATCCATGCTTTATGGAAGAGAATGTTGGGCAATTAAAGAACAACATGCTCATATGATGAGTGTAGCTAAATGAGCATGTTGAGATGGATGAGTGGAAAGACGAGGAAGAATATACTTAGAAATGAAATCCAAGGAAACTTAAGAGTTATATTAATAGGTAACAAGACAAAGGAAAGTAGACTAAGATGTTTTGGTCGTGTGCAACAGAGACCAAGAATTGCACTAGTTAGGAGTGAGTTGGTACAAATTGAAGGCTTTAAAAAGGCAAGGGAAGGCCCTGAAAGGACGTGGATGGAGGTAGTAAGAAAAGAATTCATGACCTATGGTCTAATTGAAGGTCTAACCCTTTATAGAGTGGAATGGCGGAATGTGATTCATGTAGCCAACACGATTAATTGGGATAAGATTAGATGATGATGATGAACTAAGCTTGATTTTGAATCCTTCATGCTATTTAACTTGGGATCCAAATCTAAAGAATATAAATGGAACCTCTGAAATATAACATTTTTATTAATACAGTAATAGAGGGACCATAAAGAAACTAAAGACAGCTTTTGTAACCATCAGAATGTTATGAGTTCTCGCGATCAACACCTCAGGTTCAATTATCATCCAAAACTGATACATGTTGCCAGATATGGACTGGTCATCCATGAATCATGTGGCTATATTGGATAGAAACGGCCAGATATGACCCAGTTTCGGTGGCAATAGATACGGTACACCAAAACCAATTTTTAATCTTTTGTCAACACTAACATCATTTAAAATAACTCTTCAGGATGATGAATGTGGAAAGGCCATGAGATAAAAACCCAAATTTTATATTTCTATTTAATTGCACAGGAAGAACCTAGATCCATTAATTCTTCAAATCACTCTTCGAGCAATCTCTCGAACAAATAAGACCTTTGGTCCTCCACCATGGTGTGTTGTAAAGTCCGTTACGAGGCCATAAAGGTCGTTACGTAAAGGTAACGGTGACAACCATTACACGTTATGGGGTCGTAATAGCCGTAATAGTCGTTATAGAAAAACTGACCCATAACCACCATTAATGGCCCGTTACATCCTCTGTAAAGACCATAACAGCCACGTAATGGTCTATTACAAGGTGGAAACAGGTTTTTCGACTTTTTTTAACGTTACAGGGCATATACAAGTTTTTGAGGATTTTTGTTTTCAATATTAAAAAAAAAAAAAGACCGTAACGGCCGTTATGGTGGCTGTAAAATTTTCTAGTATTAATACAAAATATTTTGGATCAATTTAACAGGTTATGTCATTGTTGCAAATTTTTAGTTGTTTGTATTTTTCTTCTAATTTCTCTTTTTGCTAGGTAAGGGAGGATCGAAACCGCAACCTCAAGGTTATAGCATAGAAACATTCAATGGTTTTAAAGATAAGGCTTAAGAGATTAGAAGCAAGAAATTATCAATATATGACTACCCGTCACGGTGATTATCAACCATTTCGATAGATGAGAAAGCACAAAAAGGGTAAGGTTCTGATAGAGAAAACAACTAGGAAAAATTCTGAAAAGTTCAAGCAAAAAAGCAGACTAGTCAAAGAAGTTTCACAACTTCCACAAGCAGAACTTGCATAAAGAACATAAAAACATAATAAGATCATATGAAAATGTACACATACCTCTGGTGGGTAGCCCAGATTATAGACCAGCTTTATCACTGTGCATTGCATGCTAACGATTCAAATGTTTCAGGCATGTATTGTGCCTAGGTATAATCCATGTCAAACCCAACTGCAAAAATATTCTTCATATTTAAAGGTTTGTTGCAAAATATTTGTTTTCCCATATCAAATTTACAGCCGCATTTAAAAGATGGCCAAACACCGCAATCCTGATCACCGGAGTTACAAATGGGCTATCGAATCTCTGATGTTTTGCCATCTACCCCCGGTCCATCCATTATATAACTGGAGTGCAACTGATTAACACCTGAAAATCATTTCAGAAAACTTTTAAAAGCAAAGAGGGACATATACACCTCCTCATCGGATGTACATCCATTTTCAAGAGCCTAAAAATATATAATGCTAGCTATTAGGTTACAAAGAGCACATAGTCTCAGACCAAATAATAACACATAAAAGGGCAACTACCCTTCGAGGATATTCAAGTTTAATCAATACTGAGGAGCAGGAAATGAGCTTCTAGCACAACAACAATTAAGGAATTTTTATCCAAGACATAAAATGATATTTAAAAATAAGCATAAATGTAAAAGGACTGAGAACTAGAGTATTTAGTTGATGCTCATTTCTTCTTTCATTGTACTCTTTGGGAAGCAAACCATTTTTCTCTTGCTAAGACTACTGTATCTAGAGAGTATCTATTTGTGGTGCAGTCTCTGTTGCCCTTTGTTATGTTATTGCCTTTTTTATCCTCCAATAAGGTTTTCTATTTATAGGAAAGGTAGTTCTGTTGTATAAGTGTCCAGACTTGCACCACAATGGGTTTGAAGTTTTGGTTCAATTGGATGGTGCTCAATCAACCTCAAGCCACGGATTTGATCCTAGTTAAGTAAAAAACTAAAAAGAAGACTTGAACTACAATGTGATCTTGGTAGCCAGTATTCCTATAACAAAGAATTGAAGAGATAGAGAGAGAGAGAGAGAGAGAGAGAGAGAGAGAGAGAGTGCAGAAGGTTCGGAGATATCTTTATTGGTCAATCTCACTGTGGAAGGTGATTGAAGCTATGTGATATCTTGGGCACCAAAGTGAAACCTAGGTGCTCTTTGTTTTTGGTTGGGGGAAGTGATGTGTAAAATAGGGAACTCTGCTGAGGACCTGTTGGAGTCGAATTCAAATCTCATAGCCAAAGAGTTATTTGGTAGCATCACTATAGAAGGTTATTCAATCCTGAGTTGCACGATCCTCCTAATCAGTTGCTAGCACTTGCTGCTTTGCTTCAAATTGTGCTTCAGACGCGCGCTCCCTCTACTGCTTCCTTGCTATTTGTACTTGCTGACATTTTCAAACAAATGCTTCCCCACTCCATTACTTGAATTTATTGTCGATTCACTTCTCACTTTGAGCTACTATAATTCAATCAGTGTGATGTATTGGGCACCAAAGAGAAACCTAGTTCCATTGAGCATCTGGAGATGACAAAAGTGATGTAAGATAAGGAAGTCTTTTCACGACTTGTATCAGTCAAACTCAAAGATCCAGATGTAGCCAAAGCTAGTTCACTTTTGGAAGGATTGAAGATCTTTAGGATGTCTTTATTGGGTAGTTGCTCGCTCGCCTCAAGTGTAAGGCTGCGATGTAGTAATAAAACTCGGTATGACCGAGGTCGATCCACAGGGAATTAGAAACAACTTTCAAACTATTCCAGCAACTCAGTTTGCAATAGATATGAGATTTAATTGGAATACTTATGCTAAAACAGTAACTTAACAAAAACCAGTAATTTAAAGTACTAAGGCATTCAAGGATCCACTTGTAGCAATCCCATGTCAATCCAATCAATCCAAGTATAGAACACAACTAGATTTGAAGTCCTATCTCTCATCTAGTTGGAAAATAAAGCATTCAAACACATTCAATTCCATTCAAGTTGAACTTCCAAGTTTTAGTCCCCATTCAACACATGTAGAATTCGAAATCATAGCCTTCGAAGTAACAGCCATGCCTATGGACTATGGCTTGCTCAAGGGTTACCATAATTCGAATCTAAACAAACACCATATGATAATCTCAGAGAATTGCAAGGAATTCATGTCCGGAGCACATGAACTCTCATAAAACATCTCAAACTATCAACTTAAGGGACTAAAAGATTAAAAACCCAAACTTGAATTGAAAACTACTTGAATTAACTTGAATCAAACATGAAATTAGCTACAAGCTTCACCTCTCAGCCTTAGCTGAGAGATTCTAGCCGAGCATTGTCATACTACAACTAGAACTCAAATAAGAAACATAAAAACTAGAAAAACCGGAGTTTGGAGGGTTACAGATGCTCCACGACGACTTCCGTCCTCTCCCACGACGTTCCTTGGCTTCTATGATGACCTAGAAAGAGCCCCTAGGTGTCCTTTTATAGTGGGAAAGTCTCTTGCGTCTAAAACATCCAGAAATTGCGTAAGGTTACGCACTGCGCAGAAAATCTCGGAGCTTCACGGAGAAGCTTTGTTACGCAGACGACCGGTCGCACGACCGGTCTGAGCTCCCTGACGACCGGTCGCACGACCGGTCGCAAAACGTCAAAAACAGTATAGCGAGTTTTGCTAAAATCCGATTTTAAACTTTTAATGCAAGGACCGGTCGCACGATCGGTCTGGGCATCGGACGACCGGTCGCACGACCGGTCGTGAATGGTCCAGTGACCTTCTGTGAAAAATCCTCCTTTGTGCACAATCGGACCGGTCGGACGACCGGTCCTGGCGATGGACGACCGGTCGCACGACCGGTCTTGGCTTCTGTTTCCTGCTTTCTCCTTGGACTTCTTTCTTCCTTTCTTCTCCTCTCTTTCTACTTTCTTTAGTCCTTCTTCAATCTTCATCCAATGGCTTCAATTGACTCTTTTTAGTCCCCAATTTGGTGAAGTCCGCTCTCATCCCTACAGTCACAAAACACACATTAGATGGGCCTTATAAACATGAAAACCATGCATATAATGTGATGTAGTGGGCTATGCAATGTATAAATTGGAGGTTCAACACACCCCCCAACCAGCTTTTTGCTAGTCCCGAGCAAAACATGCGTGAAACAATTTCAAACCTCCAAACCAAACCTCCATCAGAAACCATGTTTCTATCCATTCCAAGAGATACAAGTATAAAATTTGGAGAAATTAGGTGCTAGAAGCTGAAACCTTAAACTCTCAAAACATAATAAGTGTCTACATGAAATTCCCGCTGATTGATTGATAAATAGAAGAACTCGAACAAATTCAACCTAGTGTGCATAGTGAAAGTTCATCTCATGAGTTCCTGGGATTATCTTCTTCATAGATTAAGTAAACCAAGGATTTTAAGGTGCACAGAGCAACAACAAGCCTATGACAGGAATTTGCCTTACCGTCCTTCCGACGGCTTTCACACTACGTCCCATTTCCGGCTTTGGTTACGGTTCGACCATCCCCCGGTTGGTAATAGGTAGCCCTTTTCGGAATTTTCCACCATTTTTCCTTCATTCCCGATTTCATCCTTTCTTTTCCTTTTTCTTTTAATTTAGATAGGATTTTTAAAAATCCATATCTTTCGTTATTTTCCCATGGACAAGGATGGACAAAGTACCCCGGCTTGGTTTCTCAACACCTTTAAATCAAAGTCTAGCTAATCCACAAATCGCATAATCCTTTCAACCTATGAAAATCGTGTAATGTGAACTAGGTGTAAAGGTGTTCAAATTTTCTATCACTCACAACAATAGGGGAACTAACATATAAAACCATTATGTTAGGAGAAGTTCAAGACTTACAACATCACACACTTCGTATCTCCTCTTCTTATACTCATATCATCTCGAATGCATAGAAACAAGGTTTTCTAAAAGAGTTTTGAAATTTTAGAAAATCCGAAAAAAATTTCGCATATGAGGCTCGAAATGTTGCATCATGCTAGATGAAGGATCTCATCTCACCCCCCAACCAAATCTTGCATTGTCCTCAATGTGAAAAGATATGTAATGAGCATGAACATGAGAGCAATGGTAAAATATAAGAGAGTGAGAACAATAGTACCTGAGAGAGTCGATCATGGAAGTCTGCAACTCCAACAACTAAATCCTACTAAAACGGTAAAACTAAATAAAACTAAACCTAATCTACGGAAAGCAATAAAGATAACTAACCCGTCCTTGTAAAAAGAGGATCTCCATCAGACTAGGAGATCAATTATCAGTATAACATCCAAAAGGACAAAGTTGAGCAGGATCATCAAGTGGTGTAACAAATTTTTCAGTAGAACTATCCACCATCCTGCTTTGGAAAGTACATTAATGACATTGATCATTTTCTCCCATGGAAAATCTGGCTGAAAAATTTCAGCGGGTTCTTCAACAAAATTGTCACATGTACTAGGAAAGGAGAATTGCATTGGTTGGAAAGCATTGAATATGGATCTCCTTTCCTTCTTGTCTGGGCAAAAATTATTCAAGTATGGATCATCCCAGAAGTGTTCTTCAGTTTGAACAAACCAAAGAGATGTGGAGACTTGTATTTCTTCTTCACAAGTCGATATGATCTCCACAAAATCAGATTTCACCGGTGCTTCCACAATTGAATTTTCAGTTTGGTGTTCTGTGGAAGGAAACTTTTTAGGCATTGAGGAGGTCTCTCTCAAAGCATGTACAATGTCCTGAATCATGGGATCATTCCAATCCTCAAAGTACGTTAGGCACTCCTCAAGTGTATAGGAGACCTCATCGGAGGAAATTTTCAGATTTGGACCCTTTATGTCTTCCTTCTTCTCAGAATTTTGTGTAGGTTGGAGTGGGTCCTCAACTTCTACACTTTCAGAAATTGGCCTCTCTGTAGGCAAGTCAAGCGTCAATTCTTCCAAATCCTGCATAACAAATTTGTGTAAATCAGAAATTGGCGACTTGTCAAATGAATTTTCAGAAATTGACACTTCCAAGGTCTTAATAGAATGAGAATTAGATTCATCCTTAAAATGTGTCAAACATGTCCCTAAACTTTCAGGTAGATCATGTTGGAAAAACCCCCCATCTTCCATAGATTCTATCATATTTACCTCATGGGGGCCATCATTATCGTCCCAATCCTCAAAGGGATCAAAGCTAACAACATCTAGAGGATCAAAACTCTGCCTTAAAGCGAACTCCTCTTCCACGATTGAATCAATCATATCAACCTCGTGGACATCATCATCATCCCTATACCTTTTGCCCAAGTGGAACACATTCACCTCCAACGTCATGTTTCCAAAGGACATTTGCATCACTCTATTCCGGCAATTTATGATTGCGTTTGATGTAGCAAGGAATGGGCGGCCTAGAATCACCGGTATTTGGGTGCTAGCATCCATAACTGGTTATGTGTCAAAGACAATGAAATCTACTGGGTAGTAGAATTTATCAACTTGGACTAGCACATCCTCAACTATCCCTCTCGGTACACTGATGGATCTATCAGCGAGTTGCAATGTGGTTTTGGTGGGTTTCAATTCACCAAGACCCAATTGCTCGTATACCGAGTATGGGATCAAATTCACGCTTGCTCCCAAGTCTAGCAATGCACGCTCAATCCGATAGTCTCCAATGATACATGAAATTATGGGACTACCGGGATCTTTGAATTTTGGGGGGGGGGGGGGGGGGGTCTTTTGAGTGAGAATGGCACTCACCTGCTCATTTAAGAAGGCCTTTTGTTGCACATTATATTTTCGTTTGGTTGTGCATAGGTCCTTTAGAAACTTTGCATAGGAAGGGACTTGTTTAATGGCATCAAGCAAGGGAATGTTGATCTCGACTTGCCTAAAAATCTCTAGAATATCATGAGAGTTTGGAAGAGATTTTAGGGCAACCAATCTTGAAGGGAATGGTGCTACGGGCTTGTAAATGCGTTCCGTTTCTTGCGGGGCTTAGTTAGATCCATCCTCATCCTCAGAATTTACCGGATCATTAGGCTTGTCGGCCTTCACCGGAATAGATTTGTCAATTTGTTTACCACTTCTAAGAGTGGTGATGGATTTGGCTTGCTCCATGTGTTGGTTGGAAGGATTAGGAATGCTCACTTCATGTACTTGCTTTGGATTGGGCTGAGGTTGGGCCGGAAAGGTCCCTTCCCTAGCATTCAAGCGTCCCTTAATCTTATCAACCGAGACTTTAAGCTCTTGGAACATTTGCTGATTTGTTTGATTGATTTGCGTTTGCCCTTGTATAAACGCTTTCAAGGCATCCTCCATTGAGAACTGAGGTGGGGCCATATTTTGCATGGGTGGCCCTCCTTGAGAGTTAGTAGGATTGCCTGTGGGAGCATTCTTCCAACTGAAATTTGGGTGGTTCTTCCAACTAGTATTATACGTATTACCCACCGGTCCATTGAAAGGCCGTTGATACCCATATGTGGCATTTGCATGTTCATGTAACACTTCTTGAAATGCAGGAATTGTGGGACAATCTTGCGTGGCGTGTAAATCGGTGTGACAAATCCCACATATGGTCTCAATAGCTTCATTGGACTTTGGAACTCCACTTTTACTAAGTTCCATGGCCTCGCTCTTCCTTGTAAGGTTGGCTATCCTTGCATTCACGTCGTCTTCCTCCTTGAGGATATACATCCCTCCTTTCTCTTTCTCTTGAGTAGGCTTGGGGTTGTTGGGTTTATCTGTGGTATCCCAAGATTGGGCATTTTCGGCCAACATGTCCAAATAACTCCAAGCCTCATCTGGATTTTTGCTCATAAACTCGCCGTTGCACATCATCTCCACAAATTGGCGCATATTGGAACTTAATCCATCATTGAAAAAATTTATAATTCGCCAACTCTCATGGCCATGATGTGGGCAAGCAAGTAGGAGGTCCTTAAATCTCTCCCAACATTGGAAGAAAGATTCACCCTCTTTAGCCGAGAATTCATTATGGCTCTTCGAAGGGTGTTCGTTTTATGAGCCGGGAAAAACTTTTTCAAGAATTTCCGGGTCATCTCATTCCATGACCCAATCGAATATGGTCTAAGAGAGTGAAGCCAATCTTTGGCTCTTTCTTTCAATGAAAAGGGAAAGAGTTTAAGCTTAATGGTATCTTCAGAAACATTGGTGTATTGCAAGGTAGCCACCACTTCTTCGAATTCTTTCAAGTGCAGATATGGGCGGTCAGAGTCTAGCCCATGGAACTTTGGTATAAGTTGAATCACACCCGGCTTGATGTCAATGTTTCCCCCGTTTGGTGGTAGAACCACGCAAGAGGGTGTAATTGCACGGGCTGGTTGTAGGTAATCCCGTAGTGATCTCATTGGAGGAACGTTATGTACCTCATTCTCTCCTACTCCCTCTTGATTTGCGTTTGTAGTTGGAGTAGGAGGGGGAAGATTCCTTAAAGGTGTTTGATCCATACTCTCCAAACTTTCACAACGTTCTTGGTAATTCCGGACTCGTCTATGGACTGACAATGGTCCAACTAAACCACCTTTGGATTGGAGACGATTGGAGTGGTCACGTTCCCAACGGGACATAAACCACTCAACCAAAACTAAACTATTCCTAAATCCTAGAAATCTGAAATTAATCTGGAAATTGAAAAATCTGCAAAAAGCTAAGTTAGAAGGATATTACCCGGTATGCTTGAACTAGAGAAAAATCCTACAAAACAAACAATTTTGATTAGTTCTAAGAAATCAGAAAAACCCTATCTAATTCTACTTCTACAGCCACTAAAACAATTTGAAAACCGTTATCTAAATTCCCCGGCAACGGCGCCAAAAACTTGTTCGCTCGCCTCAAGTGTAAGGCTGCGATGTAGTAATAAAACTCGGAAAGACCGAAGTCGATCCACAGGGAATTAGAAACAACTTTCAAACTATTCCAGCAACTCAGTTTGCAATAGATATGAGATTTAATTGGAATACTTATGCTAAAACAGTAACTTAACAAAAACCAGTAATTTAAAGTACTAAGGCATTCAAGGATCCACTTGTAGCAATCCCATGTCAATCCAATCAATCCAAGTATAGAACACAACTAGATTTGAAGTCCTATCTCTCATCTAGTTGGAAAATAAAGCATTCAAACACATTCAATTCCATTCAAGTTGAACTTCCAAGTTCTAGTCCCCATTCAACACATGTAGAATTCGAAATCATAGCCTTCGGAGTAACAGCCATGCCTATGGACTATGGCTTGCTCAAGGGTTACCATAATTCGAATCTAAACAAACACCATATGATAATCTCAGAGAATTGCAAGGAATTCATGTCCGGAGCACATGAACTCTCATAAAACATCTCAAACTATCAACTTAAGGGACTAAAAGATTAAAAACCCAAACTTGAATTGAAAACTACTTGAATTAACTTGAATCAAACATGAAATTAGCTACAAGCTTCACCTCTCAGCCTTAGCTGAGAGATTCTAGCCGAGCATTGTCATACTACAACTAGAACTCAAATAAGAAACATAAAAACTAGAAAAACCGGAGTTTGGAGGGTTGCAGACGCTCCACGACAACTTCCGTCCTCTCCCACGACGTTCCTTGACTTCTATGATGACCTAGAAAGAGCCCCTAGGTGTCCTTTTATAGTGGGAAAGTCCCTTGCGTCCGAAACATCCAGAAATTGCGTAAGGTTACGCACTGCGCAGAAAATTTCGGAGCTTCACAGAGAAGCTTTGTTACGCAGACGACCGGTCGCACGACCGGTCTGAGCTCCCTGACGACCGGTCGCACGACCGGTCGCAAAACGTCAAAAACAGTCCTGCGAGTTTTGCCAAAATCCGATTTTAAACTTTTAATGCAAGGATCGGTCGCACGATCGGTCTGGGCATCGGACGACCGGTCGCACGACCGGTCGTGAATGGTCCAATGACCTTCTGTGAAAAATCCTCCTTTGTGCACAATCGGACCGGTCGGACGACCGGTCCTGGCGATGGACGACCGGTCGCACGACCGGTCTTGGCTTCTGTTTCCTGCTTTCTCCTTGGACTTCTTTCTTCCTTTCTTCTCCTCTCTTTCTACTTTCTTTAGTCCTTCTTCAATCTTCATCCAATGGCTTCAATTGACTCTTTTTAGTCCCCAATTTGGTGAAGTCCGCTCTCATCCCTACAGTCACAAAACACACATTAGATGGGCCTTATAAACATGAAAACCATGCATATAATGTGATGTAGTGGGCTATGCAATGTATAAATTGGAGGTTCAACACACCCCCCAACCAGCTTTTTGCTAGTCCCGAGCAAAACATGCGTGAAACAATTTCAAACCTCCAAACCAAACCTCCATCAGAAACCATGTTTCTATCCATTCCAAGAGATACAAGTATAAAATTTGGAGAAATTAGGTGCTAGAAGCTGAAACCTTAAACTCTCAAAACATAATAAGTGTCTACATGAAATTCCCGCTGATTGATTGATAAATAGAAGAACTCGAACAAATTCAACCTAGTGTGCATAGTGAAAGTTCATCTCATGAGTTCCTGGGATTATCTTCTTCATAGATTAAGTAAACCAAGGATTTTAAGGTGCACAGAGCAACAACAAGCCTATGACAGGAATTTGCCTTACCGTCCTTCCGACGGCTTTCACACTACGTCCCATTTCCGGCTTTGGTTACGGTTCGACCATCCCCCGGTTGGTAATAGGTAGCCCTTTTCGGAATTTTCCACCATTTTTCCTTCATTCCCGATTTCATCCTTTCTTTTCCTTTTTCTTTTAATTTAGATAGGATTTTTAAAAATCCATATCTTTCGTTATTTTCCCATGGACAAGGATGGACAAAGTACCCCGGCTTGGTTTCTCAACACCTTTAAATCAAAGTCTAGCTAATCCACAAATCGCATAATCCTTTCAACCTATGAAAATCGTGTAATGTGAACTAGGTGTAAAGGTGTTCAAATTTTCTATCACTCACAACAATAGGGGAACTAACATATAAAACCATTATGTTAGGAGAAGTTCAAGACTTACAACATCACACACTTCGTATCTCCTCTTCTTATACTCATATCATCTCGAATGCATAGAAACAAGGTTTTCTAAAAGAGTTTTGAAATTTTAGAAAATCCGAAAAAAATTTCGCATATGAGGCTCGAAATGTTGCATCATGCTAGATGAAGGATCTCATCTCACCCCCCAACCAAATCTTGCATTGTCCTCAATGTGAAAAGATATGTAATGAGCATGAACATGAGAGCAATGGTAAAATATAAGAGAGTGAGAACAATAGTACCTGAGAGAGTCGATCATGGAAGTCTGCAACTCCAACAACTAAATCCTACTAAAACGGTAAAACTAAATAAAACTAAACCTAATCTACGGAAAGCAATAAAGATAACTAACCCGTCCTTGTAAAAAGAGGATCTCCATCAGACTAGGAGATCAATTATCAGTATAACATCCAAAAGGACAAAGTTGAGTGCGACCGGTCGCAAAACGTCAAAAACAGTCCAGCGAGTTTTGCCAAAATCCGATTTTAAACTTTTAATGCAAGGACCGGTCGCACGACCGGTCTGGGCATCGGACGACCGGTCGCACGACCGGTCGTGAATGGTCCAGTGACCTTCTGTGAAAAATCCTCCTTTGTGCACAATCGGACCGGTCGGACGACCGGTCCTGGCGATGAACGACCGGTCGCACGACCGGTCTTGGCTTTTGTTTCCTGCTTTCTCCTTGGACTTCTTTCTTCCTTTCTTCTCCTCTCTTTCTACTTTCTTTAGTCCTTCTTCAATCTTCATCCAATGGCTTCAATTGACTCTTTTTAGTCCCCAATTTGGTGAAGTCCGCTCTCATCCCTACAATCACAAAACACACATTAGATGGGCCTTATAAACATGAAAACCATGCATATAATGTGATGTAGTGGGCTATGCAATGTATAAATTGGAGGTTCAACAGTAGTCTCACTGCGGAAGGTGTTTAAGCCAATCTAGTATCTTGAATGTCAAAGAAAAACTTGGAAGATGGGGTGCATTATTCATGACATCCAAGATATGCTCAAACAATTGAACAATTCAGAGACTGTCCTCCGACACATGAGATGAATGGGGTTGCTGATTAATTAGCCAAAGGGGATTCCAAAGTGTCTCTTTGCATTGGGCAAGCTTGTGTTTGACCCTTTGTTGTGTTTGTGCCTTTCTTATTTGATTGTCATTTCACATTTGTAAAAGAAATATTTTAATTTGGTAAATTATTTAGTATGTTTGTGCTTTCATTATTTCAAGTTATTTTGACACTATTCTTTCACTTGGGAAGAATTTCTAATGTTTATCTTCAAAAGGGTTGGTTACTAGATCTCCAATTTGGAAGAATTTGATGATGAAGGTTTTGAAATGATACAATAAGTGTAAATTGTTGTCAATTATCATTAATTGGATGATAAACTGATAATAATTCTCAATTTGTGCCACTATATGTATTTTGATACTTTTAATTCGCTGCAATTAGATATGGTCTGTCTTTAGATATTTCAAGTGTTATAAAGCATCTTTTATCTGCATTTTTCTTGTGCTCTATCTTGATCTTGTGTTTTTCAATATGTAATAATTTTTCATGTCATTTGTTTTATTTTTAAAGGGCATGCTGCTAGGATATTCCTTAGGGAGAGTTTGATGCTGAAGAAGTCACAATTCGGATAATAGAAGATCCAAAAGGCTTTGGCTTGTGAGATAATAGAGTAGCTGATAATACCTTTCAAATAGACAGTCTGCCGAACAAAATGATGCAATGCATTTCAGTTAGCACTTTGGCTACCCCTGGAAACAGTGGCAATGGCGAAGATTAATTTAGGTCAATAGCTAAGGTGGGAGTAGAAGCAACGCAGTAGAATAGGGGACTAGGGCAGATCTGAATTTGCATCCACGAACTCCATCTAACGTTATATCACTAGGATTTGAAATACAGATGAATCATCCACCTTAAAACACATTTGATAACAATTAGTTGTATTTGCCTCACTTACATCCCTTCTAGTAAGCTCCATTGTACCCTCATTCAATATCAGTTTTACCTAAGCTCTATAGATGTGATATTTCTGCATGTAGCATTTTATGCGACTTACCTCTGAGACAGAAAAAAGCTTCAAAAACTCTTATCTATCTGCTGACAAGATTTTCTGGTTACTCAATCCTTCCAAATTTGCTATGATGGCACCTAAAATCAAACTCTCCTATACTTTCAGACTGTATACATAGAAATATATGGGAATCCCAACATAATTTGCTATGATGTCTGGTACCGTCTAAGCAAGCAAACAAATTTTTAGAACACAATCCCAGCATAAAACAATCTTTCTAACGAAAAAATTACACATGCCGCATCGAAGCATGCAAGATACATGCAAGTCTTAAGACACACTAAACATACACAAACTTCACTAGTACTGGCTCACAAAAGACCTAAGGTTCAGCCAATCCTTACAAACTAATCAAATCAAAACTAACTTCGCCAAATCCAATTTAATAAGGCCAATGAAAGACTTGGCCAACTTTTTTATAGAACGAACTGATTTTCCATTTCTCCCAACACAAACACAAATTTCGGAGTCAAGTCGGAAGTTTTGAACACTGTTCAAATCATGTTACAGCATCAACACTAGTATAAATGTTTCAGCAGGATGCTGAAATTCAGTTTCTACAACCTGTTGTTTACTATGCGAGCTAGCAACCCTCATTTGCATTATATGTTTGTTCATTCATATTAAAGATCAAGGAAAACCTTATTAGATGACCGAAGATGCATAGCTCAAGTGGCAGACTGAGTGAAGATAACCTTGTTTCAACACTGAGGTCATGGTATCGATTCCCATAGTGGGGGTGGCTAACATTGTGATGTGACTAACAGGGGTGGGTGGGTGTGTACTAACAATGGTGTGTGAACTAACCCAAAAAAAAGAAGAAGAAAAAAGATGACCAAAGATGCAACAATGTCTAAGACTCTGCCCTGTAGATAATCTATGCACATCCACTAGAAATGAAAGAAAGAAATTCAGGTAAAAAACAGTAGACAGCAACAGAACAATAGTTGAATTCTCAAAGATCAAACTAAGTAAGGAATGTCCCACCTCTTCAATGGAGTCAATCTAGTGCAAAGCACCTCCCTGAATTCAGATTGATTTTGGGGGAAGATGAGATGGTCTCCAGACAGACTCAACCAACACTGTGTTTTGATGAAATTGGCAAGTTTTGGGTGAGCAACATTCCTATACAATATCTGCATAATTTGAAACACTTCAATGAGAAAAACCAACAACAAATTTCCTTACAAAAAAAAAATTCAAAGAAGGCCCTTCCATATGCATACATATACCTTGGATTTGCTATCAGGCCAAGGCAAAGGAGTCCCATATCCCTCGGGAAGTGAAACCAGGCACATTGGAGGTGCCTTAGGACAGCTCCTCTCCCAATGTCAATAGCTTTGCAGCTTCCCAACATAAGCTACAACCCCTTCTTTCAGATGATTTACCTCGTTCTTCGGATCCGCCTCCCTCTTTTGTTTGCAGTCCTCCATCACCAATGCCCTTCATCTCCTCGCCGCCCACATCAGCATCCCCCTTCTTCTTTTCTTCTGCTGCTTTGCTTCCTTCACCCACTGTGCTCTTCGGCTGAAAGACGGAGCCAACAACAACTCCAGAATCCCTTCCCTTTTGGATCTCCGGAAATGGGATTGAGCCTGTTGCTGAATTCAAACAGAGTGGGAATCTCAAGAGAGAGAAGTGAGAGGACGTCGTAGAGAGAAGAAAGAGGGGCGCAGGGTTTCTTGGGCGAGAGAAGACTGTTATAGAGGGCGAGAGAATACCGTTATGGAGGGAGAGATTGGGCAAGAGAAGACCGTTCTGGAGGGAGAGATTTGAATTGCGATTGCTTTGGTACGAAGGAAATGACTTTCTAAAAAGGAGACGAGTTTCTGTAAACGACGCGGATCCTATCGTTGCTAGGTGGGGGGCCACAGTGATGTTTGTGATAAATCCACTCCGTCCATCCGTTTTTCCATATAAAAAATGACGTAAATCCAAAAACAAAGTGGGCCGATCAGCAGAAAAAAAAAAAAAAAAAAAAGTTAGGAAATACCTACCGTCGAAACCTCTCCGGGTTCCATCGTGATGCCATCCCAAAGCTTTTGTAGGCCCCAGAATTCTTGAACGGTGGACATTCCATCCTAACTGTTTCCTGTTGTGTGGCCCACTTGAGTTTTGGATATGCCTGGAGTTTTGGGCGCATATCCTCAAATTATCTAGGAAAACGGATGGACGGAGTGGATTTCTCACAAATATCACATCGAGCTCCATTAATCTTCCTATCAAAGTTCCTCTCACTGCCGCCCAGGTGATGCTCGGTTTGCAAACAACTGATACGCGGCCGCGGTTTGGCTAGTGACCGTGGCTAATGGTCGGTGCTCTGTGGGTCCCGTCATGATGTATGTATTTTATCCATGCCGTCCATCCATTTTTCCAGATCATTTTAGGGGCATGATACAAAAAATGAGGCAGATCTAAATCCCAGGTGGACCACACCACAGGAAAACAGTAGAGATTGAATGTCCACCATTAAAAACATCCTAGGGCTCGCTGTAATGTTTATTTGACATACAACCTGTTGATTAGGTCATACAGACCTGGATGAAGGGAGAAAACAAATATCAGATTGATCCAAAACTTTTATGGGCCCAACGAAGTTTTTAATGGTGGGCGCTCAATCACCACTGTTTTCTGTGATGTGGTCCACTTGATATTTGGATCTACCTCATTTTTTGTCTCATTCCATGAAATGAAATGGAAATATAGATGGAAGGCGTGGATGAAACACATACATCATGTGAGGCCCACAAAGCACTGACCACTAGCCAATGGCTAGTGGCACGGTCACTCACTGGCCAATCCGTGTGGACTGGACGAGTTACAATCCACATATCAGATTTTTTTTATTTTTTTTTAACAATCCTAGCCTCTGATCTGTGGACTCTTGTTGGTGGGAATAGGGTTGTTGGATAATTTTCATTTTTGACCGTCCATTCAATGTCCACCAATCCAATAGTCAAATAATCAAATAATCTTAATTTTTTTTATTCATGATACATCTACACTCGGTACAATAATTTGGACTGATCAATTTTAGTACTTGTATGCCACATGTAGAAATTTGCTATACAATTTCAAAGTTCCTGCCTACCAAAAGATGCTGATTCCTTTCTTGGAGTATGTGGCTGGAGTGGGCTCCACCCTAAAATCCATCCCGACCACCAGGTGCATCATCAGGTATCAGGCTCGGGAACCAAAAATCGGTCCCATCAGTGATTCAGGTGGACCACATGGTTTGAAAGAGTATACAAGGCGACGTTCACTCTCCAAATTGTTTCCCTTGGTGTGGCCCACTTGATCATCAATGGTCCTGATTTTTGTGAATCAGGCATAAATAGTAGTGCAGCATCTAATTATTGAGATAGATTTCATATAAGAGTCTGGATCCTCTGTTGGCTTCCAAGCACGAAATCAGTGCTTGGAACCTTTTCATTGGTCCACATCACATTGCATGATGTCATGTGACCAGGTTGCACTAAGGTGTGACCAGGTTGCATTTAAGATGTGATAGGGTTGCAAACTTATGTGATGATGTAGACCAATGAAAAGGCTACAAGTAGAGATTTCCTGCTTGGAGGCCAACAGAGGAGACTCTTCATATAATCATTACAGTGGGCCTTATAAAAATAAAGGGTGGACGTCTCTCTCCCAATTGTTTTCTTTTGTGTGCCCCACTTGAATCACATGTCCATCTGATTTTTTCTCCCTGAGCCTAACATGGGATTAAACATTAACCATTAGAGTGGATTTCAAATTAACATCACAGTGGCCCCTTCAAAAGTCAAGGGTGTGGGTCTTAAAATTCCTTTTTTCTAATATAGGATTAAAATCTGACTACATTGGTGTATTGGTGTATGTGAAATTTACTCCCATCATTACATTTGTAATACCACTCTATGCTTCTTCTTCTTCTTCTTCTTTTTTATAACACACACCCACACATGACCTTGTGAGTCTACCACTTAGCCATGAGTAAGGGCCCTTCCATTTTAGGCTCAAGTCTAAAAAATAAGGTTGATTTGTGATGCAGGCGACCAACATCAAAGGAAACTGTTGGGAGAGAAACGTACACCCTTTATGATATTCAAGTATAGATCCGTCCATAAAGAGCTTTAGTAATGAGACTAACAAGGTTGCAACTTTACTGAACTTCCAATGGGATGATGATAGAGTGGTTGTTCTACCGTAGCAATTCCATAAGTTTCAAATTACAAAAGTGGATGTGGATCAATGCATCCCAGATCTGGATCTAAATATTCTTAAAACTATCAGAGGATGTAACAAAAAATAAAAATAATGGATTGTGGGAGGACAACCAGCAACTACCAGTCGAATGCTAGTATTCGCATGCTAAAACCACCTCTTCTTCTTCCACATGCAAAGAAAGGACTCGATCAATTTTCATTCATCAATAAGAATACACAGCTGTCATACTCATAGCCATGGTGTAGAGCCCCTTTGCAAACCTAAATACAGAAAAGATTGAAAATATTTGGACTCCTACCATTCTATACTTAAACCATAACATAAACCAATGAAATGAACACATGAATAATGAAGACTTAACGAGGAAACTAAACAAAATTGCAAACAAGACTCCAAATCTCACAAACTTCACTTTCGCATTGCATATGAGTTGTGTACACAACCATATTGCCTGAAGCTATACATTGATCTATATGACAAGGATACCCATAAGGGTATTTTGGGCATTATTCGGCAACTACTTAGTTTTTAGTTATCCCTCATCGTGTATCAATGGACACAGTGTAACTTCCATTGTAACTTATTGTAGAACCTAGTTCAGGTACATGTGGTTAATGTGATGCATGAGAAGAAAAGGAGAGTTACATGTAAATGATCTAACACAAGAGAAGAAAGACAGACCGAGTGAAGATAGCCTCGTCTCATCAATGAGGTCCTGGCATTGATTCCCAGAGTAGGGGTGGCTAACATTGTGGTGTGACTAACAGGGGGTGGGTGTACTAACAGTGGGGTGGGTGTACTAACGAAAAAAAAAAAAAAGACAGAAGTTCAAGAACAAGCAATGTAGCAATTGCAAAAGATGGAGACCTCTCAGGACTACACATACCATAATCATCATTATCATCATCTAAACCTTATCCCAACTAATTGGGGTCAGCTAAATGAATCTTGTTGTGCACGACAAATACCATAATACAGAAAAGAAAGAAAGCGATCAAGTGGGGCTTTTGAGTCCGGCTAACCGCAAGACTGCCTTGGAGTTGGAGAAACTTGATCACGTCTGACAAAAGAAAACAACACTCAAGTATTGGTACTTTTCCTCATGGCTTACAAACAATGACATAGACCACACACATAAGATTTATAGGATTCCTTCAAAGATTGAGGAAGGAAGAAAGAAAATACAAAATAGATAGAGAGAAGCGGTTTAGCTTGAGGAAGAAGGAACAAATCTGGCCCACTCTCTAAACTAACATGATAGAAGGATGCAAGTGGTTTAGGCTCTTCGTGTGTGATGGTCATGATCCAATGGTAGGATAATTTGGTGAGTCATCCTGATGTGGACATCTAGCCATCAAAGTCTATCGGCGAAGAAAGCGCCCACCACTAGCATCTTCCTTGTGGTTAGGCAATGATTGAGGAGCATTGAAGACCCTACGCACGTGATTTGGCACATAGAAGACATGTGTGTAGGATGGAAGAAGACCCGACTGAAGGAATGGAAGAATCCCTGACTGAAGGTGGCCGGGCGCCTGGCCAAATTTGTCGCCGGGTGCCCGAAATTCTGAGATTTTTAAGATTTTATTGCTGGACGTTTTTTGTCCTGGTCGGGCACCCGACCAAATTGGTTACCTTGCGCCCGGCCCCGCATGAACTGTTTTTTTTATTATTGGTTTTTACTTGATTTTTAGGGGTATTTTGGTACTTTTAAGTTTTCTTATTGCTTATTTAAGTGGGCTAAGCCCTAAAAACGAGTTAGCTGTTGATTAATGAAAAGAAAGCAAACCTTTGGTTGCCTCCTCCCTCTCTCCCTCTCTCATGGTGCTTCCTCTTCTTCCTTGATTTCATTCTTCTCTTTTCTTCTTGTGCCCCTCCAATTTCTTCTAAGGTAACTTGTTAATTCCTCTTTCTCTATTTCTATTCTCTCATAACTTCTAGATCCTAGATTTGAGATTTGATCCAAAATTCCTATTTCTCAAATTCCAAAATCCCTAATCCGAGAAATCCCTCGATCCCTCGGACTAGTGATTCACATTGGGTATTTGGATTACGACCATGCAAGATCGGGAGGTTTCATCACTCGTCGGATCCAACCATAGCAATAATTGAATCTCATACTTCGTGGTTGTGATGAATGGCCCGCTCCATTGCATGATTCCGTGTGATTTTCTTAATTCATGATGATTGATGCTAGATTTTATATTATTATTGTCTTTTATTTTCGCTGGATTATATGAGTTCATGAGCATGCATCATAATTAGGGACATCCTGCATCAAATTTGGTATCAGAGATTAGGCTTGCATGGTTTTGTCTAGATCGAGTTATAAAAAAAAATTAGGGTTTTGATTTTTAGGTATGTTTTAGGAAATTTCCAGATTTAGAAAGTTTCCAATTTTAGAAACTTTTCAATTTTGGAAAGTTTCCTAATTTGGAGAATTTTCAGATTTCGAAAGTTTTCAATTTTAGAAAGTTTCCAATTTTAGAAAGTTTCCTAATTTGGAAATTTTTCCATATTTGAGTCGCATCATCTAGAATTAATTAGTGTCAGTTCATTGTAGTTTAAACTCATCGCATTCATATTGTGAGTCATCCAGTCCATAGAGTCGAGTTTAGGAAGAACCTAGGATAAGTCCTCCATTATGTGCCCATTCGTTTTGGTCATGGTTTTGAATTACGCATCACTACCATGAATCAGGATTAGATTCTGGAGGCTTTGGCTGCCTATATCCCGATGTCTGGACAACATTGAAAACCATTCTAGAAAATCCTTCCAGAATCTCAACGACAAATTAGAAGCATTCAACCAGACATGCCCTAACTATGAAAAAAATGATCGACATTATGCCTTGGTGAAGGGCAAGTTGGATGGGTCCAAACATGATGTTTATGAAGTGGAGGAGTACGTGCCTAACGTCGCTAGTGATGAAATGGAAGAAATTGAGGCATCGCTCATCATAGTTGAGAAAGACGAAGTGTGTGCTAGTGATGAAAAGGTTGAAGTAATTGAGACCGCACCACTTCCTGATGTCATGTGTGACTTAGGTGATGTAGAGTCCCAATCTAAGTCTCTTACCATAATGCACACTGAATGAATTTGAAAAGGAGACTAGTGAGGATATGATGATAGACACCCACATGACTTATGATATCCCACCAGCTGATTTATGGGATAAATTTTCACCCAAATGGGACATTCAGCACACAATCGATCTTGTCCCTGGGTCGTTCCTATCAAGCTTTCCTCCATACTAGGTGAACCCCACAGAAAATACAGAAATGCAATGTCAATTTGATAAACTTCTTAGGGAAGAATTCAATAAGGAAAGTTTAAGTTGGAGTTTTGTTCTATGTGTCATGCCTGCCCTTGTCACTTCCAAGAACAATGACATATGGCGCACACGTGGGCATATCCTGGCCGTCAACAAAGCCTCAGTCAAGTGTTACGCCACCTTGCGATGTATTCACTTCATGGTGGATATGATGGCCAGAGTCCCTATCCCGCATCTTGATGACATTTTGGACATAATGGCTGATGCCAAGATCTGCTCAAGACTTGGTATTAATAGTGTGTGTTCTCAAGTGTTGGGATACTTGAAAATCATCCTTGTTTATAATACTTATAATGAGAAATTATATGTCACCCATGAGAAGTGTCCTTTTGTTTCAGTTTTTCAAAGTTCTAGGTCATAAGATTGTTTATTTCGAGTCCGTTGCTTTTTCAAAGAATCCTTTAGTTTCACCCATGTCTGTCACCCAAAGGTCTTCAGAGTCAGCCGATGCATTTACACGACACATCCATGATTTGCATACACATATTAAACAGCGGAATAATCAAAGCAATGATAAGTATAAGTTTTCAGTTGATAATCATTGTAGATCACAAGATTTTCAAGAAGGAGACTATGTAATGGTGAGGATAAGGCCAGAGCGGTTCTCACAGGGTTCCGTTAAGAAATTACAAGCCCGTAGTGCTGGACCATTCAAGATATTGCAGAAAATTGGGTCTAACACGTACCGGATTGACCTTCCACCAGAAATGGGCATTAATCCAATGTTTAATGTGGAGGATCTAGTCCATTTCCCTAATCCTACCATTGATCCCTCATCCCTTTCATGGCCTTTCTCTGAGTTTTCTTCGCAACCTACCCCACCCCTTCCTCCACCCATTATTCGTAAAGAGGAAATTGAGAAAATTGTGCATGAAGAGATCGTTTTTACGAGAGACGGAGGTTTCTAAAGATACCTTGTCAAATGGAAGAACAAGCCACCGTCAGAATCTACATGGTTGATAGAAGTGGAGTTACAGAGCGTTAACCCAGATTTACTAGAGCGCTACAAGAGTTTTAACTCGTCGGAGTAGAGTTCTTCTCGGACGAGGAGAATGATGCGGACATTTAGCCTTCAAAGTCTATTGGCGAAAAACGCGCCCACCACTAGCATCTTCCTTGTGGTTAGGCAATGATTGAGGAGCATTGAAGACCCTACTCACGTGATTTGGCACATAGAAGACACGTGTGTAGGATGGAAGAAGACCCGACTGAAGGAATGGAAGAATGCCTGACTGAAGGTGGTCGGGCGCTCGGCCAAATTTGTCGCCGAGTGCCCGAAATTCTGAGATTTTTAAGATTTTATTCTGGACGTTTTTGGTCCTGGCGGGGCACCCGGCCAAATTGGTCACCGGGCGCCCGGCCCCCGCACGAACTGTTTTTTATTAGTTTTACTTGATTTTTAAGGGTATTTTGGTACTTTTAAGTTTTCTTATTGCTTATTTAAGTAGGCTAAGCCCTAAAAACGAGTTAGTTGTTGATTAATGAAAAGAAAGCAAACCTTTGGTTGCCTCCTCCCTCTCTCCCTCTCTCATGGTGCTTCCTCTTCTTCCTTGATCTCATTCTTCTCTTTTCTTCTTGTGCCCCTCCAACTTCTTCTAAGGTAACTTGTTAATTCCTCTTTCTCTATTTCTATTCTCTCATAACTTCTAGATCCTAGATTTGAGATTTGATCCAAAATTCCTATTTCTCAAATTCCAAAATCCCTAATCCGAGAAATCCCTCGATCCCTCGGACTAGTGATTCACATTGGGTATTCGGATTAAGACCATGCAAGATCAGGAGGTTCCATCCCTCGCCGGATCCAACCATAGCAATAATTGAATCTCATACTTTGTGGTTGTGATGAATGGCCTGCTCCATTGCATGATTCCTTGTGATTTTCTTAAGTCATGATGATTGATGCTAGATTTTATATTATTATTGTCTTTTATTTCCGCTGGATTATATGAGTTCATGAGCATGCATCATAATTAGGGCATCCTGCATCACATCCCCACGCAAAATACATGTATGGAAGCCCGAAGCATCCATGTCGTGGGCCCATTGTGAATGGAGTATAGCCCCAAAATTTTCATTCATCTGCACAATTTCATCTCTAAGAGTGGTTGTTGGTCTTAGTAATAATGACTTTTAATGGGTTTGCAAACCTTTTTTTTCAGAATTGTGTCTTCACATTTGCTAATTCCACCAGCCTTGGAGCCCTGCCATCCATACGTAGCTAACATCTATTTGAGATTTGAGCTTTCCAAAGGTTGGAAACAATGCTTAGATCTTCTGCCTAAAAAATAAGCCAGTTTCACTCCAAAGGTGGGCGATAATTTACCAAGTAAACTGGCAGTTAAAACAATTCACTTGGTTGTCCATTTGTTTCATATGGGCCCATCTTGGTGTTAAATGGCATCATCTTTAGGCCAGAGGATCTACACAGTCACCTGATGGAAAGCTCAGATACCACACACATGCTCCATATTGGCACATGTGCCTGCAAGTGGATGTCCAAGTGATGCAGGACAGCCCTAATCGTGATGCATGCTCATGAACATATGTAATCCAGCGGAAATAAATAGCAATAATAATCTAAAATTCATCACCTATCATCATAAATTAAGAAAAGCATAAAAGAGGCATGCAATGGAGCGGGCCATCATCACAATCACGAAGTAAGAAATTCAAATAATGCATAGGTTGGATCCGGCGAGGGATGGAACCTCCCGATCTTGCATGGTCATAATCCAAATACCCAATGTGAATCACTAGTCCGAGGGATCGAGGGATTTCTCGGATTAGGGATTTTGGAATTTGAGAAATAGGGATTTTGGATAAAATCTCAAATCTAGGATCTAGAAGTTATGAGAGAATAGAAATAGAGAAAGAGGAAGTAACAAGTTTACCTTAGAAGAAGTTGGAGGGGCACAAGAAGAAAAGAGAAGAATGAGATCAAGAAAGAAGAAGAAGCACCATGAGAGAGGGAAAGAGGAAGGAGGCAACCAAAGGTTTGCTATTTTTCATAAATCAACAACTAATCAAAAAGGTTTAGGGCAACACCTTTATAAAATTCAGAATTAGCATAATTACCAAAATACCCCTACTAACAAAATTTCGAAAAAAAGACATTTGCATGAAAAAAACGTACCCACACTAACCCAAAACTCAAATAAGTAAAAAATGCGTAAAATAAACTCAAATCTAAGATGTCCAATGCGCTCCAATGATGGTGTGATGAAAGTGGGCCACGATGAACCAACGGTCCGATCACATCATCATCACGATCCAACGGTCCGATCATATCGCCTCCAAGCAACTCACACATGTCTTCCCAAGGTGGGGTCTTTTCAAATGTCTCGGACTACATGTGTAAGGTCTTTAATACTCCTCAACTCGTCACGAACAATCCAGGCCCGTCATCATCGAGCCATAAAGATATAGGTGTTACTCGCCTCCTACGATAATAAACCCTAAAGGGCCTAATGTCTGCATCATTCTCCTCGTATGAGAAGAACTCGACTCCGACGAGTTAAAACTCTTGTGGCGCTCTAGTAAATTTGGATTAACTCTCTGCAACTTCGCTTCTGTCAACCATGTAGATTCTGACGGTGATTTATTCTTCCATTTGACAAGATATCTCTGGAACCTCCATCTCTCGTGGAAACTATCTCCTCATCCATAATTTCCTCAATTTCTTGTTTGCGAATAATGGGTAGAGGAAGGGGTAGAGTAGGTTGTGAAGAAAACTCAGAAAAAGGCCATGAAAGGGACGAGGGATCAATTATAGGATTAGGGGAACGGACTAGATCCTCCACATTAAACGTTGGATTAATGCCCATTTCAGGTGGAAGGTCGATCTGGTACACGTTGGACTCAATTTTCTGCAATATCTTGAATGGTCCAGCACTACGTGCTTGTAATTTCTTAGCGGAACCCTGTGAGAACCGCTCTGGCCTTATCCTCACCATTACATAGTCTCCTTCTTGAAAATCTTGTGATCTACGATGATTATCAGCTGAAAACTTATGATTATCATTGCTTTGATTATTCCGCTGTTTAATATGTGTATGCAAATCATGGATGTGTCGTGTAAATGCATTGGCTGACTCTGAAGACCTTTGGGTGACAGACATGGGTGAAACTAAAGGACTCTTTGAAAAAGCAACGGACTCGAAATAAACAATCTTATGACCTAGAACTTGAAAAACTGAAACAAAAGGACACTTCTCATGGGTGACACATAATTTCTCATTATAAGTATTATAAACAAGGATGATTTTCAAGTATCCCAACACTTGAGAACACACACTATTAATACCAAGTCTTGAGCAGATCTTGGCATCAGCCATTATGTCCGAAATGTCATCAAGATGCGGGATAGGGACTCTGACCATCATATCCACCATGACGTGAATACATCGCACGATGGCATGACACTTGACTGAAGCTTTGTGGAAGGCCAGGATATGCCCACATGTGCGCCATATGCCATCATTTTTTAAAGTGAAAAGGGCAGGCTTGGCACAAAAAACAAAACTCCAACTCAAACTTTCCTTATTGAATTCTTCCCCGAGAAGTTTATCAAATTGACGCTGCATTTCATTATTTTCTGCGGGGTTCACCTGGTATGGAGGAAAGCTTGACAGGACCAACCTAGGGACAAGATCGATTGTGTGTTGAATGTCCCATATGGGTGAAAATTTATCCCATAAATCATCTAGTGGGATATCACAAGTCATGTGGGTGTCTATCATCAAATCCTCACTAGTCTCATTTTCAAATTCATTCGTGTGCATTATGGTAAGAGACTTAGATTGGGACTCTACATCACTTAAGTCACACATGACATCTGGAAGTGGTGCGGTCTCAATTACTTCGACCTTTTCATCACTAGCACACACTTCGTCATTCTCAACGATGATGAGCGATGCCTCAATTTCTTCCATTTCATCACTAGTGACGTTAGGCACGTACTCTTCCACTTCATAAACATCATGTTTGGATCCATCCAACTTGCCGTTCACCAAGGCATAACGTTGATCATCTTTTCCATAGTTAGGGCTAGCTTGGTTAAATGCCTCTAATTTGTCGTTGAGATTCTGGAAGGATTTTCTAAAATGGTTGTCAATGTTGTACAAACATCGAGATATGGCGGCCAAAGCCTCTGAAATCTGATCCTGATTCATGGTAGAGATGTGTAATCCAAAACTATAACCAAAACGAATGGGCACACAACGGAGGACTTGTCCTAGGTTCTTCCTAAACTCGACTCTATGGACTGGATGACTCACAATATGAATGCGATGAATTTAAACTACAATGAACTAACACTAATTAATTCTAGCTGATGCGACTCAAATCTGGAAATTTTCCAAATTAGGAAACTTTCTAAAATTGGAGAGTTTCTAAAATTGGAAACTTTCTAAATCTGGAAATTCTCCAAATTAGGAAACTTTCTAAAATTGGAAACTTTCTAAATCTGAAAATTCTCCAAATTAGGAAACTTTCTAAAATTGGAAAGTTTCTAAAATTGGAAACTTTCTAAATTTGGAAATTCTCCAAATTAGTAAACTTTCTAAAATTGGAAACTTTCTAAATCTGAAAATTCTCCAAATTAGGAAACTTTCTGAAATTGGAAACTTTCTAAATCTGAAAATTTCCTAAAACAAACCTAAAAATCAAAACCCTAATTTGATAACTCGATCTAGACAAAACCATGCAAGCCTATTCTCTGATACCAAATTTGATGCAGGACAGCCCTAATCGTGATGCATGCTCATGAACATATGTAATCCAACGGAAATAAATAGCAATAATAATTAAAATTCATCACCTATCATCATAAATTAAGAAAAGCATAAAAGAGGCATGCAATGGAGCGGGCCATCATCACAATCACGAAGTAAGAAATTAAATAATGCTATTGGATCCGGCGAGGGATGGAACCTCCGATCTTGCATGGTCTTAATCCAAATACCCAATGTGAATCACTAGTCCGAGGGATCGAGGGATTCTCGGATTAGGGATTTTGGAATTTGAGAAATAGGGATTTTGGATAAAATCTCAAATCTAGGATCTAGAAGTTATGAGAGAATAGAAATAGAGAAAGAGGAATAACAAGTTACCTTAGAAGAATTGGAGGGGCACAAGAAGAAAAGAGAAGAATGAATCAAGAAAGAAGAGAAGCACCATGAGAGAGGGAGAGAGGAGGAGCAACCAAAGGTTTGCTTTTTTCATAAATCAACACTAACTCGTTTTTAGGGCAACACCTTTAAATAAGAATGGAAAACTTAAAATTACCAAAATACCCCTACTAACAAAATTTCAAAAAAAAGACATTTGCATGAAAAAAACGTACCCACATTAACTCAAAACTCAAATAAGTAAAAAATGCGTAAAATAAACTCAAATCTAAGATGTCCAATGCGCTCCAATGATGGTGTGATGAAAGTGGGCCACGATGAACCAACGGTCCGATCACATCATCATCACGATCCAACGGTCGATCATATCGCCTCCAAGCAACTCACACATGTCTTCCCAAGGTGGGGTCTTTTCAAATGTCTCGGACTACATGTGTAAGGTCTTTAATGCTCCTCAACTCGTCACGAACAATCCAGGCCCGTCATCATCGAGCCATAAAGATAT
>PVNU02003999.1:0-53979 GCA_003013855.2 Liriodendron chinense | reverse complement strand
GAGGATCTTAATTTCCTCATCTCTCTTAGAGATCATCGCCTCACGGGACTTGAGGAGTTGATCCCTTCCTTGAACTGCCTTCTCCAAGGCAGCTCTCTTCCCCTCAGCTTCATCTATCACGTGACGGGCGTCAACGATATCACGCCTCGTTCGCAGGATAAGATCTAAGCCCTGCAAAAGTAACGAAAAATGTGAGATAAAGTATTCTGGAACGTAACAACAGATTAAAGCAGGCCTTGGCAGGGTCTTACCTGAACCATCCTCACCCCCGCTTCGAGGAAGAGGTTCTCAGGGCTTGGCTCGGGAAGAGAGCCGAAGGTTTGGGGGAAACGTTCTCGAACAAAAATTTTCATACTGGATGAAGGTGGCGAGGGATAGAATATGTCCCACTTCTAGACGGTTGGGCAACGACCAACCCAGCTGGCTCGCGAGGTGGGGCCATCGACTCGCGAGCAGGTGTTGAGCTCTTAATTGTGCATATTTTAACCCCAATTCATCACTCATTATGCATGGTTTTCATAATTTAAAGACTAATCAAATACATGTTTTGTGGTTGTAGGAATGAGAGTTACTTTGCCCAATTGATGACCAAAAGAGCTGATTTAGAACCTTGGATGAAGACCCAAGGAGGGTTGAAGCAAAGAAAGAAGAAAATAGAAGAAAGAAAGGAAGAAAACAAGAAGAAAAAGAGACCGACCGGTCGTGACCGGTCGGCCAAGCAAGCCCGACCGGTCTTGACCGGTCAGCCATGCTTGCTGGAGTAATGCCAAAGAGGGCCTGACCGGTCGTGACCGGTCGGCCAGCCCTGTCCGACCGGTCGTGACCGGTCGGCCATGCAAGTTTCAGATTCCAGTTTCTAAAACAGCAATGTATTCCCACACCTGGTTTTTCGGACCAGTTTTCTGGGCCGATCTTGATGATATTTGGAAATCCAACACATCCATGTCGAAGAGGAGCTCGACTCCGAACTAACCCAAGTGGTTTCGTGTCGATCGGAGCTGCGGATTGATCGTGGTGGCCAAAACAATACGAACTGTCCAGAAAGTTCCAGATTTCGCTGTTCCACTCTGGGCCGGTCCAGGTGGCCCATCATTTATGATATGAAGAATCTACTTTGACCATCTTTTAGACCACATCCATATATGAATAACCACAAAAGTTTCAGATCAAAAGGGTGTGTGGTTTGATCGTACCGGTTGAAGAAAGATGGACCATCCAGAAAGCTCCAACTGCGCAGAGTTTATAAAAGCCCTAATTGTTCTAATTTTCGGACTACATTCTGAGATTTTTTTGGACAATCTAATCCGTCTATCATGTAGAGGAGGAAGTTTTCTACTCATGTTCAAAATTTGAGATCAATCCGACCTCTGTACACTCCGGAGCGTTGAAAGCAAGATGACTGGTTCTGAAGGTACCCGAAGTGCGCGATTTTGAGAGGCGGTCGGTGATGTGATTGGTGGGCCCATTCATAGGACAATCTTGGAAATCTAAATCATCTATGATGAAGATCACATTACAAGGAAGCTACAAATCAAATTTGAAGGCAATCCGACCATTGGTTAAGCCGTACCAAGCGAAACAAATTCTGCTATGTTGCTGTACTATTGCTGCACTATAAAGGAGGTGCTCTCTTCTATTCCAGGGGAACCAAGGACGTGGGGAGCAAGGAGTTCAAGTCATAGGAGGCTTCCTAGCCTCCTCCAGCTAGTTTTTCTTCCTTTTCTTAGTTCTAGTTCTAGTTTTTAATATGCTTTTTATTAGCTAATCTCTTAGCTAGAGCTAAGAGGTGAACCTTATAGTTTTCTTAGATTGTTTAATTCGTTTTATTGGTTTTTAGTTTGGAATTAATGATTATGAACTAAGGTTTGAAGTTTATACAAGTTTTTAAGTAATTTTTCTTAGTCTTGTGATGACTCATGGATGTTTGGATGAATTACTTAGCTTCTTATCTCGTTTGCAACGGTCTAGACCTGTATGATCCGAGGAATCGGAGTGCGCTCTAGTACTAAGCTCTTCATAAAGGGACTTCATGCCAAAGTTCTATTTTAGTTGATTTTCTGGAATATGTAAGGACTGTGCTTGTGATTTGAATCTAGTTCAAATCCTAATCTAGCCTTGTCTTGTAAGAGGACTTGGGGATGGTTATGATTGAGAACTGGACCTATAGGAAAGGGGAATGACCTATGCAATTGAGCATGCTCAGCTCAGCCTACATTGAGTGAATCCTATGCATAGAACTTACATATGACAGACTGTTTGGTTTAACAGCTCTATCATCCGACTAGATAGACAGGAATGTCGATTCTAGTTGAGAAAGTAAGAAACCATAGCGAATTATGCATCTAAGAAGAGCTATAAGTGAATCCTTGATGCTCTAGTTATCTTTTCATTATTAGATTTTCTATTTTATGTTAAAAATCAATTTCACAAACCTCTTTGATTCTAGTTATTAGGATAGTTGGAATTGTTTACTTCCTTCCCTGTGGATCGACCTCGGTCTTACCGAGATTATTACTACATCGCAGCCTTACACTTGAGGCGAGCGAACAAGTTTTTGGCGCCGTTGCCGGGGACCGAAGTTAAACGGTTCTAATTGCTCTAGTAACTATAGAGTAGTCTTAGTTAGGTAGGATTTTCAGTTTTTATAGAAGAAGATTTTCTGATTTTTTTTTTTTTTTCTAGATTACTAACAATTTTTTTGTTGGATTTTGTAGAACATTGTTGCTGACATATATCTCGCTCTATTGGGTAACATCTCTCCATCTCCCTTCTTTTTGTTCTTTTTTCTAGAATAGGGTAGTTCCAACTCTTTGAAATCTCATTATGGCTGATTGGAAGTGTGGTGCTTATGCATACCTTTTGGAAGATGAGATAACAGACCATGAAATTGAAACTCTTTATGATTGGAACCATTATAAGCATAAGTATTTTTCTAAGACTCAATCTACTTCTCATACTTTCCCACGTAAGACGATACGTGATTACATTAATGAAAACAATACACATATTGAGGCACAACGTAAGGCAATGGGAGAGTATCGGAAAGAGATGAATAATGTTCCACCGGTTAGGACAATGTATGATCACTTGTATGGCTACACATATCAACAACCATCTAAAAGCCCAACATATGACATGCATAATCCAAATTGGTGGGAGCATAAAAATTTCAACTTGGAAGATGAGCCAACCATGGATGCCAACAACTATCCTCAAGAGTTTCTTTCTCATGAGCCGCAACCGACACGAACTCTTGAGGATGTGCTGCAAGAGTTTATGGAAACACCTAAGCAATACATACAAAACCTCTCGCCATCTCAAAATATTGAACCCAACATTGGAACACCGAATCAATCCCCAACAATGAGGAGGATGAGGCTATCCAAACCCAACCTTCTCTAGATTTAATGACTAAACTTCTAAGGGATGTAGATCTCAGTGATCCCACCATTACCATCGATTATGGTGAATCAACTATCTCTTTTAGCTATTCCTATTTGAATGATGAAGAGATTTCAAGGACGGTTGACGAACCCGAGGAATCTGCAAAATCTGAAAATGATAGTTTGATTGCCTACAATGAGGGTTTGAATGATGATTGTGAGTCCATGATTTCTTCTTCCAAAGGGCCGAATGTTTTTGAATCACCGAAAGATATTCTTGCTAGAGAGATGGCCGAAGTCGATATTTTTAAGTCCTTCCACCAACAACACATGCCGGATTCTATTGTGGAAGAACTCCCTTGGGTTGAAAATTCTGTTTCTTTGGATGATGTGGTGGCACAATCTGAAATTTTAGATCAACCAATGCTACATGATGTGCTTACCAATGAATTTGAAAAATTTTCTTTGGAAGACCTCCCCTCTATAGAGGAGGAATTCCTTACCCTTGAAACAGAATTTCCTCAATCACTTAGGGAGAACGAGGACCCTTCATTCGACTCTTTCGATTTCCTAAAGGAATGCATGACCCACCCCTATGATCTGGATGATGAGATGATTAAGGAGTTGGATAGTTTGTTAGACATGGTGTCGGTGCCTGAAGAACACCATTCCACTGATTTACACTCTTTACCATGGTTTGTGGAAGCACCATGCAAATCTGAATTTGTGGAGGAGACAATCCAAACTGAAAAATACTTAATGAATGTCTCTCCACCATCATGGGTTCTTCAACCCATTGAAAATTCTGATTGGGAGGACCCGTTTTTAATCAATTACAACCCAATTCAGAACTTGAGGAGATATCTTTTTGCTGCTCTTATCTCCTCCTTACATGCGTGTGGTGCATACTATGATTGGACTTTCATGAAGAAACGCACACATGTATACATTCGAGCAGGACTTTGGATGGTCCTCATGAGAAACCTATTGAAATTCATGAAGATCCTGCTCAAATTTGATCATGTAGTCGATCAGACTAATCAAAGGTAGGTAGGTAGGTTAGGATTTCTTTCTGCATTTAGGATTGAATAAGTCTCATTGAGACAATGGAAGATGCTAGAATTGATCAACTTGCTACCTCAGGTACTCTCGTTCTCACTCTCCTTTGTTTTGTGTCATTGCTCTCATGTCATGCATATTGCATATCTTATTACATTGAGGACAATGTAAGATTTTGGTTCGGGGGTGAGATTCCTTAGATGAATCTACTAGCTTTTGTGACATTTCGAGCAATTATGTAGAAAATTTTCGATTTTTCTAAAATTCAAAACTCTTTTGGAAAACGTTGTTTCTATGCATTCAAGATGATACGAGTATAAGAAGAGGAGATACGAAGTGAGTGATGTTGCAAGCTTTGAATTTCTTTTAATATAATGGTTTTATATGTGAATTCCCCTATTTATGTGAGTGATAGAAAATTTGAACACTTTTACACCTAGTTCACATTACACGATTTTCATGGGTTGAAAGGATTATGTGATTTGTGGATTAACTATACTTTGATTTAAGGTGTTGAGAAACCAAGCCGGGGTACTTTGTCCATCCTTGTCCATGGGAAAATAACGAAAGATATGGATTTCTAAAAATCCTATCTAATTTAAAAAGAAAAAGGAAAAGGAAGGATGAAATTGGGAATGATGGAAAAATGGTGGAAAATTCCGATTAGGGCTACCTACTACCAACCGGGGGATGGTCTACCCGTAACCAAAGCCGGAAATGGGACGTAGTGTGAAAGTCGTCGGAAGGACGGTAAGACAAATTCCTGTCATAGGCTTATTGTTGCTCTGTGCACCTTGAAATCCATAGTTTAGTTGATCTATGATGAAGATGAGGCCAGAAACTCATGAGATGAACTTTCACTATGCACACTAGGGTGAATTTGTTCAAGTTCTTCTATTTATCAATCAATCAGTGGGAATTTCATATAAATACTTATTATGTTCTAAGAGTTTAAGGTTTCAAAGAAATTTCAATTAAGAAAACTAAAACTAAGCAGTAATTTAAAAAGGGAAATTTGAGAATAAGAGAGAGAAAACTATGGCTCTAAGGATCCACTCATAGCAATCTCATGTCAATCCATTCAATCCAAGCATAAAACACAACTAGATTCAAAGTTCTATCTCTCATCTAGTTGGAAGATAAAGCAATGAAGCATATTCATTCCCACTTAAGTTAGGAATTCAAGTTCTAGTCTTATTCAAGTGCATAGCATTCAAAATCATGGCCTTCGGAGTAACAGCCATGCCTATGGACTATGACATGCTCAAGGGTTACCATAATTCGAATCTAATCAAGAGAAGCATGATAATCTCAGAAAATTGCAAGGAATCCATGTCCGAAGCACATGAACTGTTATAAAACTTCTAAAAATATCAACTTTATTCAAACTAGAACATTCAAAAATCCAACTTGAAGTAAATGTACTTGAATCAAACTAAATTAAACATGAAATTAACTACAAGCTTCACCTCTTAGCATTAGCTAAGAGGTTAACTAGAAGAAAGCATTAAACTAGAAACTAGAATTAGAAGAAAAAGAGAACTAGTTGTAGGAGGCTAGGAAGCCTCCTAGGTCTTGATCTCTTTGCTCCCCACGTTGCTAGATGCCTTAGGAAGGGAGTGGAGGTCTCCTTTTATAGCTTTTACACTAAAAAAATGAAGAATCTTTGAGAATTTGTGTACAAATTACGTACTGCGCAGAGAAAATCAGAGCTAGACTTGGAAATTTCTAAACTGGGCGCGTAGTCAATTGATCGATTGGGTTGGGCGATCAATCGCACCTACGATTCAACTGTAAAAACTGTATTCTATGATCGGGTGATCAATTGCAAGTGGTCGGACGATTGACCGCTAGGTCCAAAAAGTGTTTAGAGAGTTCCAACAGTAATTCTTCAAAAATCTGCATTTTGTCGATTGATCTACAGGCTGGGCGATTAATCGCATATCTGCAATTTAGTCTAGCAACAAATCTGTTAATTCTGCTATAAGCGATCAATTGCTCAAGGCTGTCGATCAATTGCTTAGGCTGGGCGATCAATCGACGGATCAATCTCTGAATCAATCTTCAGAAACTGCAACTTTCTGCATTTTACTTTATGGCCCTGCAGCTCTGCATTTTGCTTTTTCAGGACTTTTAACATGATTTCTTCAAGGTTTTTCTTATCTTCTTTGGTTCATCAAAGCTTGGTCTTCAATGTATGTAAAGTGCTCTCTTAAGCCTTGAATTAGTGAAATCTCCATCTCGTTCTTACAATCACAAATCATGCATTAAATTACTCTTTAAACATGAAAACCATGTATATAATGTGATGTAATGGGTTGGCAAATGTATAAATTGGAGGCTCAACACCTTCTATAAAAACCAGCGTGTCCAAGGAAGGACCACACATCGCTTATGCTCTTGGGTGGTGGTAGGTTGGAAATAATATCTATTTTAGCCCGGTCTACCTCTATTCCATTGGAGGAGATGATATGTCCAAGGACTATTCCTCTTTGTACCATAAAATGACACTTCTCCCAATTTAAAACAAGGTTCTTCTCCTCACACCTTGTCAAGACCAACTTCAAGTGATTAAGGCACTCCTTGAAAGAACAACCAAAAATAGAAAAATCGTCCATGAAAAGTTTAAGAAATTCACCCACCATGTCTGAGAAAATACTCAACATGCATCGTTGGAATATGACGGGTGTATTACATAGCCCGAATGGCATCCTTTGGTATGCGAAGGTTTTAAACGGGCATGTAAAGGTGGTCTTCTCTTGGTTTTTCGGGGCTATCTCAATTTGGTTGTAACCAGAATAGCCATCGAGGAAGCAATAATAGGAGTGACCCGCTAACCTCTCCAAAATTTAATCCATGAATGGGAGAGGGAAATGGTCCTTCCTAGTGATTGTGTTTAGCTTTCGATAATCTATGCACATACACCAACCGGTGGTCACTCTAGTCGGTATAAGCTCGTTGTTGGCATTTTCTATGATGGTAATATCAGACTTCTTAGGGACAACTTGGGTAGGACTCACCCATTAGCTATCCGAGATGGGGTAGATGATACCCACATTTAGTAGTTTTAACACCTCGGCTTTGACAGCCTCCATCATGTTTGGATTTAGCCTTCTTTGAGGTTGAAAGGTCGTTTTTGCATTTTCCTTGAGGTGTATACGGTGAGTGCAAACCGAAGAGTCTATCCCCTTGAGGTTCGCTATTGTCCAACCTATGGCTCCCCTATCTTCTTTGAGTAGCTCAATCAACTTAAGCTCTTGGTATTTTTCTAGGTGAGAGACAATAACAACCGGGAATGTTTCTTCTTGACCCAAATATACATATTTCAGCTCGGATGACAATGGTTTAAGGTCAAGCTTCGGCGGTTTGATGTTAGAAGGTAGAGGCCTTGATGTGGTTGGTGGCAATCTTTCAAAATGGGGCCTCCACCGACTAGTACCAACTACCAGTTTCTCAATATTCAATGCTTGCACAATTTCACTAATGATGGGGTCTTTGGAATCCTCCAAATATGCCAAGCATGTCTTCAAGCTTTCTAGTGGTTCGAGTTGGAGAAGCTCTTCTTCTTTAAAAGATTCAAGCATGCTTACCTTGAAGAGCTCATCATCATCAACATCCCTATGCCTTTTGCCCAAGTGGAACACATTTACCTCTAATATCATGTTTCCAAAGGACAATTGCATTACCCCATTTCAGCAATTTATTATTGCATTTGATGTAGCAAGGAAGGGGCAGCCTAGAATTATAGGTATTTAAGTGCTAGTATCCATAACTGGTTGCATCTCTAAGACGATGAAATCCACAGGGTAGTAGAATTTGTCGACTTAGACCAATACATCCTTAATTATCCCTCCCGATACATAGATGGATCTATCAGCAAGTTGTAATGTAGTTTTGGTGGGTTTTTGTTGAGCTCTAAATTGTGCACATTCTAACCCAATTCATCACTCACTATGCATGGTTTTCATGTTTAAAAACTTATCTAATGCATGCTTTTGTGATTGTAGGAGTGAGGAAGAGACTTCACCAAACTGATGATAAAAGACCTTCCTAATACATGTTGAAGATCAAAGAAAAGAAGCAAGAAAAAGAGTGAAGAAAAGAAGCAAAAAAGAAGAAAAGAAAAGAAGAAAGAACACCTTGAGAGATTGATCTCCCAGCCTGAGAGATTGATCTCCCATCCTGAGCGATTAATCTCCCAGCCTGAGAGATTGATCTCTCATCCTAAGCGATTGATCAACAGCCCTGAGCGATTGATCGTTCACAGCAGAATTGGCAGATTTGTTGTTGGACTAAAGTGCAGAATTGTGATTGATCTCCTAGCCTGAGCGATTGATCGCTCAGCATGTAGATCAATCGACAGAATGCAGATTTTTGAAGAATTGCTGTTGGAACTCTCTGGACACTTTTTGTCCCGTGTGATCCATCGCCCACCACCTGCGATAAATCGCTCAGCACAACCGATTGATTGTTCAGACCTGTCGATCAATCGCCTAATCGCCCAGAACAGAAACTACTAATTTTAGCTCCGACTTTTGCTGCGCAGTGCGTAAATTCTACGTAAATTCTCAAAGATTCTTCGTTTGTGGGGTGTGAAAGTTGTAAAAGTGAAATTGCGATTTTACCGCTAGTAAGATAAGCTTGAAGGTATGCTTATGTCCTAGAGGGGGGGTGAATAGGACTTTTTAAATTTTCTTGTGAATTTAAAAACTCAATTGCATTTATATTATAATTTAACAATTAAGTACATGTAAATGAAAGCAATTGATCACACACGATCTAACTCGATGGACAACTATACTAAGAGAAGCATTTAATCAAACAGTTCATATACATGCTTATATTAATCATTCAAAGATGGCATATGAGCATTTTGTCAAACATAAGATGTGCATTCAGTTAATCACTTATATGATTGATCAACAAGGGACAATAATATACAAAATGCATTCACCACATTGCACACGATGTATAGTAGCTTGACGATGAGTCTTCTCCACTCCCGATTCAAGTACTCAACTCCTTTGAGTACACCGGCATTCACTATCGGAGGTTTTAAATGAGGTTCACCTCTCAACCTTTACAACCTACACAAGGTCTATTCCTACACAAGGACTCCTCAAATCCTACACAAGGACAACACACATATTCTCCCGTGTTGGAGACCTATGCAAGGACTTCCACGTCCTATGCAAGGACTCACACATCTTACTCAAGGACAACTCCGAGATTGGGTGACAATCTCTAGACCCCAATCTCAATAAGAAGAGGGAACCAAACAATGGACTCTATAAGCTTAAACACTTACAAGAGATGAGCCCCAATTCAGCGCCGATGAGTAGCTTCAGCTTCCATGAATGCTTTATCTCCTCTTCAAGCTCCCACGATCAGCTACCAATGCATATGATGCTCCTAGACTAATGCCGAGTAGGTAGGAGGAGGTATTGATGTTCTATTTACCTATTACAATGCAATGGTTAATGAAGGAACTATCAATTTGATAATTCAATGGCTATAAATGACTTCAAGTTGAAGTTTCAATGATAGGGACAGCCATGAATGCTAGCTTGAGTTCATTGTTCAAACCGAGCTTTGAATACTCAATGTAGTGCCATTAATGGCTAGGTTTGAAAGATGAACTCAAGACAATGATGAGTAAAAGAGATTAGGTAAAGCTCTTAATCGCCTCTCTTAATGCTCTCAATGGGTGTGCAAAAGATGCCATTAAAACCCTCGAAATATGCCTTTATAGGCTCTAAGAATCAGGCTCCAATGGATATAAAATGGTGACGTTTGACTTGTCATAGACCCCTGAGGATCGGTCTTGATCGTGCATCCGACCGGTTTGTCGACCAGTCCCAGAGACCGGTCTTCCTTTATAAATTCCTGCCTCATGGTCACTGGACAATTTTTGTCCATTTACGACCGGTCGTGTGACTGGTCTTGGGAGGTCAGCGACCAGTCCTCAGATCAGTCTCCCCTTAATTAATTTCACCAATTTGTTGCTGGACATTTTTTTGTCCATTTACGACCGATCCTAGGAGGCCAGCGACCGGTCCTCAGACTGGTATTTAGGCAGACAGAGATGAGATTTTTTTTTCTTTAAAAGACATGTTGTCTGAATACCTTCTTCAGCCGACCCGTCGTCAGGCTAATTTCATGGCCTGATTTAGGCTGAAATTTATCATCCCTTTATGGTGCGCACTGAGATGGTTTTCCTAGATTTTACAACTGTTTGACACCTACACAATGGTGGTTCAAGACTGATCATCTTGACCTTTAGTCCATGGATTACCTGGCAAACATAAAGTATGATTCGAATGCCATAGACTTGGGTGTTTTGGGATCCTATAAGCTGTCTATATGCAACTTACCTTCCGAGCTTGATTTGGCTTGAACTTAAGTGCGGAGAGCTACTACGATCTTCAAGTCTTGAGTCTTCAATCTTCGTCGGGGCTCACAAAACTCGACCGACTTAAACAATCACGAAATTAATAATATGATGCACTAATTAGTGCACTAACAAAAAGGAGACCTCCACTTCATTCCTAGGGCATCTAGCAACGTGGGGAGTAAAGGATTCAAGACCTAGGAGGCTTCCTAGCCTCCTACAACTAGTTTTCTTCTTCTAGTTCTAGTTTTAGTTTGTTTTTATGCTTTTCATCAGTTAACCTCTTATCTAGGGCTAAGAGGTGAAGCTTGTAGTAGATCTAAGATGCTTTAATTCGTTTTTATTGGTTTCAAGTTGGATTTTTATTGATTGAACAATGGTTTGTTGAGTTTGAATGAAGTTCTAAGTACTTTTTCTTAATCTTATGATGGCTCATGGATGTTTGGAATAATTGCTTTAGTTCTTACTTGTTATGCATAGATCTAGACCTGTACGCTCCGAGGAATCGGATTCAAGACGCTCTAGACTTAGCTCTTCATGTGGGAACTTTAAACCAAAGTTCTACTTTTTATGAGAAGTCTGAAACATGTGTTGTTTATTTATGTGATTTAAATCAAGTTCAAACCATGATTTAGTTAAGCTTTGTGACAGGGTTTGATGATTATCATAGTTGTGAACTTAATCTATTAGAACTAGGATTGACCTATGCAATTGAGTGTGCTCAAGTCCTAACTTGAATTGAGTGAATCATGTTGATGAACAACACATGGGACAGACTGTTTTGTTGAATTAACCGCTCCATATTCTGGCTAGATAGGATTTGATTTCGATTCTAGTTATGTAATTAAGAAATCAAAGTGAATTATGCATAAGGGATCGCTACCAGTGGATCCTCGGCACCCTAGTGCTTCTTTAGATTGTTAATTTCATCTCAAGTTACAGATTATTCTCCTATATTCATATTTTCCATATTATTGTAGTTTGATTTCAATTGGATATTGTTAGAGGAAATTCTGAAAATTCCTACATTAGTCCCTGAGAACGATCTCGGTCTCTACCGAATTATTACTACATCGCAACCCTACACTTGGGGAGCGAACAAGTTTTTGGCGCTGTTGCCGGGGACTTGACGGTTTTGACAGAATTTCTGAAAATAATTTTCTATTGACATTTTTAGGAATTTTTTAATTAGTACTAACTTAATTTGTTTTATTTTGATTTTCTTTTTCAAGAATTGTTAAGAAGTTGAAGTAGAAGTAAGTTGGTTTTATTAAGTTCTCAAATCAGGTTTTGTCTTTCCAACCTTACTCTTCTTCTTTCCTATTCATTCCTATCATATTCATCTCTTGTAGAGTGGGTGGAGACTCCTTTTGGATCTCTGATAGGTTAGCCTTGAGCCGCCTTGATTCCTTTTGGTAGGCATAGCTGCATTGGATCACCCTGAGCTCAGAGATTTCCCTTCTCACCCTACTCCTCTTTCTTCTTTTTTTTATTTTTTCTTAAAGATTCAAAGAGTGGGTGGAGTGTTCTTTTGAACTTTTATTGACCAGGAGAAATCGGTCTCTATCTTTGCTTCTGACTTTGCCATTGCAAGACACCTTGTGCTTCGGTCTTTAAGAGAAGTTAAGGAAAGTAGGAAGAATACTTTTTCTTTCATTTTCTCTTTCTTAGGATCCTCTTTGTTCTCTTTTTTTCTTTTTCTTTTCCTTCTTTTATTTTTGTTTCTAGATTTTTTTAGTTTCAACTTCTTAAATCTCATTATGGCTGAATGGATGGGTGGTGCTTATGCATATCTTGTGGAAGATGAGATGCCGGATCATGGAATCCAAACTCTTTATGATTGGAACCATTATAAGCATGAGTATTTTTCTAAGATTCAATTAACCCCCACTATCCCCTAACGTAGGACGCTGCATGATTACTATGATACATATGATAAGACACGGCATAAGACGATGGGGGAGTACCGGAATGAAGCAAAAGGGAATAATGGTCAGCCAAGTAAAATACTACGTGATTACTGGATTGAAAATAATAAGAGTGTTCCATCGAGTTTGACAAGAGGTAGGAATAAGAAAAAGGACCGAGAGAGTAATGACCAACCGGTAAAGACATTGCGTGATCACTTGTATGGTTATGCCTATCAATCATCTTATCAATCTTCGTCATATAACAAGTATGATCTTCATCGGGAGAGTAATCACACTTCTAGTCCAAAGGAAGAACCAATCATAATCATTGACGATCGTTCTGAAACGTCTTCCTCTTATGATAACATGTACATACAAATCTTTGAGGATTTAGAGAAAGAGTACGAGTATGAGCAATCGATTTAAAACCACTCGCCATCTCTTGAAGACGTTGAGCCCAAAATTGGGATCACCGATTCAATCTACAACAATGGGGAGGATGAGGCTATCCAAGCCCAACCTTCTCCGGATTTAATGACTAAATTTTTAGAGCATATTGATCTCCGTGACCCCAATATCATCATCAATTATGGTGAATCAACTATCTCTTTTAGATATCCTGATTTTAATGATGAAGAGATTTTAATGGTGGTTGACGAACCCGAGGAATCCATAAAATCTGAAAGTGATAGTGAGATTGCCTACAATGAGGGTTCGGTGGATGATTGTGAGCCCATGATTCCTTCTTCCAAAGGGCAGAATGTTTATGAATCTCCGGAAGATATTCTTGCTAGAGAGCTTGCCGAGGTTGTTGTTTTTGAGTCACTCCACCAACTCAACATGTTTAACTTTAATGTGGAGAATGAGACTACCTTGAGTGAAAATTCAGATTCTTTGGACAAATGCTTGGCTCACTTTAAAAATTCAAAAGACCTCATTATTCAAGAGATTGTTAAAGCCTTGAACACTTCCAACCTAGTTCCCCATACTAGTTATGAGGAACCTAGTTTGGAAGAATTCCACTCCATGGAGTGCGAATCCCTCACCATATAAACTGAATTTTTGCATTCACTTAGGGAAGACGAAGAGCCTTCGTCCGACTATCTCGACTTTCTAAAGGAATGCTTGGCCCACTCAAATGATCTTGTTGATGAGATGACCAAGGAGTTGGATAGTTTGTTAAACACAGTTTCGGTGCTTGAAGAACATCATTCCACTGATGTATACTCTTTACCATTGTTTGTGGAAGCACCGTGCAATTCTGAATTTGTGGAGGAGATAACCCAAACTGAAGAATATTTGATGAATGTCTCTCCACCATCATGGGTTCTTCAGCCCATTAAAACTTCTGATTGGGAGGACCCGTTGTTGAGCTCTTAATTGTGCATATTCTAACCCCAATTCATCACTCATTATGCATGGATTTCATGATTTAAAGACTAATCTAATGCATGGATTTGTGATTGTAGGAATGAGAGGGAGACTTCACTAATTCATAGCTAAAAGAGTCACTTTGTATGCATTGAAGATCAATAGAACAAGTGCCAAAAGGTGGAAGAAAGAAGCAAGAAAGAAATAGAAGAGATGAAGAAGAAAATCTGAAATTTTGTTCTTAGACCTGTCTATAGACCGGTCGCCAGACCGGTCACCAAACAGGTCGACAGACAGGTCTACATGTATTTTTTATACTGTTTTTCTCCTCAGGTCGAGAGTGGTCCAAAAACAAAAAACTCACTGGACTATTTTTGAGGTTTTGAGACCGGTCGTGCGACCGGTCGTCCAGGAGCTCAGATCGGTTGTGCGACCGGTCGTCAACGTAACAGAGCTTGTACGTGAAGCTTCGATTTTCTTTGTGCAATTACATAATTCCTTACGCAATCTGGAATCTTCCACGCCAATCTATAAAAGGGACTTCTCCTTCATACCAGGGCATGCTAGGACGTGGGGATCATCAAGGAGGCTTAGGAGACGGATTCTACTTCAAGTTTTCCTAGTTTTTCTTCCAGTTTTAGTAGTTTTTATGTTTTTAAGGCTTTTAGTTCAAGGATGTTAGAGATGAACTAAAACCTCTTAGCTAGGGCTAAGAGGTGAAGCTTTTGATTTATTTTTGATGGATTGATGCAACCTAGGTTTCCTTTTATGTTTTAATTGAAGAATTTTAGTTCAATATGAGTTTGAATTAAGTACTAGTTCAGTTTTACTTTGATCTCTTGATGACTCCGGGCTCATGTGATTCTTAGTGATTCTAAACTTAGTAGCTTATCTTCTGAGCATTGTTTATGCTTGTTGTTCGCTTCCCCAAGTGTAGGGTTGCGATGTAGTAATAAACTCGGTAAGACCGAGGTCGATCCACAGGGACTATGTAGGATCTCACAAATTCATCCACAAGTGTCTATTTAAGTCTACTAATCATATTTTTGTATGAAATTGATATGAGTAATAGAAGTTGAATTAAATCGAAAGTAATTAATTATAAGAAGGCACTAGGGGTTCAGAGGATCCACTCGTAGCAATCCTTGATGTTCAATCCGCTGTGGTTTCTTATTCTCTCAACTAGAATCGACATTCCTGTCTATCTAGTCGGATGATAGAGCTGTTAAACCAAACATTCTGTAATATGTAAGTTCTATGCATAAGATTCACTCAATGTAGGCCGAGCTGAGCATGCTCAATTGCATAGGTCATTCCCCTTTCCTATAAGTCCAGTTCACAATCATAATCATCCTCAAGTCTTCTCACAAGACAAGGCTAGATCAGGATTTGAACTGGATTTAAATCACAAGCACAGTCCATACATATTCCAGAAAAACAGAAAAGTAGAACTTTGGCAGGAAGTCCCTTCATGAAGAGCTTAGTACTAGAGCGCACTCCGATTCCTCAGATCATACAGGTCTAGACCATTGCAAACGAATTAAGAAGCTAAGTAATTCATCCAAACATCCATGAGTCATCACAAGACTAAGAAAAATTACTTAAAAACTTGTAGAAACTTCAAACCTTAGTTCATAATCATGAATTCCAAACTGAAAACCACTTAACTACGAATTAAAACATCTTGGATTCACTACAAGCTTCACCTCTTAGCCCTAGCTAAGAGGTTTAGCTGCTCATGATCCAAGGAAACATGAAACAACTACAAAAAGCATGAAAACAGCAAAGCAAACCAAAAGGAGTTGTGAAACTCCAATCTCCACTTCCACAGTCTCCAACCTCGCTTGAACCCTTCTAGGATACCCTAGGAACAATCCCTAGGTGTCCTTTTATAGTCTGGAGGCTCCATAACTTCGAAAGAATCGAGAAATTGCGTAAGACTTACGCAACGAAGAGAAAATCGGACTTAATTTGGAAACTTCTAAGTCAGTACGCATGGCCCACCGGTCATGACCGGTCGGCCCTTGTTTATCCTTAGTCCAGCAACCATGTCCGACCGGTCATGACCGGTCGGACGTTTTCCTTTATACTCCAGCAGCCATGGCCGGCCGGTCATGACCGGTCGACCTTATATAATTTTCCTCCAGCGACTGTGTCCAAGCGGTCATGACCGGTCGGACATCTTCAGCAGACCCCCAATGTACATGGCTGACCGGTCTGGACCGGTCAGCCTCCTTTTTCTTCTTGTTTTCTTCCTTTCTTTCTTCCACTTTCTTCCTTCTTTGCTTTCTCTCTTCTTTTCTTCTTTGGTCCTCAAGTAATCTCCATTAGAATAGTCCCAAATGAGCTCTTTATGTCTTCAATTGAGTAGAGTCCACTCTCAGTCCTGTAATCACAAAACATGCATTGGATTAGCCTACAAACCATACAAACCTTGCACAATGAGTGATGAATTGGGGTTAGAATATGCACAATTAGGAGCTCAACACACCCCCCAACCAGCATTTTGCTAGTCCCGAGCAAAACATGCGTGAAACTAATCCCATTCTTCAAAACTCAACTCTCTTTCAGAAACCATCCTTCTATACATTCCAAGGTTCATAAGTATAAGATTCAGAAAGATTAGGCGTCAAAGGTTGGAACCGTAAATCCTCAAAACATAATAAGCATTCATATGAAATTTCCGCTGATTGGTTGATAAATAGAGGGTCTTGAACAAATTTAACCTAGTGTGGTTAGTGAAAATTCATCTCACGAGTTTCTAGGATTATCTTCTTCATAGATCAAGTAGACTATAGAACTCAAGGTACATAGAGCCACATCAAGCCAATGACAGGAATTTGCCTTACCGTCCTTCCGACGACTTTCACACTACGTCCCATTTCCGGCTTTGGTTACGGGTAGATGTTGAACCTCCAATTTATACATTGCATTGCCCATTACATGACATGGTTTGCATGATTTTCATGATTTAAAGGCCCATCTAACACATGTTTTGTGATTAAAGGAATGAGAGCGGACTTCACTCAATTAGAGACCAAAAAGGGGCCATTTGGAGCCTTTGATGAAGGCCCAAGGTGGACCAAAGAAAGAAGGAAGCAAAGAAAGAAGAAAATAGAAGAAAGAAAGGAAGAAAACAAGAAGAAAAAGAGACCGACCGGTCTTGACCGGTCGGCCAAGGAAGCCCGACCGGTCTTGACCGGTCGGCCATGCTTGCTGGAGTAATACCAAAGAGAGCCTGACCGGTCATGACCGGTCGGCCAGCCCTGTCCGACCGGTCGTGACCGGTCGGCCATGCAAGTTTCAGATTCCAGATTCTAAAACAGCAATGTACTCCCGCACCTGATTTTTCAGACCAGTTTTATGAAGCCATATTGATGATATTTGGAAATCCAACACATCCATGTCGAAGAGGAGCTCGACGCCGAACTAACCCAAGTGGTTTCGTGTCGATCGGAGCTACGGATTGACCGTGGTGGCCAAAACAATACGAACTGTCCAGAAAGTTCCAGATTTCGCTGTTCAACTCTGGGCCGGTCCGGAGGACTCATCATTGATGATATGAAGAATCTACTTTGACAATATTTTAGAACACATCCATATATGAATAACCACAAAAGTTTCAGATCAAAAGGATGTGTGGTTTGATCGTACCGGTTGAAGAAAGATGGACCATCCAGAAAGATCCAACTGCGCAGAGTTTATAAAAGCCCTAAGTGTTCTAATTTTCGGACCACATTTTGGGATTGTTTTGGACAATCTAATCCATCTATCATGTAGAGGATGAAGTTTTCTACCAATGTTTAAAATTTGAGATCAATCCGACCTCTGTACACTCCAGGGCGTTGAAAGCAAGATGACTGGTTCTGAAGGTACCCAAAGTGCGCGGTTTTGATAGGCGGTCGGTGATGTGATTGGTGGGCCCATTCAGAGGATAATCTTGGAAATCTAAATCATCTATGAGGAAGATCACATTACAAGGAAGCTACAAACCAAATTTGAAGGCAATCCGACCATTGGTTAAGCCGTACCAGGCGAAACAAGTTCTGCTATGTTGCTGTACTATTGCTGCACTATAAAAGGAGGTGCTCTCTTCTATTCCAAATCAACCAAGGACGTGGGAAGCAAGGAGTTCAAGTCATAGGAGGCTACCTAGCCTCCTCCAGCTAGTTTTTCTTCCTTTTCTTAGTTCTAGTTCTAGTTTTAATATGCTTTTCCTTAGCTAACCTCTTAGCTAGAGCTAGAGGTGAAATTTGTAGTTGGTTCCAATGCTTTAATTCTTTTATTTCAAGTACCCTTTTCTTAATTTTGGATTTTGAAGTTCTAGTTTGAATAAAGTTTGGTTTTTTAGAAGTTTTGTGAGAGTTTGTGTGCTCCGGACATGAGTTCCTTGCAATTCTCTAAGATTACCATGATTGGGTTGTTTGAATTAGAATTGTAGTAACCCTTGAGCATGCCATAGTCCATAGGCATGGCTGTTACTCCGAAGGCTACAAGTTCAAGTTCTATGTGCTTCATTAGAACTAGAAATCTAATTTTCAGATTTAAGTGGGATTATTTGTGCTTGAATGTTATATCTTCCAATTAGATGAGAGATAGGACTTTGATTCTAATTGTGTTGTACTTGGATGAATGGATTGGCATTGGACTACTACAAGTGGATCCTTGATGCTCTAGTTCTTCTTATTTTCAGATTTTCCTATTTCATGTGAAAAATAACTTCCTTAAACTTCTTAGATTCTAGTTATTAGAGTACTTGGAATTGTTTACTTCTTTCCCTGTGGATCGACCTCGGTCTTACCGAGATTTATTACTACATTGCAGCCTTACACTTGAGGCGAGCGAACAGTAGACCATCCCCCGGTTGGTAGTAGGTAGCCCTAATCGGAATTTTCCACCGTTTTTCCACATTCCCAATTTCATCCTTCCTTTTCCTTTTAAATTAGATAGGATTTTTAAAAATCCATGTCTTTCATTATTTTCCCATGGACAAGGATGGACAAAGTACCCCGGCCTGATTTCTCAATACCTTAATTCAAAGTCTAGCTAATCCATAAATCACATAATCCCTTCAACTCATGAAAATCGTGTAATGTGAACTAGGTGTAAAAGTGTTCAGGTTTTCTATCAATCACAAAAATAGGGGAGTTCACATATAAAAACCATTATGCTATGAGAAATTCCAGACATCCAGCCCCATACACTGCATATCTCTGTTAGTGCACTTTTCTATGGCATACTAGTGCACCTTGTTTGTCAATTACTTAGGTCAGTGGGTCTAGTGTCGGTTGAGCTTAATGAAGACGAAGAACGAAGACTCAAGACGGACCGGCTGCATCAAGGAAGAAGAAACAGGTAAAAGTGATGCCTTGGTGTGCCCTGCCTTGACCAAAACCTAACCCATAACCTCTTAGATGACTTGCACCAACTAGGTATACCCTTAGTCATCATTATTAGTCTTAGAACTCCATGAAAAACATGATAAGATAGACTAATTTAAGAGGTGGAAGCTGCTGCAATAAAAAGGCTCAAACAGCAGTTTCCGATAGGTGTTCCGATAGGACTCCGATCAATCGGACAGTGGCTCCGATAGGACTCCGATCGATCGGACAGAAATTCCGATCAATCGGAAATTGTCCCAGAAAAATTGAAAACTCACTGGACATATTTCCGATCAATCGTACAGTCTTCCGATCCATCGGAAGGGGCCGTCCGATCAATCGGACAGTGTTCCGATCAATCGGAATATCTTCCAGAGACTTCACTGGATAGATTTCCGATCAATCGGACTTGTCTCCGATCAATCGGACAGGTCTCCGATCCATCGGACCTTCTTCCGATCAATCGGAGATGCACGAATCTGCCCGTTTTTTGACCGTTGGAAGAAAATCTATTTAAAAGGGGGATTCGTTTTTTGAGCCAACAGAGGGAATTTTGAGGAGATAGAAGCCACCATTGCTAGAGATCATTAGAGGCTCTATCCCAAACCTAAAGCAAGTCATTCTCCTTGTGTTTTCATCACAAGTTTGGGCCATTCAATGGCATCTTGAGAATGGACTTGTTCCCTCTTGATTCCTAGGGTTTAGACACCTTGATGATAGTTAAATCCTTTGTCTAAACACTATCTAGGAGTCCATTTAGGTGCATTCCTCTAGGAAACCCATTTCCTTACCATTTGTAGAGGTTTCACCATTCCCTAGCACCTTGGGCATCTCCAATGGAGCATCACATGCAAGGTAGCTGATCTTGGAGCTGAAGCCTTGGCAAAGCGGCGGCGTCAAAGATCGGGGGAGCACAAGGGGAGCTGATTCAAGCACGGGAGAGCGAGAAGAAGCAACCCGAAGCGGCGCTGAACAAGGGGCTCAATCCGACAAGTAGGTTGTCTTGCTAAGAGTCCATCCACTCAATTCCCTGTGGGAGTTGAGTGTAGAGTTTGTTTGACAAACTCGCCCCGGGGTCGTCAGTCGATCCTTGGCCTATTAGTTGGGCCTAAAATCTAGGGACGTCAGCCGTTCCTTGGCACGTTAGTCGGGCCTAAAACAAAGTCTCCAAGGGGGAGCCACCAACACGGGTGCAAACGTGTAGGTTGGGAGGAACCTGTAAACTCCCCGGTTGGGTGGATCCGAGTTAAAACACCTTGGTTGGGAGGAACCAGATTTAAACTCCCCAGTGAATGCCGGTGTGCTCAAAGGGGTTGAGTACTTGAACCGGGAGTGGAGTAGACTAGTAGTCGAACCACTATACATCCTTGTGTTTGTGATTGATCTTGAGCACATTTCTCTTTAATGCATTGAGTTTAATTTGTTAATTATGAATGCTTAGTTAGGAATGTATGCTAGGCACTTGATAGGCACATCCACACTCACAAGATGTACTTTCACTCCTCATGTTGACTTGAGCATTTCTTGATCCATCCTCTCTAGTCCACATGAGTTGATTAGACTAGGTTGTTAATTGCTAAATCTTTTGCTAGTCTTTTAATTGGACCCACTTAGGCTTGGAAGCCAAAGTGTTAATCGCTTACATATTTTAATTTGCTGATTTGTTAAAGTAGGCGAAAAGATTTTTTTTTAAAAAAAGGTCCTATTCACCCCCCTCCTATAGGTTCAGCCATAATTCTAGTTGCTCCTCAAGCTTCCGCACACGTATGCGTAGGGTGTCGTGTTAGGCTACCCGACGCAATTTCAATTGGTATCAGAGAGGGTTGCTCTTCAAGGACGTAACCGTCTAGAGTAAGATCCGATACCGGAGCACTAGCATCATGTCTAACCGAGATGGGAGTGCCACCAACCGTCCACCTTTCTTTGACGGGTCCAACTATGCTTATTGGAAAGCGAGAATGAGAATTTTTCTCCAATCCATGGACCGTCCGGTGTGGCTTAGCACACAAACTGGATATACCTTGCCCACCGAGCAAGTGGAGGTTGATGGGAAATACATGGTCATTCCCAAAGATGATTCCAAATGGGATGACATAGAGAGAGCTCAATACATGGCAAATGCCAAAGCTCTCAATGCGATTTGCTGTGCGGTTTCCCCGGATGAATTTCAGCGCATTCTCACATGCGCAACTGCAAAAGAAGCGTGGGATATACTTGAGGTTACCCACGAGGGAACTAGCACAGTAAGACGCTCGAAGCTTCAGCTCTTAACCACCAAATTTGAAAATATTAGGATGGAAGAGACTGAAACTTTCATGGAGTTTTATACTAAATTGTCAGATATTTGTAACTCCATGTTTGTCTTGGGGGATCGGGTTCCGGAAGGAAGGATTTGTAGAAAAATACTTAGGTCCCTCCCGGGAAGATTTGACTCCAAGATAGTTGCCTTAGAGGAGTGTAGAGACATAGATAACATGAAAGTAGAAGAACTCATAGGTTCCCTACAAACTCATGAACTACACTTTAAGGCCCCCTCTAGGAAGAAAAACATCGCCCTAAAATCCTCTCACAAACATAAGAAAATTAAGAGTGAGTCGGAGGAAGATAGCGATGATGAGGATGATGAGGAAGAAAAATTAAACAAAAAATTCAAGAGATTCCTCAAATTTGATAGAGGGAATAGCCGTGACAAGAAGGACAAGAAGGGTGATAAACATAAAGGGAAATCATCCAAACCTTCATCCGTCCGATGTTACGGTTGTGGTCAACGTGGCCATATTGCCCCGGACTGTCCGGAAACGCCTAAACCGAAAGGTAAAAAGGCGATGGCTGCCACGTGGGATAATACGGAGGAGTCGGACTCCAAATTCGATGATTCTACTAGTGATGGGAGCCAACATAATGATCTAGCTCTCTCGGCTTCCACCACTACCCCTCTTCCCGCTTATCTAAGAGGGGATCCCAACCGCTATCCCTTCTAGGAATAGAAGGAGTTCCCAACCCCTCACCTCATGCTACATTTTATGAGGGTGTTGACGAAATTAGTTACCCTTAGGTTTATCAAACTAAACATAGTTAGTGAGGGTAGCTAGAAATGCTTATATAGGTAAATCTGAGGATTTCAGCCTCATTTCTGTGTGTATGGGCAAATCAGAGGATTCAAGCCTCATGAGTCCAAATTTTGATAATTTAGCCTTGCTTTTAATTGATATATTTGCTTGCTAGATTATCACCATGCTTAGATTAGCTAATCATCTTGAGTTTTATGCTTCTTTGTATGCTAATCTTTGCTTAGTATTGGTCTTGATATACCAATAGGGGAGGTTGGTTGATTGGGCTATAAGCCCTTGAGCTTTAATGCTTAGTGTATATCATAGATGACCAATTAAGCATGATTAACTATGCTTAGATAGTTACATTTTCTTGTTAATCATGTTCTTTAGCATGCTCCATGATTTTATGTTCATTCACAAGATGTACTTTCACTCCTCATGTTGACTTGAGCATTTCTTGATCCATCCTCTCTAGTCCACATGAGTTGATTAGACTAGGTTGTTAATTGCTAAATCTTTTGCTAGTCTTTTAATTGGACCCACTTAGGCTTGGAAGCCAAAGTGTTAATCGCTTACATATTTTAATTTGCTGATTTGTTAAAGTAGGCGAAAAGATTTTTTTTTAAAAAAAAGGTCCTATTCACCCCCCTCCTATAGGTTCAGCCATAATTCTAGTTGCTCCTCAAGCTTCCGCACACGTATGCGTAGGGTGTCGTGTTAGGCTACCCGACGCAATTTCAATCTCTTCCTCTTATGCTCATATCATCTTGAATGCATAGAACCGGTGTTTTCCAAAAGAGTTTCGAATGTTTGACAAATCGAAAAATTTCCACATAATTGCTTGAAATGTTGCAAAACGCTGGATTCATCCAAGCGATCCTACACCCCCCAACCAAATCTTGCATTGTCCTCAATGTAAAAGATGTGCAATGAGCAAAACATGAGAGTAATTTGAAAAATAAAGGGGAGTGAGGACTGATAGTACCTGAGAGAGTGAAAAGTGGAAATCTTCCTCCTTCTAACAAACCTATGAAAAAGAAAACAAAAGCAGCAAAATCCTAATCCTAACTACTCTATACCTCCATCAGACTAGGAGATCAATCATCCTGATACACAGGATCATTCAGAGGTATGGACAGACCTTCTGAAGGGAATTTCTCAAAGAACGGCTTTAATCGCTGCCCATTTGCTTTAAAAATGTTGCCGTTCCTTGGATTAAACAGCTCGACAGTCCCATATGGATAGACAGTTTGCACAATGTAGGGACCGGTCCATCGAGATCTCAGTTTTCCCGGAAATAGATGTAAGCGAGGATTATACATGAGGACTTTTTGGTTGATCGTGAATGTCTTGCGAAGAATATTCTTATCATGGAATATCTTCGTTTTGTCCTTGTAAATTCTCGCATTCTCATAAGCTTCATTCCGGATTTCTGCAAGTTCATTCAATTGTAGTTTGCGTAGCGAGCTTGCCTTGTCAGAATTGAAATTCATCTTCTTAATAGCCCAATATGCCCTATGTTCCAACTCCACAGGCAAGTGACAAGCCTTTCCATAGACAAGTCTATAGGGAGACATTCCAATAGGGGTTTTAAATGCAGTACGGTAAGCCCAAAGCGCATCAGTAAGCCGAAGTGACCAATCCTTGCGATCGGGATTCACCATTTTCTCTAAAATGTGTTTAATCTCCCTATTGGATATCTCAGCTTGTCCACTAGTTTGTGGGTGATAGGGAGTGCTTACTTTGTGCGTTACGCCATATTTCTTCATTAAGGCTTCAAAAGGGCGATTGCAAAAGTGAGACCCTCCATCACTTATGATGACTCGAGGCGTTCCAAACCGGGAAAGAATGTTTTCTTTTAAGAATCGAATGACCGTTTTATGGTCATTATTCCGGCAAGGGATAGCCTCGACCCATTTGGAAACATAGTCGACGGCAAGCAAGATGTATAGGTTTCCAAAAGAAGATGGGAATGGGCCCATGAAATCGATGCCCCAACAATAAAAAATTTCGATTATTAAGATGGGATTGAGTGGCATCATATTTCTACGGGAGATTCCCCCTAATTTCTGACAAGGTTCACATGCTTTGCAAAATTCATGTGTGTCTTTGAACATAGTGGGCCAATAAAACCCACATTGCAAAATTTTCGCTGTGGTCTTTTTGGCCGAAAAGTGGCCACCACAAGCTTGAGAATGACAGAAGGAGATGATACTTTGTTGCTCATCATCTGGGACACATCTCCTTATGATTTGATCGGGACAATACTTGAATAAGTATGGGTCGTCCCATAGGAATTTCCGTACCTCCGAGAAGAATCTATCCTTATCTTGCTTTTTCCAATATGTAGGAATTATACCTGTAGCAAGATAGTTAGCAATGTCCGCATACCATGGTAATTGGGAAACAGCAAAAAGTTGTTCATCGGGGAACGTGTCATTGATTGCGGTCGTTTCAGGGGAATCAGTGAGGACAAGTCGAGAGAGGTGGTCAGCTACTACATTCTCTACTCCTTTCTTATCACGTATTTCTATGTCGAATTCTTGGAGTAGAAGGATCCATCTTAACAACCGTGGTTTAGCATCCTTCTTAGAAAGAAGATACTTAAGCGCGGCATGGTCAGTGAATATAATGATCTTGGATCCAATCAAGTAGGATCTAAACTTGTCCAAGGAAAAAACTACGGCTAAAAGTTCCTTTTCAGTAGTGGTGTAGTTTGCTTGGGCTGAGCTTAGGGTTCTACTTGCGTAGTAGATGACACATAGCTTTTTATCTTTTCTTTGGCCTAGCACGGCCCCAATAGCATAGTCGCTAGCATCGCACATAATCTCAAAAGGAAGGCTCCAATCGGGTGGTTGCATTATTGGGGCACATGTCAACATACCTTTAAGGGTGGTAAAGGCCTTTTGACATTCTTCATTCCACTCGAATAAATTTTCCTTTTGAAGTAGGTTACATAAAGGGCGAGAGAGTGAACTGAAGTCCTTTATGAACCTTCTGTAGAATCTTGCGTGTCCTAAAAAGGACCGCACATCTCGTATGCTTTTGGGTGGTGGAAGGTTAGAGATAAGATCAATTTTCGCTTTGTCCACCTCAATTCCATTTTGTGAAACGATGTGACCAAGTACAATTCCCTTTTGAACCATGAAGTGACACTTCTCCCAATTCAGCACAAGGTTCTTCTCTTCACATCTTTTTAGCACAGATTTCAAGTGCTCAAGGCACTCATCAAAGCTACAACCAAATACGAAAAAATCATCCATGAAGACTTCGAGAATGGTCCCCACCATGTCAGAAAAGATGCTCATCATACAACGCTGAAAGGTGGCAGGGGCATTACATAGTCCAAACGGCATCCGTCGATAGGCGAAAGTGCTGAATGGACATGTGAATGTAGTCTTTTCTTGGTCTTCACGGGCAATTTCTATTTGGTTGTACCCTGAATAGCCATCAAGGAAGCAAAAGTGGGAATGACCTGCCAACCGTTCTAAAATCTGATCAACAAACGGTAGGGGGAAGTGGTCTTTCCTCGTGACAGTGTTTAGCTTCCTGTAGTCAATGCACATTCTCCAACCGGTAGTGACTCTAGTTGGTACGAGTTCATTATTGGCATTGGCTACGATGGTTATTCCGGATTTCTTAGGCACCACTTGAGTTGGGCTCACCCATTGGCTATCGGATATTGGGTAAATGATACCTACATCCAATAGTTTCACCACTTCGGCCTTAACCACATCCTTCATGTTTGGATTTAGTCGTCTTTGTGGTTGCCGGGATGTCTTCGCATTTTCCTCAAGGTGTATGCTGTGAGTACAAATCAGTGGGTCTATGCCTTTGAGATCCGCAATTGACCATCCAATGGCACTCTTGTGCTCTAATAGAGTGGCTATTAGCCTGCTCTCTTTTTCCTCATCCAAGTGGGAAGAAATCACCACTGGATATGTCTCATCTCGACCTAAATAAACATATTTTAGCTCACTTGGCAATGGTTTTAGGTCGAGTGTAGGTGCCTTGATGTTAGATGGGAGAGCCTTGTTCTCATTTACAGGCAAAGGTTCAATTGGGGCCCTCCATCTTTATTGTCAAGTACTGGCATCATCTCTAGAATGGCATCCATCTCTTGTATTGTGTAATCATTTGTCTCATGAGAATGGGCCATACATGCCTCCAAAGGGTTGGAAAATAGTGATAAGGGGACTGTATCCTCCACGAATGATTCGATCATGTTTAATTCGTGGACATCATCATCAACTTCCCGTGGTTGTTTGCATAACTCAAATATGTTAAGCTCAAGGGTCATATTTCCAAAGGACATTTGTACAAGTCCATTTCTACAATTGATAATGGCGTTTGAGGTAGCTAGAAACGGTCGTCCAAGTATGACGGGAATTTGAGTACCGGTGCCTATCACGGGATGTGTGTCCAAGACAATAAAATCTACTGGGTAGTAGAATTTATTAACTTGGACTAGAACATCCTCTATCATTCCTCTCGGTATCCGGATGGATCTATCAGCAAGTTGGAGTGTGGTTTTAGTGGGTTTCAATTCACCTAACCCAAGTTGTTCATAGACCGAGTATGGAATGAGATTCACACTTGCCCCCAAGTCGAGTAGAGCCTGTTTGATCTGGTAGTCTCCTATGATGCATGAGATGGTTGGACTACCTGGATCCTTGTATTTTTGGGGCACCTCTTGTTTGATGATGGCGCTCAAATTCTCAGCCAAAAGAACTTTGTTGTGAACGTTATGTTTCCTTTTGACTGTACACAATTCCTTTAGAAATTTGGCATAAGATGGTATTTGTTTTATTGCATCCAGCAGCGGGATGTTGATCTTCACCTGCTTGAAAACTTCCAGAATCTCCATATTTTTATCTAAAGGTTTAGGTGAAATCAACCTTTGTGGAAATGAGGCAACCGGCTTGTATTGTCTTTCCGGTTCTTTCTCTTGTGGAGTATTGTTTGGGTTATCATCCTCTTTGAGAATTTTCGGATCCTTAGGCTTTGGAGCCTTCACCGGATTAGATTTGTCAATTTCTTTCCCACTTCTCAAAGTGGTGATAGCTTGAACATGTTCCGTATGGTGGGAGGATGAGCTTGCATCTTGTATCTCATACTGGGTCCTTGGGTTAGGAAGAGGTTGAGCAGGAAGTGTGCCCTTCTCTCTACCACTAAGGTGAGCTTCAACTCTAGCCAGAGATGTTTTCAATTCATTAATGGCTTGGTTTGAATTTTGATTGAATTTCAATTGCTCTTGCATGAACCCATCTATTTTTAGAGAATTTGTCTTGTTATACTCATTCTGGACTGATACGAGTGCACCCAACATCTCTTCTAGTGATACTTTTGGAGTGTTGTTTGCATTTGCAGTGGGTCCATTCCTCCAACTAAAGTTAGGATGGTTCTTCCAATTAGGATTAAACGTGTTTGAGTTTGGAGCACCATATTGCTGTTGATAACTGTTTATGGCATTTGTTTGTTCTTGTAAGATGCCTTGGACTGCTGAAATTGTGGGACAATCTGGTGTAGCATGTTGATTTCCAACACAAATTCCACAAACAGTTTCAACGTCAGTGGAGTTGATTGTTTCTCCTTTCCTTAATTCCATGGCTTCGACCTTTCTTGTGAGGCTAGCCAACCGTGCACTTATGCTATCTTCTTCTGATAAGACATACATTCCTCCCTTTTCCTTTTGTTGGCCAGTCTTGGAACTTGTTGGTTTAGATGTGTCCCAAGACTGTGCACTCTCAGCCAATTCTTCCAAATAATCCCATGCTTCATCAGCTTCCTTATTCATGAACTCTCCATTACACATCATCTCTACAAATTGGCGCATGGATGAAGTCAGTCCTTCATAGAAAAAAACTTATAATCCGCCAAATTTCATAGCCATGATGTGGGCATGCGTTTAATAGGTCCTTAAACCTCTCCCAACATTGGGAAAAAGTTTCATCTTCCTTTTGGGCAAAGTTCATGATAAGGCGCTTAAGCATGTTCGTTTTGTGAGTACGGAAGAATTTTTTAATAAATTCTCTGTGCATATCAGTCCATGAACCAATTGATCTTGGCCTCAATGCATAAAGCCAACCCTTGGCTTTATCCTTAAGAGTGAAAGGGAAGAATTTAAGTCTTACTACATCTTCAGTCACATTTGCAAAGTGCATGGTGGTGATTACCTCATCAAACTCCCTAAGGTGTTGATAGGCACTTTCACTGTCTAAACCATGGAATTTAGGGAGAAGATTGATCACTCCCGGTTTCAAATCCACATTCCCTGCATTTTGTGGAAAAATTATACATGAGGGAGTGCTCGTTCTTGCAGGTTGCAAGAAATCACGTAAAGTCCTTGGTCGGGGAACATCCTCAACCACATTCTCCCCTGTTTCAGTTTGATTTTGGATCGGGTTAGGTTGATTTGCAGCCATATTTTCAAATAAAATTGGAGAATCTAGCTGTCTCCTAGCACGTGGCTCTCTATCAATTCCTTCTACTATCCCCCCTTCACTTATGAGTCGGTTATTGGAATCCCGAGCCCAATGTGGCATGCAAAACCAAAAATAAGAAACAAAAAGAAAGAAGAATTCTTCCTCCCTTTTCTTTACTCTTCTCTAAGACCGAAGCACAAGGTGTCTTGCAATGGCTAGGCCAGAAGCAAGGATAGAGACCGATTTCTCCTGGTCAATAGGGGTTCAGAGAACTCCCCACCCACTCTTTGAATCTTTTGAGAAAAAGTGCAGAAAAAGGACAAAGAGGAGTAGAGATGAGAAAAGAAATCTCTGAGCACAAGGTGATCCAAGGCGGTTGAGCCGACCAATAGGAATCCAGGTGGCAAAAAGGCCGACCTTTTAGAGATCCAAAAGGAATCTCTACCCACTCTACAAGAGATGAATAGGAATGAATAGGAGAAGGAGAAGAGTAAGGTTTAGAAAGATAGAACCTGATTCGCACTTGAAACTCTTGTATCTTCTTCAGCTTCCTAGAAATCCCTGAAAAGAAAAAAAAATCAAATAAATAAACTAAGTTAGTCTAAAATCTAAAAAAAAAAATCCTAAATAGATACTAATTTCAGAAATTTGTGAAAACCGTCAAGGTCCCCGGCAACGGCGCCAAAAACTTGTTCGCTTCCCCAAGTGTAGGGTTGCGATGTAGTAATAAACTCGGTAAGACCGAGGTCGATCCACAGGGACTATGTAGGATCTCACAAATTCATCCACAAGTGTCTATTTAAGTCTACTAATCAGATTTTTGTATGAAATTGATATGAGTAACAGAAGTTGAATTAAATCGAAAGTAATTAATTATAAGAAGGCACTAGGGGTTCAGAGGATCCACTCGTAACAATCCTTGATGTTCAATCCGCTGTGGTTTCTTATTCTCTCAACTAGAATCGACATTCTTGTCTATCTAGTCGGATGATAGAGCTGTTAAACCAAACATTCTGTAATATGTAAGTTCTATGCATAAGATTCACTCAATGTAGGCCGAGCTGAGCATGCTCAATTGCATAGGTCATTCCCCTTTCCTATAAGTCCAGTTCACAATCATAATCATCCTCAAGTCTTCTCACAAGACAAGGCTAGATCAGGATTTGAACTGGATTTAAATCACAAGCACAGTCCATACATATTCCAGAAAAACAGAAAAGTAGAACTTTGGTAGGAAGTCCCTTCATGAAGAGCTTAGTACTAGAGCGCACTCCGATTCCTCAGATCATATAGGTCTAGACCGTTGCAAACGAATTAAGAAGCTAAGTAATTCATCCAAACATCCATGAGTCATCACAAGACTAAGAAAAATTACTTAAAAACTTGTATAAACTTCAAACCTTAGTTCATAATCATGAATTCCAAACTGAAAACCACTTAACTACGAATTAAGACATCTTGGATTCACTACAAGCTTCACCTCTTAGCCCTAGCTAAGAGGTTTAGCTGCTCATGATCCAAGGAAACATGAAACAACTACAAAAAGCATGAAAACAGCAAAGCAAACCAAAAGGAGTTGTGAAACTCCAATCTCCACTTCCACAGTCTCCAACCTCGCTTGAACCCTTCTAGGATACCCTAGGAACAATCCCTAGGTGTCCTTTTATAGTCTGGAGGCTCCATAACTTCGAAAGAATCGAGAAATTGTGTAAGACTTACGCAGCGCAGAGAAAATCGGACTTAATTTGGAAACTTCTAAGTCAGTACGCATGTTCGACCGGTCATGACCGGTCGGCCCTTGTTTATCCTTAGTCCAGCAACCATGTCCGACCGGTCATGACCGGTCGGACTTATATAATTTTCCTCCAGCGACTGTGTCCTACCGGTCATGACCGGTCAGACATCTTCAGCAGACCCCCAATGTACATGACTGACCGGTCTGGACCGGTCAGGCTTCCTTGGCCGACCGATCACGACCGGTCAGCCTCTTTTTTCTTCTTGTTTTCTTCCTTTCTTTCTTCCACTTTCTTCCTTCTTTGCTTTCTCTCTTCTTTTCTTCTTTGGTCCTCAAGTAATCTCCATTAGAATAGTCCCAAATGAGCTCTTTATGTCTTCAATTGAGTAGAGTCCACTCTCAGTCCTGTAATCACAAAACATGCATTGGATTAGCCTACAAACCATACAAACCTTGCACAATGAGTGATGAATTGGGGTTAGAATATGCACAATTAGGAGCTCAACACTTGTGTAGTTCATTAATCTATCATCGACTCCGGGCATGGTAGACCCTTTGATTGCCTTGTGTACAATGGCCTAATTTTCATGTGGGAACTCATTCAACTAAAGTTCTTATCTTTTGTTATAATTTGAAATAGTTGTTTACTGATTGATTTTGATTTAATTAGAATTCTAATCATTGGCAACAATCAGGTCTAGTGGCAGGATTTGATGAAAGCTATGGTTATGAATCTCAACTAGATTGGAAGGAGGCTTGGCCTATACAATTGAGTGTGCCCAAGGCCTGAACATTGTTGTGGGAATTGAATCAATGAATAAGCAACTGTTTTAGATAATTATTCATTGAACCACTCTATATTCCGATCGGATAGAGATATGAATTCGATTCCGATTGAGTTATGAGAGACCTAGTTGTATTGATGCATTGAAACTTATTAAAAGTGGATCCTTGGCGCTCTAGTGCCTTTTTAGATTGATATTATCTTACACTTTCACTGTTTAAACTCAATTTACTATTTTCCAGCTTTAGTTCTTAATAGGATCTTAATTATTAGTTGTTTTAGACAAATCCTGAGAATACCCATTCATAAATCTCTATGGGAACGATACTCGGTCTTTCGAATTATTACTACTTTTCGCAACCCTACACTTGGGGAGTGAACACCCGTTTCTAATCAATCTCAACCCAATTCAGAATTGCGGAGATATTTCTTGCTGCTCTTATCTCCTCCCATCAGCATGTGGTGCATATAAATATTGGACTTCAATGAAGAAAATACACCCATGTCCTACTGTCGAGCGGGAGTTTGGATGGTCCTCATGAGAAACCTATTGAAATTCATGAAGATCTTGCTCAAATTTGACATGTACTCGATCAAATTAATAAATGGTAGGTAGGTAGGTTAGGATTTCTTTTCTGCATTTAGGATTGAATAAGTCTCATGGATACAAGGAAGAAGCTAGACTTGATTAACTTGCTGCGTCAGGTATTCTCGTTCTCACTCTCCTTTATTTTTGGCATTGCTCTCATGTCATTGCTTATTACATATCTTTTAACATTGAGGAAAATGTAAGATTTTGGTTGGGGGGTGAGATTCCTTAGATGAATCTACTAGCTTTTGTGACATTTCGAGCAATTATGTATTGAATTTTTTTTAAAAATTCAAAACTCTTTTGGAAAACCTTATTTTTATGCATTCGAGATGATACAAGTATAAGAAAAGGAGATATGAAGTGAGTGATGTTGCCAGTCTTAAACTACCTTAATATAATGGTTTTATATGTGAATTCCCTATTTATATGATTGATAGAAAATTTGAACACTTTTACACCTAGTTCACATTACAACACGATTTTCGTGGTTTGAAAGGATTATGTAGATTGTAGATTGGCTGGGCTTACATTTGAAGTGTTAAGAAACCAAGCCGAGGTACTTTGTCCATCCTTGTCCATGGGAAAAGAACGAAAGATATGAATTCTAAAAGTCCTATCTAATGTTTATAAAAAGGAAAGGAAGGATAAAAATATGGGAATGATTGAATATATGGTGGAAAATTCTGAAGGGGGCTACCTATTACCAATCGGGGGATGGTCTACTCGTAACCAAAGCCAGGAATGGGAAGTAGTGTGAATGACGTCGAAAGGACGGTAAGGCAAATTCCTGTCATAGGCTTGTTGTTGATCTCTACACCTTCACATCTCTAATCTAGCTGATTCATGAAGAAGCTAATTCTGAAAATTCATGAGATGAACATTCACTATGCACACTAGGTTAAATTTGTTTGGATTCTTCTATTTATCAATCAATCAATGGGAATTATATATGAACACTTGTTATGTTTTGAGAAGGTTAAGGCTCAACTTCTATCACTAAGTTTTTTTGATTTTTGCACTTGCACGTCTTGGATTGTATAGAAGCATAGTTTCCAAAAGAGAGTTGGGTTTTTGAAAAGTTAAATTTGTTTCACGCATGTTTTGCTCGAGACTAGCAAAATGCTGGTTGGGGGGTGTGTTGAGCTCTAAATTGTGTACATTCTAGCCCAATTCATCATTCACTATGCATGGTTTTCATGTTTAAAAACTTATCTAATGCATGTTTTTGTGATTGTTGGAGTGAGGAAGAGACTTTCACCAAACTGATGATAAAAGACCTTCCTAATACATGTTGGAGATAAAAGAAAATAAGCAAGAAAAAAGAGTGAAGAAAAGAAGAAAAAAGAAGAAAAGAAAAGAAAGATCACATTGAGAGATTGATCTCCTAGCCTGAGAGATTGATCTCCCATCCAGAGCGATTGATCTCCAAGCCTGAGAGATTGATCTCTCATCCTGAGCGATTGATCGACAACCCTGAGCGATTGATCGCTCACACAGCAGAATTGACAGATTTGTTGCTGGACTAAAGTGCAGAATTGCGATTGATCTTCCAGCCTGAGCGATTGATCGCCCAGCCTAAGTGATTAATCGCTCAGCCTGTAGATCAATCGACAAAATGCAGATGTTTGAATAATTGCTGCTGGAACTCTTTGGACACTTTTTGTCTCGTGCGATCCATCGCCCACCACTGTGATCAATCGCCCAGCACAACCGATTGATCGCTCAGCCCTGTCGATCATCGCCCAATCGCCCAGAACAAAAACTTCTAATTTCAGCTCTGACTTTGCTGCACAGTGTGTAAATTTTATGCAAATTCTCAAAGATTCTTCGTTTGTGTGGTGTGAAAGCTATAAAAGGAGACCTTCACTTCATTCCTAGGGCATCTAGCAATGTGGGGAGCAAAGGATTCAAGACCTATGAGGCTTCCTAGCCTCTTATAACTAGTTTCTTCTTCTAGTTCTAGTTCTAGTTTGCTTTTATGCTTTTCATTAGTTAACCGCTTAGCTAGGCTAAGAGGTGAAGCTTGTAGTAGATCTAAGATGCTTTAATTCGCTTTTATTAGTTTCAAGTTGGATTTTATTGATTGAACATGGTTTGTTGAGTTGAATGAAGTTCTAAGTACTTTTTCTTAATCTTATGATGGCTCATGGATATTTAGAAGAATTGCTTTAGTTCTTAGTTGTTTTGCATAGATCTAGACCTATACGCTCCGAGGAATCGGATTCAAGACGCTCTAGACTTGGTTCTTCATGTGGGAACTTCAAACCTAAGTTTTACTTTTTATGAGAAGTCTGAAACATGTGTTGCTTATTTATGTGATTTAAATCAAGTTCAAACAATGATTTAGTTAAGCTTGGTGACAGGGTTTGATGATTATCATAATTGTGAACTTAATCTATTGAAACTAGGATTGACCTATGCAATTGAGTGTGCTCAAGTCCTAACTTGAATTAAGTGAATCATGTTGATGAACAACACATGGGATAGACTGTTTTGCTTAATTAACCGCTCCATATTCTGGCTAGATAGGATTTGATTTCGATTCTAGTTGTGTCATTGAGAAATCAAAGTGAATTATGCATCAAGGATCGCTACAAGTGGATCCTTGGCACCCTAGTGCTTCTTTAGATTGTTAATTTCATCTCAAGTTACAGATTATTCTCCTATATTCATATTTTCTAGATTATTGTAGTTTGATTTCCATTGAAGATTGTTAGAGAAATTCTGAGAATTCCTACATTAGTCCCTAAGAATGATCTCGGTCTCTACCGAATTATTACTTCACAACCCTACACTTGGGGAGCGAACAAGTTTTAATTCATCAAGGCCTAATTGCTCATATACCAAGTATGGGATTAAAATTTACGCTTGCTCCCAAGTCTAGCAATGCACGTTCAATCTGGTAGTCACCAAGGATGCATGAAATCGGGGGACTACCGGGATCCTTGAATTTTTGGGGGGTCTTTTGAGTGAGAATGGTACTCACTTGCTCATTTAGGAAGGCCTTTTGCTACACATTGTATTTGCGTTTAGTTGTGCATAAGTCCTTTAGAAGCTTGGCATAGGACGAGATTTGTTTAATAGTGTCAAGCAATGGAATATTGATCTTGACTTATCTGAAAATCTCTAGAATATCATGAGAGTTTGGAGCAACCAATCTCGAAGGGAATGGTGCTACGGGCTTGTAAAACGAGTTTCATTTCTTGTGGGGCTGAGTTAGATCCATCCTCATTCTCAAAATTTACCGGATCATTAGGCTTGTTGGCCTTCACCGGTATAGATTTATCAACTTGTTTACCACTTCTAAGAGTGGTGATGGACTTTGCTTGCTCCACATGTTGGTTGGAAAGATTAGGGATGCTTACGTCATGTACTTGCTTTGGATTGGGCTAAGGTTGGGCCGGAAGGTCCCTTTCCTAGCATTCAAGGGTCCCTTAATCTCATCAACCGAGACTTTAGCTCTTGGAACATTTACTAATTCATTTAATTTATTTGCGTTTACCCTTATATAAACGCCTTCAGAGTATCCTCTATTAAGAATTGAGGTGGGGCCATGTTTTGCATGGGTGGCCTTTCTTGAGAGTTGGTAGGATTGGCCGTAGCAACCATTCATCCAACTAAAGTTAAGATGATTTTTCCAATTAAAGTTATACGTGTTACCTACTGGTCCATTGAAAGGCCGTTGATAACCACACGTGGCATTTGCTTATTCTTGTAACACCTCTTGAAACGCAGGAATTGTAGGACAATCTTGCGTAGCGTGTATATTAGTGGCACAAATTCCACATATGTTCTCAATAGCTTCCTTGGACTTAGAAACTCCACCTTTGCTTAGTTCCATAGCTTCGACTTTTCTTATGAGGTTGTCTAGCCTTGCATTCACATCATCTTCCTCCTTAAGGATGTAAATCCATCATTTTTCTTTTTGTTGAGGAGGCTTGAGGTTACTAGATTTGTTCGAGGTATCCCATGATTGGGCACTCTCGGCCAACATGTCTAGGTAACTCCATGCCTCATCTGGATTTTTTATCATGAACTCACCATTGCACATCATTTCTACAATTGACTCATGTTGAAATTTAATCCATCATAAAAGAAGTTGATAATATGCCAACTTTCGTATCCGTAATGTGGGCAAGTGAGTACGAGGTTTCTTAACCGTTCCTAACTTTGAAATAACGACTCACCCTCTTTTCCCATAAAGTTCATTATAGATCTTCAAAGGGTATTAGTTTTATGAGCGGGAAAAACTTTTTCAAGAATTCCCGAGTCAGCTCAATCCATAACCCTATCGAATGCGGTCTAAGAGAATAGAGCTAACTCTTGGCTCTTTCTTTCAATGAGAAAGGAAACAATCTAAGTTTTGATGACATCCTCTGAAACATTATTGTATTGTTAGGTAGCAACAACTTCATCAAACTCCTTTAAGTGTAGATATGGGCTATCAAAATCTAACCCATGGAACTTTGGCAAAAGTTGAATTACCCCCCGGCTTTATATCAATGTTCCCTCCGGTGGTTGGTAAGACCATGCAAGAGGGTGTAGTTGTACAGGCCGGTTGTAAGTAGTCCTGTAAAGCTCTCATTAGAGGAGCATTATGTACCTCATTCTCTCCTACTCCTTCATGATTTGCATTAGTGGTTGGAGGTAGGGTGGGGAGGATTCCCTAATGGAGTTTGATCCATACTTTTCAAAATTTCACGATGTTCTAGAAACTTCCGGACTCGTCTATGAACGGAGAGTGGTCCAACTAAACCACCTTCGGATTGGAGACGATTGTTGTGGTCACGTTCTCAATGGGACATAAACCACACAAACAAAATCTAAACTAATACTAAGTTCTAAAAATTTAGAAATAAACAGAAATCTGAAACTAAAAATCTGAAGAAAAAAAAAGCGCTAGGTTAGAACAAAAGTGCCCGATTCGCTTGAACTAAAGAAGATTTCCTGTAAAACAAACAACTTATTAGTCCTAAGAAAAATCAGAGAAACTATCTACTTCTACAGCCACTAAAGCAATTTAGAACCATTTATCTAAATTTTCCGGCAACGGCGCCAGAAACTTGTTTGCTTGCCTCAAGTGCAAGGCTGATATGTAGTAATAATCTCGGTAAGACCGAGGTCAATCCACAGGGAATTAGGAAACCAATTTTAAACTATTCCAGCAACTTGAATGTAGGTGATTTGGAATTTCAATTGCATGATTTTAAACAGTAACTTAAAATAGTAAAATCTGATATTTAAAGGGACTAAGGCTTTCTAGGATCCACTTATAGTAATCCCATGTTAATCCATTCAATCCAAGCATAAAACACAACTAGATTCGAAGTTCTATCTCTCATCTAGTTGAAGATAAAAGCACATTCAATCCCACTATAAGTTAGACCTTCAAGTTCTAGTCCTATTCAATCATATAGCATTCAAAATCATAGCCTTTGGAGTAACAGTCATGCTTATGGACTATGGCATGCTCAAGGGTTACCATAATTCAAATCTAATCAAGCCAAACATGATAATCTCAGAGAATTACAAGGAATCCATGTCCAGAGCACATGAACTCTCATAAAACTTCTAAAAATATCAACTTTATTCAAACTAGAACATTAAAATTTCAAACTTAAAGTGAAAGTAATTGAATCAAACTGAATAAATATGAAATTGGCTACAAGCTTCACCTCTCAGCCCTATCTGAGAGGTTCATAGCCGAGCATTGTCATACTACAAACTAGAATAAAAAGAAAAACTAAAGAAAAAAATTAAAACTAGAAAAAACTAGAATTGCAGACGCTTCACGGAGCTTTCCTTCACCTTTTACGACTTACAATCTCTTTTAGAAGGCCTTTAGATCGAATTAGAAGAGTCCTTTTATAGTCTTCTAGCCTCAGCATCACGAAATATTACAGAATTTGCATAAAGTTATGCACTTGCACAGAGAAGATTGGAGTAGAAAATAGAAACTTCAGGACTGGGCGCATGGGCGATAATCTCTGGAGCTAAGCGATTGATCGCTTACAGTAAGCGATCAATCGGTGGTGCTGGGCGATGGATCGAAAGGGACAAAAAGTGTCTAGAGAGTTCAACACTATTTCCTCAAATTTCGGATTTTTGATGGAGTGTGCGATGGATCGCCCAGGGCTGGTCGATCAATCGTTGGGGGCACTTTTTTTGTCCAGCAACATATATAGAGTTGGCCGATCAATCGGTCAGGCCAGGGGATTAAATCGACCACTCTGGCGATCAATCGGTCAGGCTAACCGATCAACCAGCCAGGGTGAGTCTTCTTCATTTCTTTTCCTTTGCTTCTTGCTTCTTTCTTCATCCTTCGGCACTTGTTTCCTTGATCTTTAATGCATGTAAAGTGCTCTCTTAAGTCTTGAATTAGTGAAATCTCCATCTTATTCTTGTAAACACAAAAACATGTATTAGTTTATGACTTTAAACAAGTAAACTGTCACGCCCCAAACCCGGGGACCGGGCCTCACTAAATTCCTGATCGCCGACCTTGGTGCCAACAAGCCTCCATAGTACCCCCATTCTTGTCTCCTAGCTCTCGTATGCCAGGTTCCGATCCTGGGATCCCACCAGAAGGATTTTTAGGGTAATTTTTTTTTTTTGTAACGGAGCATAATCAAAACCATAAAAACATCATCAGATATCCACTATAAAGTTTGTTGAGTACACTGCTAGAAAGGAAAATACAAAATGTAGCAAAAGCCCAAAATATCAGGTACATGAACCGAGCTCAACGCTGCTGATGTGCCCCTAGTACTTGCAGCGTAAACAAACGCGCATAAGATTCCTACGAAGCTCAGTAGAGTGCGTGTGTGCTTGTGTGATGCATAGGACAAGTATACAGATATCAGAGTAAAGTGAAAGTAATAGAGGGCTAAGTTACCAGGTTCATGAATGCTATCAGCCATCCCAAGGCTAATGTGATGCAAAGGCCTACATGGTCGAGTGTTACATGCTAGAGATGCAATGTAAACATGTCAATCCTCAACTAATCCACATTCAAAATGGGTTCTCATCAGGGACATCACCGGGTCTAGTACACTCTGATATTGGGCCGCCGCACATCGCGCGCATAACCAAGCGAGTAGAAAAGACCTCACTATCCGCCTCGTCAGTGGTATACCATATCCACCCTACTCGCCGATAGCGGACTCATTTCACGAGCCTGGTGAGACTCGACCTAGCTTATAGCCCACTGCACTCAGGTGGATAGGTCACAACCCCTTCCAACCGACCTCGACACAGTGGGAGACGCGGCCTACTGGTATTTGGCACTCGGGCGCTCACGTTATCCACTCGTCTCGACGTTGGAGCATCCTACTGGTACCGACAGGGTTTAAGGACTTTCACCCACGAACATCCATAGTGGTTAGTGCACTTTCTGTGGCATACTAGTGCACCTTGTTTGTTCAATCACTTAGGTCAGTGGGTCTAGTGTCGGTTGAGCTTAATGAAGACGAACACCGAAGACTCAAGTGGCCCTGCGGCTCAAGGAGAGAAGAAACAGGTAAAATTGATGCCTTGGTGTGGCTTAAAACCTTGACCAAAACCTAACCCTTAACTCTTAGATGACTTGCACCAACTTGGTATAAACCCTTAGTCATCATCATTAGTCTTAGACACTCCATGAAAAACATGATAAGTTAGACTAATTAAAGAGGTGGAAGCTACTGTAATCAAAACAGCTCAAACAGCAGTTTCTGATTGATCTCCAATCAATCGGACATTGGCTCCGATAGGACTCTGATCAATCGGACCGAAGTTCCGATCAATCAGAAATTGTCCCAGCAAACTGAAAATCCACTGGACATATTTTCGATTAATCGGACAGTCTTCCAATCCATTGGAAGGGGTCAGTGCGATCAATCGGACCATGTTTTCGATCAATCAGAATATCTTCCAAAGAATTTACTGGTCTGATTTTTTATCATCGGACATGTCTCCGATCAATCGAACAGGTCCTCCGATCAATCGGACCTTTTCCGATCAATCGAAGATACGCGAATCTGCCCATTTTTTACCGTTGGAAGAAAAATTAATTTAAGATGGGGGGATTCATTTTTGAGCTTAAAAGGGAGGATTTTGAGGAGATAGAAGCCACCATTGCTAGAGACCATCAGAGGCTCTATCCCAAACCCATAGCAAGCCATTCTCCTTATGTTTTCATCACAAGCTTAGGCCATTCAATGGCATCTTAAAATGGACTTGTTCCCTCTTAATTCTTAGGGTTTAGACACCTTGATGATAGTGTAAAATCCCTTGTCTAAACACTACCTAGGAGTCCAAATAGGTGTATTCCTCTAGGAAACCATATTTCCTACCATTTGTAGAGGATTCACCATTCCCTAGCAACCTTGCATCTCCAATGGAGCATCACATGCAAGGTAGCTAATCTTGAGTCTGAAGCCTTGGCAAAGAAGCGGCGTCAAAGATTAGGAGAACACAAGGAGAGCGGATTCAAGCACGGGAGAGCTAGAAGAAGCAACCCAAAGCGGCATTACAAAGGGACTCAATCCGACAAGTAAGCTTGTCTTGTTAGGAGTCCATCCACTCAATGCCCTGTGGGAGTTGAGTGTAGAGTTTGTTTAACAAAACTCGAACTAGGGTCGTTTGCCGATCCTTGGCCTGTTTGTCGGCCTAAATTCAAGGATGTTAGCCGTTCCTTGGCACGTTAGTCGGGCCTAAACAAAGTCTCCAAGGGGGAGCCACCAACACCGGTGCAAACGTGTAGGTTGGGAGGAACCTGTAAAACTCCTTGGTTGGGTGGATCCGAGTTAAAAAACACCTTGGTTGGGAGGAACTAGATTTAAACTCCCCAGTGAATGCCGGTGTGCTCAAAGGGGTTAGTACTTGAACCGGGAGTGGAGTAGACAAGTAGTCGAACCACTATACATCCTTGTGTTGTGATTGTTTCTTGAGCACATTTCTCTTTATGCATTGTATTTAATTGGTTAATTATTAGAATGCTTAGTTAGGAATGCATGCTAGGCACATGATAGGCACATCCACACTCATAAGATGTACTTTTTACTACCTCATGTTGACTTGAGCATTTCTTGATCTATCCTCTATAGTCCACATGTGTTGATGATACTAGGTTGCTGATTGCACTTATCATTTGCTAGTCTTTTGATTGGACCCATTAGGCTTGGAACCCAAAGTGTTAATCGCTTACGTAGTTTGATTTGCTAGATTTGTTAAGTAGGCGAAAGATTTTAAAAGGTCCTAATCACCCCCCCCCCCCTCTAGATCTTAGCCATAATTCTAGTTGCTCCATAGCTTCTTCTGCACGTGTATGCATAGGGTGTCGTGTTAGACTACCGGGCGCAATTTCACATAGCGCCCACGTGCTAGAACATGTTTCTGGTGTCCATTACTGCCAACCACGATGTGACTATGGTGGCCACCACCCCGATGCTGCTAGGGTATGAAGACAATCGTAACATACCTAATGCGAAATGCATGAGTCATACAATCCATGTCATGCACCAAAATTACGCATACTGCGCAATCATGTGGGGCGACCCTGTCTCGCACGGGTCCCCTAAGTATAATAAGCCAAAATAGCATGTACTATGATTAATTGTGATCCACAACAGGCATACGGATGATGCGTATGGGCATATGAATGAGCATGGTAATTCATTATACTAAGCATATTATCCGTGTGACGTATCAGCTAAGTATACTAGCATGTTACCAAACATATCATGTGATGTTGGCCTTGAAGGGCCCCAATATATGTAGGGAGTGGGACCCAGACTTTAGGCCCCATTGGAAATGTAAAGATCATCGTGGCATAGCCCACTTGAGACCACATCGGCCCCATACTTGGCCTGCACATACAAAAATAGGCCGACAAAATAGGTGTACAGCATGGATAAAACATATATAGCAAAGGAAGGACCATGGTGGGCCACGCCCACTGTCGGATAACAAATATACATCATCAGTCTTAGGGAGTTTCAGTGGTAGGTATTCAATCGCCACCATTTTCCTAAGTGAAGCCCACTCAAAATTGGGCCCCACGCGTCGATCAGACGGGTGGCATGGTACACAATACATCCATCAAGGTGGAACCCAAATATGAGCCCAAAACCGTTAGTTTGATGAAATAATCATCACAGTGGCCACAAGAAGTTTTCATGGTGGGCATCAATGAACACTGTTCCCTGCGGGTGTGGTCCACCTGACGTTTGGATCTGCCTCATTTTGGGGCCATATCCCTAAAATGGCATGGAAAAATAGATGGGCAGCATATATAAAACAGGGACATCATGGTGGGACCCATAGGGTGGTCCACTTGCTGGGCAGCGTGGGACCCCCTGGGGTCTCACTCGTTTGAATCAAGCTAATGTTTGTGTTTTCCCCTCCATCCAAACCTTTGCCATAGGTCTGGATGGCATTATAAACATCACAGTGAGCCTTAGGAAGGCTTCAACGGTGGACATCATTGTCTCCCACTACTTCCTATGTGGTGGCCCACGCAGAATTTGGATCCGGCTCAGATCTGGGCCCGTGTCCTAAAATGATCTGGGAAGTAGGATGGGTGGTGTGGATGATACATATACATCATGGTGGGTCCCACGAGTGGGCCACCTGATGGGCAACCCACGAGTGCAGTGCTCGTGGACGCTGGTTACTCCCAGTGTCAGAGACGCTGGGAGCCTTGTTCCCTTTTTTTTTTTTTTTTTGTTTCCTTGGTTTTCATCAAGTGGGGCCCACATGAAGATGATCCTCTCCGTCTATCTGATTTTTCAGCTCATGGGGGACCCAAAGAGTCCTATATTGGGTATGTAATGTGGGCTACAAACATCAAGGTGTTAGTGCACTTTTCTGTGGCATACTAGTGCACCTTGTTTGCCAATTACTTCGGTCAGTGAGTTAGTGTCGGTTGAGCTTAATGAAGATGAAGACCAAAGACTCAAGTGGCCCTGCTGCATCAAGGAAGAAGAAACAGGTAAAAGTGATGCCTTGGTGTGCCTTAACCTTGACCAAAAACCTAACCCATAACCTCTTAGATGACTTGGACCAACTAGGTATACCCTTAGTCATCATCATTAGTCTTAGAACTTCATGAAAAATATGATAAGTTAAGACTAATTTAAGAGGTGGAAGCTTGCTGTAAACAAAACAGCTCAAAACAGCAGTTTCCGATTGATCTCCGATCAATCGGACGTTGGCTCCGATAGGACTCCGATCAATCGGACAAAAGCTCCGATCAATCAGAAATTTTTCCAGCAACCTTGAAAATCCACTGGACATATTTCCGATCAATCGGACAGTCTTCCGATCCATCGGAAGGGCTCCGTCCGATCAATCGGACAATGTTCCGATCAATCGGAATATCTTCCAGAGACTTCACTGGATAGATTTTCGATCAATCGGACTTGTCTCGATCAATCGGACAGGTCTCCGATCAATCGGAGCTTCTTCCGATCAATCGGAGATGCACGAATCTGCCTGTTTTTTTACCGTTGGAAGAAAATCTATTTAAGATGGGGGATTCGTTTTTGAGCGAAGAGAGGGGATTTTGAGGAGATAGAAGCCACCATTGCTAGAGATCATTAGAGGCTCTATTCCAAACCCAAAGCAAGTCATTCTCCTTGTGTTTTCATCACAAGCTTGGGCCATTCAATGGCATCTTGAGAATGGACTTGTTCCCTCTTGATTCCTAGGGTTTAGACACCTTGATGATAGTTAAATCCCTTGTCTAAACACTACCTAGGAGTCCAAATAGGTGTATTCCTCTAGGAAACCCATTTCTACCATTTGTAGAGGATTCACCATTCCCTAGCACCTTGGGCATCTCCAATGGAGCATCACATGCAAGGTAGCTGATCTTAGAGCTGAAGCCTTGGCAAAGCAGCAGCGTCAAAGATCGGGGGAGCACAAGGGGAGCTGATTCAAGCACGGGAGAGCGAGAAGAAGCAACCCAAAGCGGCGCTAAACAAGGGGCTCAATCCGACAAGTAAGGTTGTCTTGTTAGGAGTCCATCCACTCAATTCCTTGTGGGGGTTGAGTGTAGAGTTTGTTTGACAAACTCGACCTAGGGTCGTTAGCCGATCCTTGGCCTATTAGTTGGGCCTAAAATCTAGGGACGTCAGCCGTTCCTTGGCACGTTAGTCGGGCCTAAACAAAGTCTCCAAGGGGGAGCCACCACACAGGTGCAAACGTGTAGGTTGGGAGGAACCTGTAAACTCCCCGGTTGGTGGATCCGAGTTAAAACACCTTGGTTGGGAGGAAGCCAGATTTTAAACTCCCCAGTGAATGCTGGTGTGCTCAAAGGGGTTGAGTACTTGAACCGGGAGTGGAGTAGACATGTAGTCGAACCACTATACATCCTTGTGTTGTGATTGTTCTTGAGCACATTTCTCCTTATGCTTGCTTAGAACCCTGAGAATCCATTTCCATCTGCCATAAGTGTTCCAAATAAAGGGGTTTCAAAAGCCAAAGAAAAAGGGAGAGAAAAAAAAGAATAAAGTAAAATAAAAGGAAAAAGAAAAAAAGAGGCATGCAACCAAGAAAAGAAAAGAAAAAAATCACCTAGAAACATCCATCCATCTACCTCAAAAGGGTCTGTAGCTAAGGCTGACAGCTCTGTCATTATAACTTAAGGGCCGAAAAGGCTGCCATCAGCCGGCAACAATGGATTCCCGACCTCTTACCGTTGCGTTTATCTAAAAAAAAATCAAAAGAAAAGATGTGGCCTAAACAGAAAAGCTGAATGAAAACCCGAAAGGGCGCTCCAAGTAAAAAACAGTGCCGTAGCGGACTTGGTGGAAAAACCCGAAAGGGCCGCCACGGGTAAAAAATGATGGGCAAGTCGGACACGGTGAAAACCCGAAAGGGTGCTGTGAGTAATAATGGCTAAGAAAAAGAAAAAAGAAAAATAGGTACATGAAAGATCTGGGTGACATGAAGACTCGATGAAGTAAGGAAGGCAGCCATGAATCAAGAATTCTTTTAAGCTCTGCCCAAATTTTAGGGGAAGGATACCATTACGCACTACTTTAAGAGATCGAACCCTTAGTGAACGATTGAAAGTAGAGTATGACATCCAGCTAAGTCAAACGTTCTGATTCCTACATTTATAAGTACAAGTCCAAATCATGCACAGATAGACAAGCACTTGGCACCAATTTTCATTTCATGCATGATTTTACATACATATATTTTAAAAAAAATCATTTTTCCTTATTCATATATATGCAAAAAAAAAAAAAAAAAATCTTGCAGGGCTTTTAAAATAAACCTCTTCCAACCAACTACAGAGTGCCTCGTACAAGCGCCTTTCTCTTGGTCATTCCTCTCGGAAGGTAAGTATCTCTCCCCCTGCTTCAATACTTCAATCATTTCGGTAAAATACTTTTTATCCTCGCAGGGTACCCAGAAGGTAGTCCAAGATCAGCCCATCAATGTCCATTAAGGCTCCATCTCTACCATCAAAGTCCCACCATTCAATGCCCCATTCAAATCTGAAATTTCAGCATGGCTGCCATTAATGGGGCCATTCAAAGCTCCACCAACCACCAAGCTCAAATTCCCATCAATGCCCTCATTTAAAACTTCATCCACAACCTCCATTAAGAGCATCTCCCCTCCATTTAAGCCCTATGATTATTTGAGGCATGAGACTCACCAACCTCTCCCTCAATGGCCCCCAAGTCATCATCAATGGCTACCTAAGAGAAGACAAGATAAGAAAATGACAAAAGAAAGAAAAAAATTGAGCTAAAAGGAAGATTCATGGCTGGAATCGAACCTTTGAGTATAGAGAATGTGGGGGCAGGGATAAAGAACAGTGGAGAATGTCCGAACCAGAGCCAGTCCAGACCGCACATGAGTCGAGGTTTTGGGGGCCAGGGGGTCCGCCCGTACAGATGGTCTCCTTCTTTCTTTGCGGGATTGCCCTGCAAGCCCATGGTAGGTGAGACTGTCAGTCCACGTCAGCAAATGGCCCCCTGGGGGCCGCCTAAAAAACTCCGATTAGTCCCAAATTTCGACAGAATCTGATCAAAACTGTCCAAAAGTTTCCCCACCTGTCTAATCATGAAGAAAAATGAACCAATTGGGTCTAACTGAGTCAAAGAGAACAAAAATTGATTAAGTGGGGTCCATAAGTGATCCAGACCATTTGAAGGCTGAACCATCATGATCCATATCGTTTGAAGAACTTCCTAGAGCTTCCAATCATCAGGGACAAGGTCTGATCATCCAAAAAGGGCTGGCCAAGAGCAAGATTCAAGCTTCAAGAGGGCTTACATGGCCAATTCAGGCATTCTGGGACCGTTCAAATTACACTCAGCTCGTTAGAAGACAAACATAGTATGGTAAGTATGCTTTTCCATAAAAAAACAACATCGATCTTAACCGTTTAAGCCTAGATCTGATGATTTGAACCTTAAAAAAAAATATTCTTCAAAGCAAAACCAGGGTCTAAAGACCTTAACTACGTCGGATCAACATCCTAAGTGATTTTGTAATAAAAACCGGTCCTCGACTCGAACATTCGAGATGAGATCCGGGTCACTCAAATATAGATTAAAAAAAACCCCAAAAACAGGGTCTCGAGGGATGTTTGTAATAAAAACCGGTCTCGACCTCGAACATTCGAGATGAGATCTGGGTCACTCAACTATAGATTAAAAAACCCCAAAAACAGGGTATGAAGACCTTAAACTACGTCGGGATCAAAATCCTGAGAGATTTCCAATAAAAATTGACATCAATCTCGACGCTCGGATGACTCGGATCTTTTTCATAAAAAAACACAAAAAAATTATTTCTATCATGTACAAATATGGTCTGAAGACCTTAAACTACATCGGGACCAAGTCTCGAGTGATTATCATAAAAATCGGTGTTTAATCCTGATCGCTCGAATTCGGATCCATCATCCGGATTTATTTTAAAAAATATTTCTCGCAATCATCTGTACAAAACCAAGGTCCGAAGACCTTAAACTACACTAGGATTAACTTCTCGGGGGACTTTTCTGCTTTCAAATTAAAACCAGCATCGGCCTTGACCACTCAAAATCGAGATCCTATAGTCTGGATCTTTTCAAAAATCACAAAAAGAATGTACCTAGAGCATGTATAAAAATCAGAGTTCGAAGACCTTAAACTAACACTGGGTCTATCCATAACTAAAGATTGGAAATGGGAAGTAGTACTGAAAGTCATCGAAGGAACGGTAAGGTAAATTCTTATCATAGGCATTTTGGTTGATTTTGTACACTTTTAGATCTTGTGTTTAGCTGATTTATGAAGAAGTTTAATCCTGGAATTTATGAGATGAAATATGCACAATGCACACTAGACCATACATGTTCGGATTCATCTATTTATCAATAAATTGGTGGGGATTCTATGAGAACACTTATTATGTTTGGAGAGCTTAGGACTTCAATTTCTCATCACTTAGTTTTTCTGAATTTTGCACTTATATGTCTTAAAGTCTATAGAAGCATAGTTCCAAGAGAGAGTTGAGTTTTTAGAGAAGTGAATTGTTTCACGCATGTTTTCTCGGGACTAGCAAAATGCCGGTTGGGGTTTGTGTTAAGCTCCTAATTTATACATATTCTAACCATTACATCACATTGTATGCATGATTTGCATGTTAAAAGACCTATCTAATGCATGTTTTGTGGTTGTAGGAATGAGAGAGAGACTTCACTTAATCCATGTTCAAAGACCATATTTAGAAGCCATTTGATGGTGATTAAAGGTGGGCCAAAGAAGAAGAAAGAAGCAGAAGCCGAGAGAAGAGAGAGAGAGAGAGAAAGAAAGGACGAAAATGGGCTAGACTGGTCTTGACCAGTCAGCTAAGGAAGCCACGACCGGTCTTGATCCGGTCGGCCACCCATTGCCCTCCCTCTCTTGTACACTGGACAAGTTTCCAGACAGGTCCCGACTAGTCCTTAACCGGTCGGCCAGCCCTTGAAAATCACTCTAGCAGCTGCTGGAGCTTGTTGGACCAAATCCCAGACTGGTCCGGCCAGTGTAAATATTACAGATTTTTTCAGAAGCTTGATCTACAAGCTCCGATTTTCATGCACTACGTAAGTGGCTACACAATTCTAGAAGTTTCTGAGTCGGTGGGGGCCTCTCCATTATAAAAGGACACCTATGGTTCGTTCCTAAGGCATCATAGAAGGCTTGGGACTTCGTAGGAGTTGAAGAGGATCGTCGTGGAGCGTCTACAACTCTCTCAAACCCGGTTTTTCATGTTTTTCTTTAGCTTTTCATTGTTTTTAGTTGTAGCATGATGATGCTCGGCTAGAAACCTCTTAGCTAAGGCTAAGAGGTGAAGCTTGTAGTCAGTTATCATGTAGAATTCGTTTGATTCAAGTACTTTACTTAAAGTTTGGATTTTAAGTTCTAGTTTGACTAAATTGGTATTTTTAGATGTTTTATGAGAGTTTATGTCTTCGGACATGGGTTCCTTGCCATTCTCTAAGATTATCATGTGTGGATTGATTAGATTCAAATTGTAGTAACCTTAGAGCATGTCATAGTCTCTTGGCATGGCTATTACTTCAAAGGCTACATGTTTGAATGCTATGTGCTTCATAGACCAGAATTTGATTTCCTGACTTAAGTGTGGATTGTTGTATTTGAATGCTAAATCTTCCAACTAGATGAGAGATAGAACTTAATCTAGTTGTGTTCATGCTTGGATGAATGAATTCACATGGGACTACTACAAGTGAAATCCTTGAGGCCTTAGTTCTGTTAATTATCAGAATTTCTAAAGTTACCGTTTTAGTTGGTTTTTAAATTTGAAATCTAAAATTGCTAAGATTGAAGCTGCTGGAATGTTTTGAATCGGTTTACCCTAATTCCCTGTGGATCGACCTCAGTCTTACAGAGATTATTACTAACATCGCCGCCTTGCACTTGAGGCGAGCGAACAATGAGTTGAACATTCACTATGCAGACTAGACTAAACTTGGTTCAGATTCTTCTATTTGTCACTCATCTGCGAGAATGTGTATTTGAAATGCTCCTTATCCTTAGGAAGTTAAAGATTTTCACTTTATCCCTACGTTTCTCTAAATTTGTGCTTGTATGACGTGCAGTATATGAAATATAGTTTTCTAGAAGAGAGTTAGGTTTAAGAAGTTTGGATTTGTTTCACGCATGTTTGCTTGGGAGTAGCAAAATGTTGGTGGGTGTGTTGAGCTCTGAATTGTGCATATTCTAACCCTAATTCATCACACATTATGCATGGTTTGTATGTTTAAAGACTTATCTAATGCATTCTTTTGTGATTGTAGGAATGAGAGAGAGACTTCACCAATTTGATTATAAAAAAAAGATCTTCTATACTTACATTAAGGACATGAGATGTAATACCCTTGATAAAAATTAGGGGTAGAATTTTTTTTAAAAATTATATGGACCAAAATAACCTTCGAGTGAGCTATGAAATCATTTTGATCTAGATCCATGATAATTTATCCATCTAAATAACATCCACACCATGAGTTTTACATCCAAATCATATACACTAATGATTGACTCTTGGATTGACAATTAGACCCTTGAAAATTATCAAAAGAGTGAACAGATCATCTGAATCATCCAAATTGATTTGTTTAAGCATGAGAATTATCCAAATTGAGCCATTCATTTTATTCCACATATTGTTAGATTTCAAATGATATGATTCTCATATTTTTATCATGAGTAATTATCTTAATCTTAAGACAAGAGTATGGAATGACCATGATTTCTTCATTTCTAACTTGATCTGATGGACCATTATACGTCTAAATTACGTTAATATGCTTATGTAGCTTAGATCCATAATCTCTATGATTAGATCTTATTTGATGCATGTGAAATCATGAAAATCATGTGCATGTGCATGACTCACCATCTTGACCATTGATTTCATCATCCACCATACACTTTCAATCCACTAAGATATTTTTCCCTAAGCATGTACACTATGAGCAAAAAAGTTGACACCCTTGGATTAGATTAGATCATGCTTGGATAGTGTCCACAAGGATGGCACGTGCACACACATGCATACACTCTCTTTCATGGGATTGAGAGAGTACTTCGTTAAGAGTACTCTTGGGACTATGGACGGTCCTACACCATATCTACCTATTCTAGTGTCCTTTGGCAATGAAACTAATTTTAGTGTGATGGACACACTCTTAACATAAGTATGGACGATTTGGATAAAGACAGTCACCTTGGTGGGACCTATTTTCCAGATAGCATGTATATATACCCAAGTTACACCCTAAAGTATGTAGATTGTTCGCTCGCCTCAAGTGCAAGGCTGCGATGTATTAATAATTCTCGGTAAGACCGAGGTCGATCCTCAGGGATTGTCGTAACAATTCTAAGTTTTCTAACTAGAATGGGCTAAATTCAAATTTGTAATGATGGATGGTAATTACGAACATAAATCTATCTACTTAAGAACCAAATCAAGGAAATAAACACTAGAGCGCTAAAGATCCACTAATAATCATTCCAATGCCAATCCAAACCATTCAAGCCAATAACACAATTGGAATCGGAGTTCTATCCCTATCCAATCAGAATATAGAGCAATCAAATCATCATAATGCATCTAACATAGATGCATCATCCACTGATATGGTCCTCTCATAATCAACTAAGGCATTGGGTGTATTCAATCATACAACCCAATCCTTCACAAAACAAGCAAGATCACATTCATGATTCTTCCTCAAGCCTTGTCACTAGACTTGATTTAGAAGCATGAATTGAACTTCTATTGAACCAAAATCAATACATAAACACCTATCTCAAATTAAATCAAAAGATAAGAACCCCTTCTAGTTTAGTTCTAGATAAGCTCTTAGGAAACTTAGTTTATAAGATCCCCTAGCATCCAACATATCATAATGAATCTACGATCTTTACAACCCAAAATCCTATCAATCAACACCCCATTAAGCAATCTCAGTAATCAAAACATCCCATGTAAGAGAAATCACAAGAGATAGAAGATTAAATAAAAATACTAATTTTATTTCAAACTAGAACTAGAAGTGTACTTCATAAAACCCAAAACTACTTGAACGAATTTAAATTGAACATTGCAAACAACTAAAAGCTTCACCTCTTAGCCCTATCTAACTGGTTTAGCCAACCATTAATAGGTTAAAGTAAAACTCAAAGGAAACTAATGAAAAACATAGAAAAATCAAGTTTGGAGGAGTTGCAGACACTTCACAACAATCTCCTTCACCTCCCACGACTTCCCAAGCCTTCTATGATGTCTTTAGATCCACCCCTAGGTGTCCTTTTATAGTAGAGAGGCCCTACCGCCTCAGAATATTCTATAATTGCGCAATACTTACGCACTTGTGCCTAAAAATCGAAGCTTGCTGAAGAAGTTGCTGAATCTCAGCAAATTACATTGGCTACCTATTGGCCGACCAGTCTAGACCGGTCTAGCAGAGGTCCACAGAGTCCGAAGAGGTGCCCGACCTATTGGCTGACCGGTCTAGACTGGTCGGACCACACTGGTCCTTGGTCCAGTGACCTATACAAAGGGGTAGGAGGGTGGCCGACCGATCAAGATCGACCGCGGCTCCCTTGGCCGACCGGTCGGACCTCATTTCTTCACAATTTCTTTCTTTCTTTCTTCCTCTCTCTCCTCTCATTGCTTTCTTCTTTCATTGGCCCTCCTTGGGTCTTCATCAAAGGCTCATAAATGTGTCTTTTAAGCATCAATGGAGTGAAGTCTCTCTCTCAATCCTAGATTCACACAACATGCATTAGAAGGGTCTTTTAAGTATGCAAACCATGCATATAATGTGATGTAATAGGCTGGCAAATGTATAAATTGGAGGTTCAACACACCCACCAACCAACTTTTTGCTAGTCCCGAGCAAAACATGCGTGAAACAATCCCTTTCTCCGAAAACTCAACTCTCTCTTGAAAACTATGGTTCTATAGACTTTAAGACATATAAGTGCAAAAATCAGAAAAACTAAATGATGAGAGATTGAAATCCTTAATTTTCCAAAAATAATAAGTGTTCACATAGAGTCCCCATCGATTTATTGACAAATAGACAAATCTGAACATGAATGGTCTAGTGTGCATTGTGAATGTTCATCTCATGACTTTCCAGGATTACTTTCTTTATAAATCAGCTAAACCGAAGATCTAAGAGTGTATAGATTAATCAATTGCTTATGAAAGAAATTTTCCTTACCGTCCTTCCGACGGCTTTCACACTACATCCCTTTTCCGGCTTTGGTTACGGGTAGACCATCCCCCGGTTAGTAATAGGTAGCCCTTTTCGAAATTTTCCACCATATTCTCAATCATACCCATATTTTCCTTCCTTCTTTCCTTTTCATACACATTAGATAGGATTTTTAGAAAGCCATATCTTTCGTTATTTTCCCATAGACAATGATGGACAAAGTACCCCGGCTTGGTTCCTAAATGCTTCAAATCTTCAGTCTCACCAATGTACAAGTCTAGTAATCCCTTTAAATCATGAGAATCGTGTTATGTGGACTAGACTCAAAAGTGTTCAAATGTTCTATCGATCATATAAATAGGGAAATTCATATGTAAAACTATCATGTTTAAGTTAATTTAGAGATTTCAAAATCATATCATTTCATCTTTCATCCTTTTATACTCATAACATCTCAAGTGCATAGAAATAAAGTTTTCCAAAAGAGTTTTGATATTTTAGAAAAATTGAAAATTTTCTACAAAAACCTTGCTCGAAATGTCATAAATTGCTAGATTCGAGGACTCTCACCCCCCAACCAAATCTTGCATTGTCCTCAATGTAAAAAGATATGCAATGAGCATGAATTAGAGAGCAATGATAAATAAAGGAGAATGAGAACGAGAGTACCTAAGAGAGTCTATCATGGAAGTTTGCAACTCCAAACAACTAAACAATTAAAATAAATGAACTACTCTCTACCTCCATCAGACTAGGAGGTTAATCTTGATACACAAGATCATCCAAATGAATGAAATTTCACAGAATTTGTAGGTGGAGTAAAAGATTTTTTAGTAATACCATCCACCATCCTGCTTCATAGTGCACATGAGTGATATTTGTCAGTCTAATCTATTGAAATCCTGTTGAAAAAATCAGCAGGTTTTTCAAAGTTATCACACTCCATGTGTTAGGAAATGAAGATTTCTTTAGTTGGAATTCATCAAATATGAATCTCCTTTCCAACTTATCTGGGAAAAAAATTCAGATAAGGATCATCCTAGAGATGGTGCTCTTCGGTTTGTATAAACCAAAGAGACGTGGAGACTTGGAATTCTTCTTCACAAGTCGTTATGGTCTTTACATTTTCAGATTCTGCCGGTGCCTCCACTATTGATAAATTGGTTTTAGACACTGTTAAAGGAGTCTTTGTGGGCACCGGTGAAGTTTCCCTTAAGGTATTGACAATGTCACGGATCATAGGATCATCCCAATCCTCAAAATATGTTAAACACTCTTCTAGAGTGTAGGAAAACGTCGACCTTCTCGGTCACTTGTATAGGTTGGAATACGTCCTCAACCACTACACTTTCAGATATTGGCCTCTCCATAGGCAAATCAAGCACCAATCCATCAACTTCCTGCATTACAAAATTATTCGACTCAACGATTAGTGTCTTGTCAATCAATTTGTCTAATTTTTGCTCTTCCAAGGCCTCATTAATATCCATAATTGTATCTATGAAATTAATCATGTGGATCTCATCTTCATCCTCATCCTTATCTTCTTGTTGTTTGTGTAAGTGAAACACATTCAGCTTCATAGTCATACTTCCAAAGGATATTTTCATAACCCCATTATTACAATTGATTATAGCATTGGTGGTTGCTAGGAATGGTCAGCCT